>CM042546.1:20587809-20590309 GCA_023630585.1 Cranoglanis bouderius
TTTCACCACATCAAGAAATCAATATACTCCTCAATGAAATATAAAATGTAGAAAATGCATTTATAGTTGATAAACATGGACTTTTCAGAGTAGTTTTGTTTACGCCGGATATTTGAACTACCAGGAGGTCTAAATTTATAGTTATGACTTTAGGCTACTTGGTGCAAGTGTTCATTTTTGAGTAGTCTGTAAACGGCTGTTTATGTTCAGACTAGGCTGCTATTGAACTTACATTCTACTGACGCGACTTAGTGAGAGGAAATTTTATGACAAACTACATGCATCATCATGATTTGTTATTAAACATTATTTATTAATAGAGAACACTTAGCTTGACTTATACAAAAGTACACCTGGAAGTTCAGATCTAAGTAAACACACCTACTATATGTACTGTATATGGAAACACTCACTCACACACACACACACACACACACACACACACACACACACACACACACTCACTGGTCACAGCAAGCCCAACCCCTTCGAATGCCCCCCTTCCTTCTCTGATTTGTTCACTTCCTCACACAGGTTCTTCTTAATTTTCTCCACATACCTGTTTTTTTTTGTTTGTTTTTTCTGTCCTCCTCCAGACACATCCTTTTCATTCCATTTCTTTTATCTGCATCCATCTTTCCATGATCTATCCATTCTGGATATTTACAGATCAATCATCTGATCATGTGAGTGGCTCCATTGTGCTCCTGCTCACACCTCACATCTCAGGCCCATATACGAAAAAGTTTACTTGTGTCTACAACTTTACTCTCTTTTTTCCTCCCTCTCTCTCTCTCTCTCTCTCTCTCTCTCTCTCTCTCTGTGTCTGAGCTACTGCCATGTTCTGTCCATCCTGTCCTCTGTTGTCAATCTGAGTCCAAAACGCCGTTTCCTCTCTTTATCCCGAGGTAAGATACTTACTTTTCAGATAAAGCACATTATGATAAATCGGCTGAACTCTGTGTGTGTGTGTGTGTGTGTGTGTGTGTCTGTGTGTGTGGCCTATGAGCATGCATCTAACAAATACTATAGGTCTATCTGTCTATCTATCTATCTATCTATCTATCTATCTACTCGCTGGCCATTTTAATAGGAACACCTGTACACCTGCTCGTCTAATCACATGGTTGTCATCACCTCAAGGTTCGACGTGTTGTGCATTCTGAGATGCTTTTCCGCTCACCATGGCTGTAAAGAGTGCTTATTTGAGTAATTTGCCTTCCTGGTAGCTCAAACCAGTATGACCTCTGACCTCTCTCATGAACAACGTGTTTTTACCTGCAGAACTGACGCTCACTGGATGTTTTTTTGTTTGTTTGTTTTTTGCACCAAACTGTTGTGTGTGAAAATCCCTGGAGATCAGCAGTTTTTCAAACCAGTCCATCTGGCCACGGTTAAAGTCACAAAGATCACACTTTCCCCCTCATTCTGATGATTGATGTGAACATGAACTGAAGCTCATGACCTTGTATCTACATGATTTTATGCATTGTGCTGGTGAATGATTGGCTAATTGGAAAACTGCATGGATGAGCAGAGGTGTTCCTATTAAAGTAGCTAATGAGTTTGTCAAGCACTTTCTCCAGTTATGTACATTAAATCATTATATTCACATTGCTGTCCAAGGATGTCCAAACAGCTGAGTCACTGGCAGTCTTCAAACGACGTTTAAAGACCTACCTTTTCCTAAAGTACTTAAATTCACACTTTTCATAAATAATTTTTTTTAAAATTGTGTTGTCTGTGTGTTTCTCAGTGAACCAGCGTCAGGATGTATTTGATGATAGAGACTCAAAGCACTTCTGTAAGTTGCTCTGGATAAGGGCATCTGCCAAATGCCATAAATGTAAATGTAAATGTAAATGTAATTGAACTGTTTTTTTTTTTTAATATATTGATTTAAAAAAAAGAAAAGAACAATCACAGAGGATTAATTAAATTGTTGTCCCATTTTAATTGTCTCTGAAAGTCACAGTGTGTTCAGATTGGTGAGGAAACTTCAGTCGTACTTTCTATATTCATGCAAATGTTGTTATAATGATCCTTTGTGTTACGCCAGTCCTTAAGGTCCCAACTTAGATACATCTTCCCTCTGCAACTATCGTCCTATTTCTAACCTGCCTTTCATATCTAAACTTCTTGGAAAACTTGTAGCCTCCCAGTTACAATCACATTTTACAGCTAATAATCTCTATGACCCTTTCCAATCTGGTTTTTGCCTATTCCACAGCACTGAAACAGCTCTCTTGAAGGTTATTAATGATCTCCTTCTCTCTGCTGACTCTGGATTTTTCAGTATTCTGATCTTGCTTGACCTGAGCTCTGCTATCGACAATGTATGCCGCAAAACACTCCTTTCCCGGCTTTCAGATATTGGTATTATTGTACTGGCACTGCTCTATCCTGGTTTAATTCCTACCTCACTAACAGACAATATTTCATCTCAATTAAGGAAAACAAATCCCCTACTGCTCCTCTCACTCAGGGTATCCCCCAGGGT
>CM042546.1:20597809-21147809 GCA_023630585.1 Cranoglanis bouderius
AAAGAAATGATCAGTCTATGATTTTAATGGTAGGTGTATTTTAACAGCGAGAGACAGAATAACAACAAAAAAATCCAGAAAAACGCATTTCAAAAAAGTTATAAATTGATTTGCATTTTAATGAGGGAAATAAGTATTTGATCCCCTGTCAATCAGCAAGATTTCTGGCTCCCAGGTGTCTTTTACACAGGTAATGAGCTGAGATTAGAAACACTCTCTTAAAGGGAGTGCTCCTAATCTCAGTTTGTTACCTGTAAAAAGACACCTGTACACAGAAGCAATCAATCAATCAGATTCCAAACTCTCCACCATGGCCAAGACCAAAGAGCTGTCCAAGGATGTCAAGGACAAGATTGTAGACCTACACAAGGCTGGAATGGGCTACAAGACCATCGCCAAGCAGCTTGGTGAGAAGGTGACAACAGTTGGTGCGATTATTCGCAAATGGAAAAAACTGTCAGTCTCCCTCGGTCTGGGGCTCCATGCAAGATCTCACCTCGTGGAGTTTCAATGATCATGAGAACGGTGAGAAATCAGCCCAGAACTACATGGGAGGATCTTGTTAATGATCTCAATGCAGCTGGGACCATAGTCACCAAGAAAACAATTGGTCTGAAGTTTGCCTGAATGATTCAGAGGAGAACTGGGTGAAAGTGTTGTGGTCAGATGAGACCAAAATCGAGCTCTTTAGCATCAACTCAACTCGCCGTGTTTGGAGGAGGAGGAGGAATGCTGCCTATGACTCCAAGAACACCATCCCCACCATCAAACATGGAGGTGGGAACATTATGCCTTGGGGGTGTTTTTCTGCTAAGGGGACAGGACAACTGCACCGCATCAAAGGGACGATGGACGGGGCCATGTACTGTCAAATCTTGGGTGAGAACCTGCTTCCCTCAGCCAGGGCATTGAAAATGGGTCGTGGATGGGTATTCCAGCATGACAATGACTCAAAACACACAGCCAAGGCAACAAAGGAGTGGCTCAAGAAGAAGCACATTAAGGTCCTGGAGTGGCCTAGCCAGTCTCCAGACCTTAATCCCATAGAAAATCTGTGGAGGGAGCTGAAGGTTCGAGTTGCCAAACATCAGCCTCGAGACCTTAATGACTTGGAGAGGATCTGCAAAGAGGAGTGGGACAAAATCCCTCCTGAGATGTGTGCAAACCTGGTGGCCAACTACAAGAAACCTCTGACCTCTGTGATTGTCAACAAGGGTTTTGCCACCAAGTACTAAGTCGAAGGGGTCAAATACTTATTTCCCTCATTAAAATGCAAATCATTTTATAACTTTTTTGAAATGCGTTTTTCTGGATTTTTTTGTTGTTATTCTGTCTCTCACTGTTAAAATACACCTACCATTAAAATTATAGACTGATCATTTCTTTGTCAGTGGGCAAACGTACAAAATCAGGAGGGGATCAAATACTTTTTTCCCTCACTATGTATATATATATATTTTTTTTATGTGTTTTATAATTGAGGAAAAAAACAGAAATAAACTCAGTGTACACTGAAATGATATGTCTCTGTAAATAACGTGCTTAATATTTCGTAAAGTAATTCAGATGGGATAGAAATTTGTGTTTTATTTGTTTGTTTGTTTGTTTATAAAGTTCTAAAGAACATTTTGGACCATACACTTTCAGGAATAAAAGGGTACTAAACTGTACCATGGAACCGTCAATAAATAATATTCATCTTTAGGACACATAAATGGACCATAATTAGTTTTCAGAGTAAGATTTAAAGGTACAATCGTTTTAGGTAAAGCTACAAAAGGTGCACAATTGATGGTTCCACCCCATCAGCAAGGAAAAGTACAGTGTAGTACCTTTGTATTCTCACAGTGTGGTTCTTTAAGCATAATTTTATTACTGAAACAATGAACTGAGTAATGATTTAATACCGCAAAAGGTAGACCAGATCTTAGTGGCACCAAAGAAGAACCTGACACAAAGAGACATATTATGAACACATTCGTGGTGGGAAATAATTCTTCAATTATTTATGGCAATAACAAAACAGTCTTTTAATTGTTCTTTTTTGTGTGTGTGTTTTTCTTTTTATCTTTTTCTTTGTTATTTTGTGAATTTGTGAAGTTTCAGAAAGGTGCTCTATAAATAGCCTTGTTGTTATTGTTGTTGTTGTTGTTCTTTTTTTTTCTTATTTCCAGTGGTCGTAGTAGTACAAGTGGCGTGATTAAAATAACATTAATAACAATTTTAAAGAAACATTAACTACCATATCCTGTTTGCATGGACAAGAACAACGAGTTATGTCAAAAACTGAAGAACCAAAGCTGATTAAATCACCAATCAATTCCATGGACCCAAATAAGGTTCTGTTAAATTATGGTATCACAACACTTAATGCAACACCTTATTTAATGCAACTCATTGGCCAGGGTCCAAGGCCTTCAATGAGCTGAAAGTCTCAGAGGACAGAAAACACAAATCTTTTGTGAGAACCTTGAGTTCTGTCCTGGACCAAATCAAAAACAAACAACGTCCTTAACACCTTTGATGGAAAAGAAAAAAAACTGTTTTACAAGCTGTACAGCAAGAGGATTTTGGCATCTTAATGTAGTACGTGTTTATACTTGTTTTGGTGACTAGAAGATTGGACTTCATAAACTGTAGAAGTGGTTTTATTTGTGAGAGACGTGTTAGCATTATCACTTTGCTAAGTGCTGTGTTAATTTTATTCCTACTAAATATCACTGTGCTGTAAATTACAGATTTAAGCACACAGAAATGAAGCTGCTGCTAGAAGTAGCTTAAATGTGTTGCAAAATCACATTACATACAATTAAACAATTTTAAACCATTTACTTCCATATCCTGTTTGTATGGAAAAGAGCAGTGATTTATGTTGATTGTATTTGGTAAGAAACGTAAATCATCATCATCATCATCATCAACAACAACAACAACAACAACAACAACAACAACAGGAGCATGAAAGGGAAACACTTTTAAAAGATTCCACAATAATTCTAACTTTTCAGGGTTTCCTTTGAGGGACAAACCGAAGAATCTTCAAGGGGTCTACATTTTATTTTATTTTTTTTTCTCCCTAAGACTGCACTCTTGACAAGTGTCCATGCTCGTTTTAAACGTTCAAGGTGCTGTCCGAATATTTTTTTTTAAAGTTATTAGTACCTTGAAAAGATTTCAAATTCACCTTTCTTAATTTGTTTCCCTTCTATGCGCAAAAATCAAAACAGTTCTGCTGTTGTTCTTGCTAACAGATAACATTTTGTTTGTTTGTTTGTTTGTTTGTTTCACCAAATACCATTGAGATAATTCGTTCTTGTCAATGCAATCAGGATATAGAGGTTACTTTAGTTTTTTTTTTTATTATTGTTTTTGATGTATCTTATCTTGTAATTTTTTAGTTTTATACAATTTTGTAAAATTGTAGCCTATTTTAAAAAGCTGAATAAAAAACATTTGATTTATTATTATTATTATTATTATTATTATTATTATTATTATTATTAACATATTAAATCCAATGTTACTTAATAACAGAGGAAGTCTTTTTATTTTTTATTTATTTGTTTGTTTGTTTGTTTTGCAGACACACCCCGGAAGCAGCGGCGTGAGAGAACCACGTTCACACGCGCGCAGCTCGACGTGCTCGAGGCGCTGTTCGCTAAAACGCGCTATCCCGACATCTTCATGCGCGAGGAGGTGGCGCTAAAAATCAACCTGCCCGAGTCCAGAGTTCAGGTGAGAGTTCAGATTAACAAGCAACCGTCAAATAAAATGTGTAGTGCTGTGAAATTCTGCATTCTGATTGATCAGAAGGTGTTGATGAATTTTCTAGAACAGCAGCTCTGGCAGTATTAGTTTTTTGCGCTCGTTCTGATACGTTATCGTTACTATAGTAACAGCTCATTCACAGGAAGCACATAATCTATGTCCAATAACAAACAGATTAAAAACTATTTGTTATTTAACAAAGATCAACATATGATCATTGTGAAGTTTGATCATGGTGATCATATGATATGTGATCATATGATCATGAACATATGATCATATGAACATATGAACATGTGATCATGGTGAAGCTTTCTGTAAGGAGACGTTAATTTAACATTGATGGAAGGAGTCTCCAGTGTCAGAGCTTTCTAACAGTCAGAGGTAAAGCTGTAGCTTTAAGTTTTCTGACACGGGAAAGTCTTATTAACTTCAATAACGAACAGTGATGGAACAGGAACTTTTTTTCACAAACGTTCCACAACATAACTATAAATGGATAAAAATTATGACGTCATTCGTTAATAAAAATGGTAAAAATTGTAATCATTGACAAATTGCTGTGGTATCAGGTGTGTGGTATGTGCTGTTACTGGGAAATAAGAAACGTTTTGGTGATAAAATAATTCCGCAATTGTAGAACTGAAATGTTCATTTAGACTTCAAAATGTAGTAATTAAATTTTTTTCAATTTAAAGGTCTGGTTCAAAAACCGTCGTGCTAAGTGTCGGCAGCAGCAGCAGCAGAGCAGCGGACAGCCGAAACCTCGGCCTCCCAAAAAGAAATCGTCCCCTGCCCGAGAGACGACCTCTGACCCTGCAAATACTAACGCTACTGTTAATGCGCCCTACAGTCCAGTGGCTCCACCCCCTCCAGCCCCACCAACAGCCATCACTCCAAGCTCAACTGGCACAAATGCTAACGCGAGTGTCTCCATCTGGAGCCCTGCGTCCGTCTCGCCATTGGCTGATCCACTCTGCATGTCGAGTAAAACCGCGTATGCAATGACGTACGCTCAGACTCCAGCCTACGCTCCGGCCTACGCAACTTCCTCATCTTATTTCAGCGGCCTAGATTGCAGCTCATACCTCTCCCCAATGCACGCACCACTCTCGGCTACTGGGAGTGGCCCCCTTAGCCCTATAGGCTCTTCTTCCTCCATGGCTCTGGGCCAATCACAGGTCTCGCAAGGTTATGGCCCCGCCTCCCTCGGTTTTAGCACCATCGATTGTCTGGACTACAATAAAGACCAAACAGCTTGGAAGCTCAACTTCGGTGCAGCAGACTGCCTGGACTACAAGGACCAGAATTCCTGGAAGTTCCAGGTGTTATAGGCAGGGGGCGCAGTCGAGGAGGGAATTTCGGACAAGCTAAAATTGCTCCTAACTGTGTCTTTGATTTCATTTAATTACATGATTTCCTGTATTTCATGTCATCATAAAAGAGCCAATGATGTAAACAGATGCTCACATTCTAAACTCGAGTTTAGTTTAGTTTAAGTTGTTAAATTAATAAAATATGGTAAGCTTAAGCAGATTCTCTTGGTCGCAAAAATTTGTACGAATTGACTCAATCAAAAAAAAACCTGTACATAAAATTACAGTTAAATTTACAGTGGGTGTGGGTTGGGTTTAACGCTCGTAGCTTATTTATGATTTTATTTATATATAATCCCTTAAAAATATTTTTGCTCTTTAGTATTGCTATGAATTGTTGCGTACAAATGATGTGGGTTAAAACAAATCTGATCATTTTTTCTATACTTATATGAAAATTTCAAATGTGTAAAATTTGTAACAAACAGTTCGTATCAGAAAGATTTAGTGATTGTGTTTTTTTGGGGTTTTTTTGTTTTTTTTTACAACTTAATTCAGATGAAATTGTCCATATTCACCATGTAGAGTAATTGCTATAAAATTTTGCATATGATTGATTTGATTCGACGGACACTAAATATGTTTACTTAAATGTTTTTAGGCATCCGAGAAGAAGTTTGCAAATGATTCGCTTTTTTCTGCTTAGAGATTTCTTCAAAATTCGAAAGAACTGAAACTACGGAAATATCGTATATTTTTTAAAAATGTACGGCATCATTATAAATTCACTGTGTTGATCTTTTGTCTTTTTTCTTTCACATAGAACGTAATCATTTGTTGTTTTCATTGCAATTGTGAATTGTTGAATTGTGCTTAATTTGTTTTCAGTTAATTATATCATCATGTTGTTCAGAGATAATGTTGATATATCCATTTCAGAAAAATAATTTTTGGCTAATTGTATTTTTTTTTTGTGCGTTCTTGTCATTGTTGCTTCTTCTGTAAATAATAAACTGTACTTGAAAATGGCAATCATGTCTAACACAATAGTTTTGAATTAATGTTTAGAAAACTGCCAACTTTTTATTATCGATAGTTTTTTCTCTCTTTTTTTTCAAACTCAGGGGTTAACCTGTAAATGTAAGTGTTATGATTGTGTGTGTGCGTGTGTGTGTGTGTGTGTGTGTGCGTGTGTGTGTGTGAAAGCCATTAATGAATCAATTTCTTCCTTATTTTCTTTATTATTTTGATCCTTACAAATTCTCTGCATTTGTTTCTTCTTGTTTTTTCCCCCACTTTGTGTTTTTTTTGATAGTTTGTTTGTTTAGAGATATTAAATTAAGATCCAATAAAAGAATTATTGATTGGTCCATTGTTGTTTTGTCCATGTTCAGTCCTTTATCAATAATTAGATAGATGAGATCAATTTTGGCAGGAAGACAGATATGGATGTACAGTACTTTCTGTAAGGAGAAGCTTTCTGTAAGGAGATGTTTATTTAGAATTTATGGAAGAAGTCTCCAGTGTCAGGGCTTCGTAACAGTCAGAGGTAAAGCTGTAAGTTGAAGTTTTCTGATATGGGAGTGTCTTTAGATAGATAGATAGATAGATAGATAGATAGATAGACAGACTGACAGACAGATAGATAAATTGCTAATCCCTGAGTGTAGCATATGACCGGATGGAGACAGTGGACACACACAGGACTTAAAAATATGATTCATTTCTTTTCTCCCTAATCCCCGAAAAACCAAACAACAAGCTGGCCACCGGTCCGATTCCTGACTGCTACCACCCCCCACCCCCACCCCCACCCCCACCCCCACCACACACCACACACACACACAGAGCCCTAATCCCTACTCCTCCACAGCTTTCTCATTAGAATACAGAGAACATAAATAAAAAATATAATAAAAATAATGGACAAGGAGACGAGTTAGAGATCATGGAAGGAGTGGGACAAAATTCCAGAATCTCTCTCTCTCATAAACATGTTTCATTGTTAAATTGCTTTTATGGTACATCATATTACATTTGACAGCAAAGAAAAGAAACATGTTTCCTTCTTCAGTCCGCATTTTCTATCCCTGATGTTCGGATTTAAAAGTGTTTAAAGGCAGTTGTTTAGACACAATTGAAAAACCTGGCAACCTCATAGGTGTGTACTACATGCAGGTGATTTTAATAATGTGAACGTGGAGGCCAGAAACCCGACTAAAGCATGTGCCAGCTTCAGAATACGCATAACTTTCCCTACATAAATATTGATATAACTTTTGAAACACTGAAAAGGGCCCCATATGTCTGAATCACACTTGAGGTAATAAGAGGAGACCCAGATGAAGAACCCTTGATCGAAGAATTATTAATAGTCACTTGCTTCAGCTCTATAATGTTGGAATAAACGTCTTTCTCCCGGCCTTGTCTTGTGTCATGTTATTTATACTGATCTAATTTAAAGACAGTTCCAATCCTCTTAGTGTCCTGCCCTCATCACTACACTAAGTGAATTAGTCAGGATTACTCTCTCTCTCTCCCTTGCTGTCTTTCTCTCAGTCTTGCAACCAATAGTCTTTTTCCTCAAGTCTCTGTCTCCATCTACATGGCTTCACCAATTCTGTGGCTTCGTTTTCTTTTAGATGACAAACCCATTTCCCCACATATACATCTATGTGGCTTTCTTATCACTCTTTGCTCTGGAGCTGATCTAGATGATGATCTAAAGTTGCTTTAGAGAGTCTCCATATCCTGAAGATGATCCGGAGCTGCTCCAGAGATTCTGGAGATGATGTAAAGCATCATTAGATCGCGAAATGCTAGACATGTCTGAAACAACTCGAAAGATTCTTGAAATGATCTGAAGTTAGCTTTAAAGTGTCTTTAAAATACCCTAGATACAATATGTCCTAGATGTTCTGGTGATGGTTTAAATGCTCTAGATGTTCTGGATATGATCTGAAGTTGCTCTTGAGATGCCAGAGAGCTGCTCTGGAGATTCTGAAGATGATCCAGAGATGCTTCTAGTGATTCCTAAAGATCATTAAGATGTGAAGTAGTTCTAGAAGTTCATGCCCTGGATGATGTGCCCTAGATGTGCTTTTGATTTTTTTTTTATTCTGTAGATGATTTGGAAATTCTCTAGCTATTCTTGGATATGATTTGAAGTTGCTCTTGGGATTACCAAAAGCTACTCTGGGTATTCTGAAAATGTTCAGGAGCTGCTCTAGAGATTCTGAAGATGATCTGAAGTAGCTCTAACTCTAACGGGTCTTGAGAGTGCCCTAGAGATGCTCTAGAGATTCTGTAGATCTGAAAATTCTAGCTATTCTGGATATGAGAGAGTCAAGAGCTGCCCCTGAGATTCTGAATATGATCAGGAGCTGTTCTATTCATTTTAGAGATGGTGTGAAGCAGAACTTGAAGCAGTATTTCAGAACTACTTTAGAGATTCTGATGTGAAAATGCTCTACATATTCTGCAAATGATCTCAGGTTGCTCTCTTGTCTTGAGGTGCCCAAGAACTGCTCTGGAGATTCTAAAGATGATCTGATTCAAAATTCCAGACCTCTAAAAGGACTTGAAATGCCCTAGACTCTAGAGATTCCGAATTTATCATCTGAAAATTCTGGATACAATATAAAGTTGATCTTGAATGCCTAAGAGCTGCTCTGGAGATTCTGGCGATGATGTGATGTAAACACATAGCGATCATCTAGAGATTTCGAAGATGATCTGAAGTAGCTCTAAAGCAGTGGTCACCAACCCTCTTCCTTGAGATCTACCTTCCTGAAGGTTTCACCTCCAACCAATCTAATACCCCTGTTTTAGTTAATCAAGAACTTCTTAAGGCAATGATTAGATGGTCAGTTGGGCATGATTATGGTTGGAGCTAAAGTCTTCAGGAAGGAAGATCTCCAGGAACAGGGTTGGTGACCACTGCTCTAAAAGGTCTTGAGGTGCGCTAGAGATACTACATATGATCTTAAAATGCCACATCTATTCGGGATATGAAAGAGAACTGAAATGCCGAAGAGCTACCCTGGAGATTCCGAAGATGACCTGGAGCTGCCCTAGGGATTAGGGGGATGGTGTAAAGCAGCTCTAGATATTTTAGAACTGATCTACATGCCTGGAGTCCGTAGGTGACTCCAGGCCTAAATGGTTTTGAAAATATGATAGAGGTCCTGTAGTGTTTTGAGTCATTCAAGAACTGGATCTGGAACTGCTCTAATGGTTCTGAAGAGGATCTGAAGCAGCTAAAGCATTCTGGAAATGATAAGGAACTTTTTTTCTGTTCTAAAGATGGTGGAGATTATTTGAAGTTACTCAGGATTCTCTAGAACTATTCTAGATATTCTGTGGATTATAAAGATGCGTTAGATATTCTGGAGATCTAAACTTGCTCTGCGTTGTTGTGAGATGCCCAAGAGAGGCTCTAGAGATTCTGGAGATTATCTGAATTTACTCTGGAGTTCTGGAGATGGCCTAATGCATGCTCTTGAGATTTTGGAGATGCTCTAAAGATTGTCAAGATGGTTTAGAGATGTTCTGTATAGACTTTATTGTGCTAGTTTTCATTGTGTTGTTCTCAGATTGTCCATTTTCATTGCTTTTTTTTATTAAGCGATGCAGAAGATGCTGATTTCCAGAAGATACTGATTCTGTCTCAAGGCTTGTAATAGTGAATCCAGTAGAAGCTCTGGGAAGACTGTGTGGTGCAGGTAATCATTCTGGTGTCTCTTTAGCCTCCATGTTTCCAAAGATGTTCTATAGATATTCTACACACAGCCTGGTTGTGGTTCCAGAAGATTCTCTGTTAATGAGCTGGTGTTTATTTGGAGCCAGATTTGGAGTCTGGAACAACTCTAGAGATTCTGGAAATACCAGGTCCATTTTTATGTCTGTCATGGGTGGTTTATTTTTAATGGAGGAAGTATAGCAATGGAGTGACATGGGTGAAGGTTGAAGACATAACATGAAAGCAGATTTGAAGGTTACCACCAGTCGATACCTCTCTAACATAGGTCCATTCTTCTCCTCCACCTCATGCACTTCCCCTCCCTCTATTTTCCCCGTTTCTGTTCTCCTAATAGCTTTGCCATCTCTCTATTCTCCCTCCCTCACTCCCTCCATTCGTCACTTTCAATCTTACCGTTCTAATCCAGCGATGACCTCAATCCTGTGATGTAATGGGTCACATGATACAGAATAGAAGAACGGAAAGAAAAACACACACTAATCCAGACGGGTGCAGGCCATTTCGTCCAATCAGAGCACTCTATCTGGGTACATCTTGTTGGGGGGGATTGTTGGTAAGGGGGTAGAGTCTGGAAACAACATGTTTATTTGTTCATTTTTTTCAGAACTGAAGGTCAAATGTGCTTTGGATTCAGCCAAAATTGTCTTTTCCAATGGTGCTTCGAAGTAGTGGCTTTTTCTGGAATGTGGGAAAATCACAATGAAGGAGAATGAAGTAGAAAACACCTGAAAGAATTGCGTCTCTAAAGATTTCATATCATGTCAAAAACTACAAAGATATGATAACGTCATGGTATGCTAAGTATCATGTAAAATGTCATGTAAACGCTTTAGACCGACTGAAATCGTACCGAATTCGAACTTCCGAAATCGGACTTGTAGCTCGACTTCGTCCAGCATGTATACACTTTGATCGAGCCGTTGTTGGTCAGCGAATGAGCCACACAGGAGACAGTTTACTGTTTAAACATTTTACGTTGGTTTTATTAATCATGCTGACGAGTTCGGTTGCTCACTCACACCCTTGCTGCAGATTCACACACAGCCACACCTGGTCAAGGGGCAGTGGTAGCTCAGTAGTTAAGGCGTTGGACTACTGATCGGAAGGTCGTGAGTTCAAATCCCAGCACCGCCAAGCTGCCCCTGTTGGGACCTTGAGCAAGGTCCTTAACCCTCAATTGCTCAGTTGTATAAATGAAATAAATGTAAGTTACTCTGGATAAAGGCATCTGCCAAATGCCATAAATGTAATGTAAATGGTATCAAAGGGAAATACTCCCATTACAAGATTTGTACACAATCAGTCTGCCTGTGGAGTCCAAACTCTTTAGAGATGGTTTTGTAACCTTTTCCAGCCTGATGAGCATCAACAACTCTCTTTCTGAGGTCCTCAGAAATCGCCTTTGCTCGTGCCATGATACACTTCCACAAACGTGTTGTGAAGATCAGACTCTGATAGATCCCTGTTCTTTAAATAAAACAGGGCGCTCACTCACACCTGATTGTCATCCCAATGATTGAAAACACCTGACTCACAGATATGTAATATTGGATAATTTTCTTAAGAAATAAATGACCAAGTATAATATTTTTGTCTCAGTAGTTTAATTGGGTTCTCTTTATCTACTTTTAGGACTTGTGTGAAAATCTGATGATGTTTTAGGTCATATTCATGCAGCTACATAGAACATTCTAAAGGATTCACAAACTTTCAATTACCACAGTAATACTAGCTAGCCAAATCTGGCATCAGTTACATGATGGGGAAAGGCACACTGAAGCTCACTGTACTTGTACAATGGCAATAAAAGTATTTGAATTCGTATGACACTCGCCAAAACCACTGAAATGTATGTACGAGAATTAGTCAAACCAAAACCTTAATTTTTTTTTTTTATCTGAATGTCTCCATACTGTCATGTTTTCCAGTCACTACAAGGACCCTGTCATATGTGGACCCTGTCATATGGTCCTCACAAAAAGTTAAATACATGGTTTCTCTCACTCACACACACACACAAGTTGAAATGACCACACACGCACATCAACCACCAAGTGTTTATGAGGGGTGTCCTCACAGAGCCTTTGTCCCTGACTGGTACCATTGTGTGTGTGTGTGTGTGTGTGTGTGTGTGTGTGTGTGTGTGTGTGTGTGTGTGTGTGTGTGTGTGTGTGTGTGTGTGTGTGTGTGTGTGTGTGTGTGTGTGTGTGTGTGTGTGTGTGTGTGTGTGTGTGTGTGTGTTGTAGCATGACTGCAGAGCTGCAGGTTGAGCTCGTGGCTGAACAAGGTTAATCCCTCTGTGCACTATGCTGTACTAATCACCAGGCCTCACTAATCTCTCTCTCCCTCACATACACACACACTTTCTAGACTGTCTCTCATCTCTCCCTGTCGGTGTGTCTCAAAAAGAAATATAGTAATGCAGATTTAAATGAAATTGTCATATCTGTGAAACTCACACACCCACCCACACACACACAGGGCTTTTAGCATCCTGTTCCTACCCCCCTTCTAGACATCTGCCCTCTTTTCTACCCTCTTTCTCTCTCAGTCTCCGATTAATCTGCGTTCTGTTGGTCAGCATTTTGCGAAAGCAGACAGACGGCTTGCAAGTAATCCCGCTGCCTACGAAAGCACACACACACACACACACACAAACCTTGGAGAAGGTGAACTTGCCTGAGGAACTGCACATGCACATCTAAACATTATACACAAATACTGTCATAACATACATAATGTTCATACACATATCAACAAATGCGAAAGTTATAAAGTGTTGGTTTCTTCTTCTAACAATTGCAGAATTCTTTTAAACAACAATTTTAAACACCCCCTTTCACATCTTACGCTAACAGTGGTCATGTAAATCAGGGTTCTCAGACTTTTAGCAGCCGAGGATCTTGTTAACTTTATATTTCGTAATAATATTTGTTATACGTCGTGTATTGTTGGTATGCTGTACGCCTAGCTTGTATGACTAAATACTTACCTTCATACTATACAATAACCTGAGTCACTTGAGTTGTTCTCATAGTAACCGAAATCCATGGTGTCAGCATGATCAAAGAATCGATGAGGCATCGGTTAATTTGGGATGCACCCGTTGATCTGACTCACCCATTTTCACCTCATCATGAAGTGTGTTAATAAGCAGATGAGTTGAAGTAAAATGTGCCGGTTCTCATAAAAATGTTTTACTAAGCATTTGGTGCCACCTGGTGGTCGGAGTAAGCTCTGCACACTGAGGCGTAACAAGAAAGCAGAACAGTTTTGTTGGTCTAAGGTGTTGAGTTTTATTTCAGTGATGTGCTGTAAGTCAAACGGAGTCTTTAATAATAAAAATATATATACCTATAGAGATATACATGTATGTCATAATCAAATGAAGATGTTTCATCTCATCTGGGACTCAATAAAACTGCAACATGGTGTGTGTTTCTTATCAGAAATTATTATTAAAAAAAAACAAAACAGCTATACTGAAACATGACAGCAGGTTCAACGTGGTGACCCCACTCATGATGGGCGTGGTTGACACACCTACTCCCTCTCTGCTATCGCCACCAAGTGAGTCTCGATCTCCTCCTCGCTTAGAATTCTGACAGAGAGAGAGAGAGACAGACAGAGTTAGTGAGACATGTCCACAAACACGTTCTGACACATTTTCTAAATGAAAGACAGAAAGAATCAATCAAACAAACAAACAAACATTTGATAAAATAGTTTAAAGTAAAAAGAAATGAAGCATTGAGGCCACAAAAAATGCAAGAGATAGAATGAAAGAAAGAATGAACGAATGAAACAAACAAACAAACAATCATTAGTTAAAAGAGCTAAAAGAAAGGAAGCATTAAGGCCACAAAAAATGCCAGAGAAAGAAAGAAAGAAAACATATAAGAGAAAGAAAAATGAAGAAAGAAAGACTGAAGGAATGAAAGATAGAAAGAAGTGTTAGAAAAAAAAACTGAGAGCAACAAAAGAAAGAAACAGTGAGACAGAAAGACAGAAAGAGAATGGAAGAGTGACAGGAAGAGATGTATACAAAGGGAATAAGGGGGAAATTTTCAGGAAGAAGAGAGAGAGAGAGGAGGGGTGGAGGGATAGATGCTTCGCTCATCACAGAAAAGTGAGAGGAATTACAGTAATAATGAACTTGATTGACAGCTGTTCATACTCATTACATGTTTTAGCTTCATACCTGAATTTGGGCTTATCTTTACTAACCACGCCCACCTCCAGCTCAGCGGCCTTAAAGTCCATCGATAAGACAGACGAGAGGCAGGAGATCGCCAACTAGAGGACGGGAGCAGAACACAACACTCAAACACACCAAGGATGCGTTCTAACACTGTTTTTAGTAAAAGGTTCGAGTCGACATCATTGTAGACTTTAAAGCGTAACTTATCCAGCAAATCAGGAGCTTAGTGAGCTGATATGGCTTTGTATGCAGGTTTTTGTGTTCAAATGAAACTTGTGAATTTGTGGTTGCGATATGGGCAGGCAACACATTCGCCAGTCATGCGGTTGAAGTCATGCGAACAGTGTTGCTAGGCAACAAGCAAGCTAGTAAGCTAGCTAAAGACTGAGAGTAATGATTCAGCATGCAGCCATAATGTCCTTTAAGGCCTTCATGCAGAGATGATATCCGGTGACATCCAGCTCAGTGTGTCAAAGGAGACGTGCCCAACCAGATTCACGTCAAGATGTAGACTATGAGACTACTTTTCTTATCTTTTTTTCTGTAGTCATGGAAATTGATATAAAACTTTAATAGCACCACCTGCAGTATTGGAGCACCCGAGTAAGCAAGCTTGTAATCTCACAACGGTGGTTTCGTCTTTGCACAACCCCTGCAGATATCGTCTCCGCATGACGTATGCTGAGGCCTTTATATAGACAATGCATGTAATGGTGCAGTAACCGTGTATTCAAGGCAAAACAGTTGGGAATATCAACATTTTCCTCAGATGTGTTTGTAAATTACTTTCAACAAGACTTCATATAACATAAAATACACTGTAATTACACTTAGCATCAAGTGCAACCCAAACTTCCACGTATTCTGCCATACTGGAAAACGTCAACTTTGCGTCTCTCATGAAAATGGAGCTATCGGGATAATAAATCTAGAAATACAACCAGATACGGAGCTACCAAGGAATTTGCTCATTTAGCCAAGAGTGATTTCCTGTTGCGAAATCATAGGTTCTGATGTTATTAAAAAATATTATTGAAACACTGGCAGGTTTACGTTAGGAACACTTCCATTACACACAAATAATGTCAGTGATGCAATAACGTGGAATGTGATGCATGTAATAAAGCAAATTTTTATCTACATTTTTATCGGTTTTCTCAGTGCACGAATGCTGTGCTACCTCTACTGTCCTGTTGAAAGTAAGCTCTGGTCTTTTCTTCATTTTTTTCTCCAGGTAGCTGTTGGCCTCCGTCTGTTTGGCTCCGACAGCCGTGGCGTGAAAACCGCAGAAATACCCGGCCGGGTCGCACTTATACAGGACGGGGCCGTGCTTAGGATCCACAGCTATCAGCATCATACCTGACGCAGGTCAAGACAGGTTTTGTGATTTTGCACATGAAATAAAAATGAATTCATTCATTATAAAGTATAATAGTCTTATATGCAGTTTGTCTTGAAATAATCTAGTCCCATATGTAGCTAGTGTTTGTAGGTGGCTGTATCAGTATTATGGGATATTTTCTGTAGACTCGTTAAATATAATCCTACTTAACTCCATTTCAGTTCCAAGCAGGTGCATACTTATGCACTGTAGGACAGAGCAATCGTGTCTAAGGCTAAGCAGGAAATAGTAAAGAATGAACAGGAAGTGAACTCACAGCAGCCCAGAGGCCTCATCTCAGCGTTTTGTGTGTAAACCTGCGAGATATCAGCGATGCGCCGACACAACATGTCCGCCGTGATGTCATACCCGAACTTATACTTCCACTCAGCGGCCTCCACGCGGGCACGGTGCACCTGAGAGCGGCTGTCGGCTACAGATCACAACACAACAACAGTTAGTGTGTGTGTGTGTGTGTGTGTGTGTGTGCATGTGTGTGTGTAAGATGAGAAGCTGAGAGCCTCACCATAATGTCCAGTCATCACACACCCAATACGCGGCGTGAGGCGGAACATGTTTGTAATCGTAGAAGCGTCCAGAAGCTTGTCCTGCACGTGTGAGGAGAGAGAATAACCAATAACACACACACACACACACACACACACACACACACACAAAACAAAATTACTCTGTTGCAGAGTGTAACTCAAGAACATCCTGCTTTCTCTCTCTCTTTCCATTTTTGTCTAACTTAAAAGCCCGCCTGAATACTGAAATCTAAATGAAATACATCTTATCTTTCTTATTCCAAATGTTGGTGGATGAAGTTTGCTTAATATCTCTTTATTCTATAATTTATTGCCACTTTATCTCAATATCAACTAGCTAGATGGAAATGCAGCCCTGAATGCTTGGTGGCAAGAGTGTGTGCTCAGTGTGTGCTTAGAAATAAGGGACTGATGAATTGGGACTGTTGAAATTGAAGATCACAGTTAACTCTACTCCTATTAGCTCATCCTGCCTTTCTTGCTAACTTAGAGCATTATTTATCAATCTTTCAGTAAAGACATGTCAACATTTTCGTCGCCAAAATGAATGAAAAATTCCCACCAGATTTACAAAAGTCATGGATTTTCTTCATAATAACATGCGGATTTTGTTAAACACAAATCAGCCATAACTGATGAAGTGTGTTCATGGCACAGCGGATTTGCATTAAGTGACGCCCACAAAACTCCATAAAAGGCAAAGCTCACAGAAAGCTGGAAATGACAAAATGGCAACTAAACGGTGACAGAGAGCCTCCTAAATGCAGCTTGTACTAAATCGTCCGATTATACGGCTACCGATAGCTACCACTGACACACAATGACTCTTGCCCCTTTTGTCCTAATTAAATGGCTAGTCGTATTTGTCTGAATTGATTAATTATTTGTAATTAGTTGTACTGAGACATACCGGAACTTTCTTCTGTGTGACAACGACGGCGCAGTCTAGTCCTCTGATGCCCACGGTGGTCAGTCCGCTCTGACTGATGGCCTTAAAGGCATACTCTGAAGAAGAAAAAAAAACACACACACAAGGCTAAATAACGGGATGTCAAGATACTTGGTACGTAATTCTCTCAACGGAGTGGACATAAAGTGTATGCTACGTACTGTATGGAGGACAACATCAAAAAAGATGTGATGCCGTCCATGATGGAAAGGTTTTTCTCACAATGGCCACAATTTTCTCTTTTTTTTCCTTTTCTTCACACAGACTAAATTATTTAAATTACTTAATTAACTAGCTACAGTTTGGTTAAGCTAATATTACAATTGTTAGCAAAAACTAGCTAAGGTCAACTGACTGCTCTCAGGAAAAAAAACTTACCTTTTTGCTTGTTGCTGGGGTGGTACCCTTATCTTTTGTACCATTCAGTTGGAAATGTGAATTTAGGTTTTAAATGTAGACTAAGTGTACCTTTCTGGGTTAAAGATATATATATATATATATATATATATATATATATATATATATATATATATATATATATATATATATATACACTAAAGATACAAAAGGTGTACAATGGTACCAACCTAGTGAAAAGGAAAAGTACAGTTTAGTACGATTTTTCCTGAGAGTTAGACTATAGGAGCCATTATTTTATCTAAACAGTGAATTTATAGTGAGTGAAAGATCCATTTGGGATTCAATGAATAAAATATTAATATAATACAAACCAAACACAATTGAGTTGCCAGCTGAATTGTCCTCTGACTTGCTAAAAATTAGTTATCTGTAAATGTTGAAAGGCAGCTAATGCTAGCTAAGCTAAAGTCTTGTTAAACTATAACTAGCTAAGCTAACCAAACAAAGTCACAATTGGGCTATTGTGGTGCCAATATTTGGGACATTTTTATTGCTTATTGTTCATAAAACTACCTCATCGTGTGACTTGCTAATTTTACTAGCCCACTAGTCATGTTAGAAGGCTAAGCTAACATTGCGAGTGTTAGCCTCTAACCAGCTAAGCTAGGCTAGCTAACCTGACGATGACATGACAGTCTAAAACTGGACTAGATCTGGATGGATTTATGGCACATACAGTGCACTACAAAGGGTGTAGAAGAAGACATTAGTTCATATATTATTGTATAAAAAATAAAATAAAAAAAATCATTATTACAAGTGGGTTCGCACTCCCTGGTTATGTAGTGCACTTATGAATGGAGTTTTTGGAGCTTTTTTTGCACTAAGAGCACAATAGACACACACAGGTGTGTGTTCACCTGCTTAATAAACAATGCCTAACCTAATCCACAAACAGGACAGAATTTATAGCCTAAAAAGCTTTACACGCATCTGATGTTTGCTAGGAAAATAATAATAAGCGTGAAGCATGTCCAAATCGTATTCTCCATAACATAACCCCTAGTGTAGTGTGTTAGGGATCTTACCGACTTGATACAAGCGCCCTTCTGGAGAGAAGATGGTAATATGGCGGTCAAAGCCAGCGTTTGAACCCCGAGACATTGCGGATAAATGTTAAAAATACAGATAATCCTACACAATTTAGAGTTTGAACATTGAGAGGAGAGATTCCTCAACCCTTCTGTGCTCAAAGCGGCTTTCCTGTTTTTTTTTTTGTTTGTTTTTTTACTTTCACTTTCTTTTTAGCCGCCTTTGCCTACGTTAGAGCGTGTGTTTCTCATACTTCCGTACTAGACAGTACGCCAAAATAGTAGCCACGCCTCCAGTTAACGTATGACACGTGCATACTACTTAGTAGGGTAGTATGCGGTTTTGGATCGTTCGCATATAAAATAAAAGGAAGTCAAGAAGTTTTATAAGGAAGTGCGGATATTAAGGTAGCATTCATCTCTAATGGCTATAGTATCTTCATGCATAGACTATTAAAATCGTAAAGGTATAAATAGCTTTAATATAATTAGTATAATCTTAATTGTATTTTACATGCAAATGGCAACATATATGACGTCATCAAGACGCGCAATTAACATAAAATTGGTCATTTAGGCTATAGGAAATTTACAGGGGCTTTTTAAAGTCATATAAACCACAATTTTTTATATCAGAATAAAATGGGTGACATGATGTTTCATACTTATTGTAAATTTATATATAGGTCAATAAGATGTGAAATAATATAGAAGGATAATTTGATTTATCTGCAATATTATTGTTATTATTATTAATAATAATATTATTATTATTATTATTATTATTATTATTATTATTATTATTATTATTATTATTATTTCTTTGTTAGTTTTATATTTTTGTGTTGCTGCACTGTAACATCGGTACTGTCATAAATAGTCTATATAAATAGCCTACAAAAATAAAATATATAACTGTTATTTTTTTCACTTTTATTACTGTTTTTGTGCGACATTGCAATACTGGCGATGTAAGACTGTTTATGCAAATCGCAGTAAATTTAAATATGCATTAGGGCTGACCTTTGGCTCCTCCTCTCCTGTCCTGAGCGCCTGAGCATCTCGGTGTCCAGTCTCCTACTTCCTCTCGGAGCTTTTCTGGAGGTCGGACCGGACATGGCGAGCCGGAGAGTGGGCTTCTGTCTGAGCGTGAAGAAACGGCGGAGGATGAACCTGAGCGCGTTCGCTCACCTATGCGCGTGAGAACCGGAAACCTTATTTTTTTAATTAACGGAAGTTCAATTTTAGTGCTTTGCATGGCGTATAAGGAATCCACCATTTTTTATTCTATGTATAGAATAGGAATATTCTGTGTATATATAGGAAGGAGGAACATCTGATATTAGCGCATTAATTAATGTGGTGCACTTTTACAGAAAACCCTAGTGGACTCTTTGCTGCACCATAAAGTGCACTACATAGGGTGTAGGGTGCTTTTTATAGTGAGCAGGACGCTTAATAGTCTTGCTTAATAATCTTTGATTGGATGTCTAGTGCGCGATTTGTGGCGTGACGTCATTATTTCATAGTAGGGAGTTTAAAAGTAGTATATATGTAGTAGTATATGTAGTATACAAAAACCTAGATTAGTGTGCTTATATAGACTATTAGTGAGCTGAATTACACTCCTTATTGACCATATAGTATACTGCATTTATTTCATACCCATATATATTGCACTATATTGCACTTACAGGGAGCTGAAGCCCAATTTTCATTTTTATAAGACATCTAGAGCACTCAATAGTGTGTATATACCATATATTTCTCTATTATACATTTAATAGAATGGACATTAGCAGATATGTTGCTATTAATGTGGTCATGTGGTTTCTAATTACAATACATTATGTAGTATTTCACAATCTAATCTAATATACAACATATACTCTATTTAGTATACTAGATGTCTAAAAAATAAAATAATAATTAGGACTCAGCTCCAGATTCCCAAAACATATACTACATATGCATTGAGGTCCAATAGTCTGACACCACACTGAAAATCTGGGATTTTTTTTCCATTTAAAACTGGAACTATGCGCTCCGGAGTGGTGCAACAGAAACGTGTTCACCCTATCGTCCAGAAAACACGAGTTCAAATCCCAACAATGCCACAGTCTTCTGTGGCCAGGAGTCCAAAACAGCAAAATTGGCTGTGCTGTCTGAGTGGGAGGGGCATAATCTCTCTCTCTCTCTCTCTCCTGTCAATCACAGCCACACTAGACAGTTGTGTGCATCTGTGAGATCAGGTATGCGGAAGAAGGCAGATAGCACTTTCCTTGGTGTTCAGATGACACTCTGAAGGACTTTATCTAACGTAAGGCTTTACATGTACATTTATAATTACATCAGGCTGTCACTAAAGCAAAAGAGGGATGTACCAAATACTAAGAATTTCTGAAATTCATATAAACTTTAGACTCAAGTGTTGCTGATATAATTTGTAATGAAAAATTCTGTATTTAATTAGAAAAGAATGTAAAATCACAAGTGGCCTCATACTTTTGTACCCCACTGTGTTTCATACTATATGTGCTGCGCCTATAGGGAACATGGAGCTGAATTAGCTTTTTATTATAGTGCACTAAAAAGGGTACATGTAATATATAGATTAAGTAGAAGAGACATTAGTAGATACGTTGATATTAATGTGGTCATTTGGTCTCTCTTTAGAGGCAGAGGTATTGAGGTGGTTGAGGTAAGTCTTTGTTAATGGCTCATTATTTTTAGCAATTATATTTGTTACTTAATTAGACATTTACATAAAAGTTTTTTTTTAATTGTAATTAGAAATTAGCTGCCAGTCAATCAGTGAGTCAGTCATTGAGTCAATTATTAAGCCATTCAATTAATGATTAAATGAATAAATGAGTCAGTCAAACAGGGAGTCAATTAATGAGTCAAATAATAACAAACCAGTGAGCCAATTAAACAATGAGGCAATCAATAAGTCAAGCAATCAGTTCATCAATGGTGAGTCAAGCAATGAGTCAAACAATGAGTCAGTCAATGAGTTAATCAATGACTCAAACACTGAGTCAATCAATGAGTAAGACAATGAGTCAGTCAATAAGTCATTCAATGGGGCAATCAAATAGTGAGTCAATAAGTGTGTCAGCAATTTGTCAATGAGTCAAACAATGAGTCAATCAATGAGGCAACAAATTAGTCAAACAATGAGTCCAATAATGAGTAAATCTGTGAGTCAATCACTGAGTCGACCATTGAGTTAAACAATGAGTTAAACAATTAGTCAATGAATGAGTCCAATAATGAGTCAATCAGTGTCAATCAATGAGTAAATAAATGAGTCATACAACAAGTCAATCATTAAGTCAAATGATGAGTCAATCAAGGAGTCAGCCCAACAATGAGTCAAACAATTAGTCAAACACTAAGTCAGTCAGTACAATAATTAATGAGTCATAGTCAGGATAATAGGGGTAGGATCTGGAAACAGGGCTTGGGGTAACAAGGAAAGTAAGAGAAGTCAAAACTGAGTCGTAAGTGTCAGTGCACAGGTCTAAGAATAAAAAGAGGCGAGCTAGTAGAAGACACAGTCATGACAATTCCCCAACACAGCAGCCCCTCTTTATTCATTGGTCAACCAACTTAAAAAACAAATATCATTGTACTCTCTCTCCCTCTCCCTCTCTCTCTCTCGCTCTCCCTCTCTCTCTGTCTATTGCAGGTGGCTTTGCTTTCATTCCTGTGTTCACTGTCACAGACACCTGCAGTCACCAATTCTGCAACTCTCACAATCCCTCACACACACACACACACACTTTGTCTGTCCTAAACACTAGAATCCATGTCTACTTACTGTTTTTTCCAATGTAAGATAACAAAGTGTGCTGAACACAGATGAAAACAGATAATGATTAGTACTGTGCATCGTCCTCCATTTTCTCTTTTGATCAGGTCCCACTGATATTTTAAGTCTTCTTGACAACCACTGTTTGTCTGAGAGGCACATGCTTATTTTTCTACTCAGATAGATCTGAGTCGAATGATGGATTCTCAGGGCCCGTTCGACATCATCGTACACAAACTCTCCGATGTGATTGTAGAGGCAGAACATGACAGCCAATCACAGCAGCTTCTCGACAACTTCCAGGTAATAACTTTAATACACAACACTCAATGTAACGAAATGATTATTTGGTAACAGTTATACTGGGTAAAATAATTAGACTCCATTAAAAATCACTCCCAGGAAAGTGAGACTTTTATAGAAAGTAAACTCACTGAGTAATCAGTCAGTTCATCCAATCAGATAATCCAAGAGGTCAGCTAATCGGATAATGCAGTCAAATCATCCAATCAGATAACCTGACAAGTGACTGATAGGTCACAATAGGTCTAAATCAGACTATCCAATCAGTTTATCCCATCAGGTCATCCAATTAAACTATCCAGTCATTTTATAAAATAGCTAATCCAATGATATTGTCCAATCAGACCCTCGAACAGGTTACTAGTCAAATTATCCAACAGGGCATCTAATAGATCACCAATGAGGATCATCCAACTGCACAAGCCAAACAGATCAGTCAAAAGATAATCTAAAAGTCATCCAAGTAGCTTATTTCAGTTGGATCACCCAACAAGTGACTGATTAATCCTTCAGTAGATCACAGGTCAGACACAAATTGTATCATCCAGTTAGATTATCAGATCAGATCATCCAGTAAAACATCCAGTCAGTTACTCCAATAGGTCATCCACTTAAACTATCCATTCATATTATCCATTCATCCAATTAGGTAATCCAATAAGTGATCCATTCACATCATCACATCAGGTGATCGAATAGAGATCATCCAGTAGGTCACAAATAAAACCAATTAGATCATCCAGTAAGGCATCCAATCAGTTTATCCAATAAGTCCTCTGCTTAAATTATCTAATCAGCTCATCCAGTTAACTAATGCAGTTGGTTTATGCAATAAGTGATCCAATTAAAACCAATCCAATCAGATCAAACAGATCACCCAAAAGGTCATTAATAAGATCATCCACTGACATTCATTAACAAAGTTTCCCAATTAGATCCCCCAATAAATAATTCAGTTTGGGTCATTGTTGCTACCAGTGTCCAGTGTACCAGTGTTTGTATAGTGTATGTGTGATTGTCAGTGTATGTCTATGAATGTCTATTGTGTGTGTGTGTGTGTGTGTGTGTGTGTGTGGTCTGTTCTGAGTGATGAAGACCATATAGTGTGTATTTATTTTATTTCAGACTTACGTGTCCACACACCCTCGGACTGTCCTGCTGGATCCGCTGCCGGCCATGAGACAGTTACTGGACCGCTTCGCCTCATACCGCATTATCAGTAAACTACAGAACACACTTCAAGGTCCAACACACACACTCTCTTCACACACACACACTCTTCAAATTAAATCCCTTTGTGCTTTTATGTAGAGCACTACTACAATACTCAAGAGTAAGCTCTGTGTTGATTTATGTTGAAGAGGCTACAGCTGTGTGAAGTTGAGTTGTGAATATTGTTGTGATCAAGGCAATTGTGTGTGTCTGTGAGGTTTCCTATGCTAAGCATAAACATCATTAATATTTGTTTAAATAGCTAATTTTGCTAAATATTTATTCGTCACAGTAACTTTCCTTTTTGCTCCCTTTTATAAAGGAAAGAGTATTTGCTGCCCACCGTATCTAGAAATTAACACCACCGACATGTCGGCCATCGAGGAAGCAGTGGACAGGAAGCAGCTCACATACCCTTTAAGTCAGTCAAACTACTAACATTAACATTGTATGTATATGCTGTATATATAAAAATGACCTAGTTTGCTTTCTGGGTAAACTTTTACTTTTAAACCACTACTAAAACGAACAGACATGTTATTAAGAAAGAAAGCTTGTAGCTAAGACTAACTAGACAGCCAGTTAACAGGATAATGCTAGCAATTAAAAGCTTGCATTGCTTATATACTTTAGAGCTATAACGTGCGATTTACTAAAAAATTTCCTAGTTAGCCAACTAGCTAACAAGGTCCAACAATTAACAATTGTTCATAAAGCAACAAACATGCTAGTTGTCAATAAAGTTTTTAGTTAACACTAACTAGCCAGTTAGCTACCTGATAGAGCTCGCTAGCACTCTGGGTGCATTTTACTTTAAAACCACTAATGAACACTAACGACTAAAAAAAAAAAAATGAACAATAGTGCTAATTAACAAGAAAGTTTCTAGCTAACACTAACTAGAAAGCTTGCTAATAAGATAATGCTAGAAATTAAATTTTATATATATATATATATATATATATATATATATATATATATATATATATATATATATATATATATATATATATATATATATATATATATATACACACACAGTACAATTTTACCCAGATATCCAACCTACCTACAGTGGGTATAGAAAAGAGTCACCCCCCTTTAAAATAATCACATTTTGTTGCTTTTCAGCCTGAAATGAAGACTGACACAGTTTTTGTTTTATCCAGCTGTATTTACTCAGTGCAACTTATAACATCCAAGTGAAAGATACAACACCAACATGTCAGAATTTTATTTATTTTTTTTTAAATAAAAAACAGAATCACCGAATTGGAAAAAGGATCAACCCCCTCCTAAAAATGACTTGTAAATTCAATAAGGTGTAGCTAATCACATTCTCAATGGCACACAAAGCCATTTGACTTTCAACTGTGATCAGCTGTGGTCATTTTGATTAGCTCAGCATGAAAAGAGCTTTCCTGGAGCATTTTGTAGTGCAACTGAAGCAAACAATCAACTATGGGTGGCAAGGCACTGTCAAAAGATCAGGGATAAAGTTGTGGACAGGAACAAGTCAGGAGATGGATACAAAAAAATTTCAAAGGCTTTATCAATGCATAGAAGCACAGTGAAGTCTATTATTAAGAAGTGGAAGGTATTTGGTACAACACAGACCCTCCCTGGATCAGGACGTCACACCAAACTGGATGAAAGAGCCAGGAGGAAACTGGTCAGAGAGACTTCCAAGAGGCCTACAGCAACTCTGAAGCAGTTGCAGGAATTTATGACAAAGAGTGGTCATTGTGTGCATGTGACAACAATATCACAAATTCTCCACAAACCTGGTATTGGAGGGTTGCAAGAAAAAAGCCACCCATGACTGAGCTTTGCCAAAACACACCTTGAAGATTCTGAGGCCACATGGAAAAAGGTGTTATGGTCAGATGAGACTAAAATTTCATTATTTGGCCTCAACACCAAACGATATGTCTGGCAGAAATCCAATACAGCTCACCATCCAAATAACACCATTTCTACAGTAAAGCATGGAGGTGGTAATATCCTGTTATGGGGGTGTTTCTCTGCAGCAGGGACTGGAGCACCTCTCAAGATAGAAGGAAAATGGATGGGGCAAAATACCGTCAAATTCTTGAGGAAAATCTGCTGCCCTCTGCCAGAAAGTTGTCAATGGGAAGAAGGTTTACCTTCCAACATGACAATGACCCAAAGCACACAGCAAAACTGACCACACAGTGGTTGGAGGAGAAAAAGGTGAATGTCCTTGCATGGCCTAGTCAGAGCCCAGACTTAAACCCCATTGAAAATCTGTGGAATGACTTGAAGACTGCAGTCCACAAACGGTCAAGATCAAAGTCCAAGTCCAAGATCAAGGTCAAAGTCTAGATGTGCAAAGTTAGTAGAGACATATCCCAACAGTCTAAAGGCTGTAATTAAAGCAAAAGGTGGTTCAACAAAATACTGACACAAGGGGGTGATCATTTTTCCAGCTCAGTGATTCTGGTTATTTATTTATTTATTTATTTCTGACATGTTGGTGTTATATCTTTCACTTGGATGTTATAAGTTGCACTGAGTAAATACAGCTGGATAAAACAAAAACTGTGTCCATCTTCATTTCGTTTCAGGGGGGTGATTCTTTTCTATACCCACAGTATACGGTATATAGGTAGGTTGGCTATCTGGGTAAAATTGTACTTTAAAACCACTAATAAAAATGAAAAACATCCTAGTTATCAGGAATGTTTTTAGCCAACACTAGAACAAGCTAATGCTAGCAATTAAAAGAGAATATTGTACTATTTTTCCATTATTAAACTACTATTTTTATACTGTGTATTAAAATTAAAAACACTAATAATGCGTAGCTGAGCTAGCAAACATATAATAAGCTACACTTATTGGTGGTTTGAACCAGTTAATTTTTTCTGACCTCCTGCCTGGAGCAATTCTGATTAGCGATTTATTAGCAGTTTTGCACATGAGCATCCAGGGATGTTGTAAAAGGGTGGGGGGGCCTGAGTATTGTTGAAAATGCTTTACCTAAGCTAACTACCATGTCCAGTTTGCTAACATGTAGTTTTTTTGTTTTGTAGTCTGTAAAACCAGGGTGGCTCACGGATCCCGCTCACATGAGGTGCATTCATTAGGTTAAATTAAGTTTTCAGTCATTTTGTTTTTTTAGTTTTGAGTGTTATACTGTAACTACACATCTTTCACAAACACCATTACTGTACTTTATTGGGTCCATTGGGTGTGTCCCAATTCACCACAGTGCATTCTCTCTCCGTAGATGTCGCTAATCTTCAGTCGGGCCGGTCTGAGAGACACTCGTCCTCCCTGTGTCCTCCAGAGTTTTGTGAATCACGGTGCCGTGCTGCACAAAGTGTTTGTGGTGGGCGAGCAACACTTCACCGTGGAGCGACCGTCACTCAAGAACTTCCCCACTGGACCCTACGGTAAGCGCAATCGCGTCCGTCTTATTATCACGGCTTTATTTCAGTACCATTTTCAATATGCTGTTGTCAAATCAGCATAAGAGCTGTTCTATTACTTTATCAACCTTATGTTCACATTAGAAAGGGGGCATGGTGCATCACTACTATTGTTGTCCGTGGGCGTGGCCTGGCCAGTGATTTCTTAGTTCTGATGAGAAACGGTAGTAGTTATACTATATACACAACAATCAGCCATAACATTAAAACCACCTGCCTAATATTGTGTAGGTCCCCCTTGTTCTGCCAAAAAAAAGCTCTGACCCATCGAGGCATGGACTCCTCAAGACCTATGAAGGTGTGCTGTGGTATCTGGCACCAAGACGTTCGCAGCAGATCCTTTAATTCCTATAAGTTGCAAGGTGGGTTAGGTTTAGGCCATTTAGACCCTGTTGCCAGTTCACTGGTTGTCCTTCCTTGGAGCACTTTTGGTAGGTACTAACCTCTGCATACCGGGAACATCCCACAAGACCTGCCGTTTTGGAGATGCTCTGACCTAGTCGTCTAGCCATCACAACTTGTCAAAGTCACTCAGATCCTTACGCTTGCCCATTTTTCCTGCTTCCAAAACATCAACTTCAAGAACTGACTGTTCACTAGCTGCCTAATATATCCCAACCCTTGACAGGTGCCATTGTAACGAGATCACTTGTCAGTGGTTATGGCTGATCAGTGTATATCTTTGAAAGCTAGATAGTTAAACACAAATTAAAAAGTGAACTAATCAGTGTGAAAACTGGTGGTTTGATTTACATATTATGTGCTAGGGTTTGTATTAACTTCATTTGCAGATTAGCAAAGCAAGCCAGCTGTACTAGCTACGAACTCTCACCAGAAGCACCAACGATCGACTTCCTTCCAAGCTTTGTTTTTCTTCATAATGCCTCTATACACATTTAACGAGAGTTCGTAAATGACAGGATTAGATGAAACAACAGTTACGAGTGTCTCTTCCATTTTGTGTATCAAAGTGTAAATGGGAACTAACTGAAGGTAGGAACTAAAGTTGTGAGCGGGGAACTGAAGAATCGACGCACCGCATGCTAAGTAGGATTGGTCCGAGGAATCATTCGAGGTAATTGTTAGGACCTGTGGCTTTACAGAGTCACATTTAATTTGCATAGAATTGAGAAAGTCTCAATTCAACTGGTGGACCAAGCCTAAAAAAAATGTATCATCTGATTTGCTACCTTCCAACTGCGCTTTCTAGCTAGCTTTCGTGTAACGGCTTATTTTACTTTGCTAGATAATTAGCAAGCTACCTTATCATACTTAGGATATGATGGCTAGTCACAAGCAATTAATTCGCAGGCTAGTTGGCTAGTTAACAGAGATATAACTCAGTCAATACTTTGAAACAAGGCACATGTTTTTATATTGGGTGTTTGTGCTTAGACAGGAAAACGATCTTCTTTAACAGCCACGAGGTGTCTAAACCCGAGTCCTGTTCCCATCTAACTGCAGTAAGCAACCATTATTTTAAGTCTATTCTGTCTAATTAGTAGAAATCATGTTAGCATTATTATTAATAAACAATTTTACTATTATTTTCATTAGCGGCATTAATTATTTGCTTTGTAGCTCATGTCTTTAATAATTCATTTATACCAATTATTATAACGTACATCTTTAGCACTTGATAAACGGTGAGTGATTAGTGATTACCTCCTAGCTGGACGAGACGATGCCTCAAGTCCCCGCCCCAAATGATGACGTGATGGTCGCCATGGTGAAGGAGCTGAGGGCGGAGCTCGGGATGGCTTTGTTTGGCGTGGACGTCATTATGAACATAGACACGCACACACTCACCATCATCGACGTCAACATATTCCCTGGTGAGGGCACGCACAAATCAGACCAACACACACCAAAATCAGTATCAGGTCTAATTATTTGCACCCGCATCAGATTATTTAGTGTTAACAAATGTCTTACGATGTAGTTTTTGTGGAACCGAGTGCAACAGCACCACCAGTGGTCATAAAATAATTTTAAAAAAGGATATTAGGTCGTAAGGTTGTTCGAGCCACAAATTCAAACCACGAAGTTAAGTACTTCATGTTCATACAGGATTCTTAATTGCAGCTACTCTTTATTTCTTTTGAAATTAGACTAAATTGTCATGTTTTTTTTTTTGGTTTGTTTGTTTCTTGCAGGCTATGAGGGCGTTCCTCAGTTCTTCTCCTCTCTCCTCAGTCACATCGAACATCTGCTGGACACGTCACATGAAACCAAACATTGAAGGTCTCAAACTACCGCTAATCCATGATGATTATCTTTTAGCTAGTGTAATATCACGCTAACTGGAAGTGCGAGTTCGTCGTTCATACTGTAATGAATAAGTTTATACGGAAAATGTTCGTACAGTTTCCGCTGCGAAATGAACATGTTTGGTATGTTTACCGTATGAGGACGTGCCTAAACTTATTTGTATAAAATTTGAGGATGAATCCACTTGTAATGAAAAAACGACAAACGACAAACAGATGAAGATGATTTTTAGTGTTTCAGGTAAAATCCAAGCACACTTTATTTTTTTCAGTAGTATAAGTGTACAACAATACATATACCCGTGCCCTTCAATATCCTCTTCCTGATTGCCGTGTTTAATTTTACACAAGATTTTGAAGAGAAATTTACAGTTCGACGTCTGTATGTACTGAGGGACTCAGGACATTACAGTAGACAAGGACATTTCAGGACATTTCCCCTCCCCTCCAGCAGAGGTCGCACTCACCAGAACCTCTTCCATTCACTTCCAGGTTACAACAGTTCATGGACATTGAATCATTGCAAAGTCTTGCTCCATCAAACAAGACTGACGTTAAAGTAATTTTTATATATTTGTCTTTGTTTAGCTGCATGATACCAAAGTATAAATATAGGCTGAGCGTAAACTACTATTTATGCCCGTTGTCGTGGTTACGCTGGTATAATTAAGGAATAAAACACAACGGGGTGGTGTTGAGCAGCCTGATGCGATACAGTTACCGTGCTGTATTAATTTTTTTTTTTTTTCCCTATTACAGCATGACAGCGATAACGTATTAGAATGAGCGCATATAAACATAAAGCTGTGATTTGCTTTGCAGCTGGAACTCCTGCCACAGCTGCTGTTATAGAAAATTAATCCACACCTTATGACCAATCAGATTGTGATAGCACTGGTGATACAAAGGAAGAGTCTGGAATACTGCTTGTCTTCACGTGTTCATTGTGTTTTATTTATTTATTTATGTATTTGAGAGTTTAGTCATATTACACACCGATTCCATCTCCTCAATGAACAAACCAACATGGCCGCCCTCCCAAATAACCACTGAGACGTTACGCTTATACTTATTGCCTTCTTTCTTCAAAAAAAAAAAAAAAAAAAAACGCAACACAACTGCTAATATTACCAATTATTTGTAAAATCACAAACTGGTCTCGTCTTAATCTGAGTCAGAGATTCAAAGTGCACAACACAGATGCCGAGAATCGGTCCGTTTCTGACGTCACAGTTTGGTGTTTTTTTCCCCCCTTCGTATAAATTATTGATATATAGAAGAAGATTATTAACAGAATACCATGGATCAAGCTGAAATTACTGTTATATTCAATAAAATACAAATAACACACACATTCATCTGTAAGTTCAATATCTTTACATGTGCAATATATAGTCTGTATATTACCGTTGTATATTAACTATGATATTACTTCACTTTTTTATTACTTATTTAAGAAGTTAATACTCATTTAAACCATTGTAAAGTGTCTGTGGCTTTGTACGTTACATATATACATATATAATTTAAACATTTTCATTTGAAACGTCGCTTATTGCAGGCTAAGACATTAACCGTATTAGCAACCGTAACGGGAAAAAAAAAAGTGCATTGCTTTTAAAGTCGTTTAAATAGTTTACGTACCCTGACTGACACCATTGTATGAAATAAATAAATAAATAAATAAATAAATAAATAAATAAATAGGTTCATCAGAGGATGATAGATTGATCTCAACACTGAGATAAAGTTCACAACGTTACCAAGAGTGTGTGACTGTGTGTGTGTGTGTGTGTGAGAGTGTGTGAGTGAGAGCTATAATGGCTTAGGAGCCATGTTGTCCTTGGCTTGTTTAATACTGAGAGAACTGCAATGACGCTTTTTTCAGGGAACATGGGGTAGCAAATCACACACACACACACACACACACACACACACACACATACACACACTTTCACATCACTGTTCTGCATTTTATATATAGCTTTGTGTTGTTTCTTTGATGATTAATGCTATGATCTCCACTCCACTATGGGATTCTTAGTGCTGTGTTCCCAATAGCTTACCGTAAATACTAGGATATAATGGCTAACGGAAATACCATAATACACAGGCATATTACAATTAATGCAAAGATTATAAAATATATGTCACTTTGCTGTCTAAGTGGCAGTCAGCATTAGGATCTGTGAAAACACACACCACACACACAGAGCCTTTTCCCTGCAAAAAAGCCTCACACACGGCTCTCGCTTAACAGTCTGAGCGCGTTCTAACAGTGTCAGAGCCAAATACACACACACACACACACACACACACACACACACACACACACACACACACACACACACACACACAGCGCCGTATAGAAACACTACGCATGTTAGGGAGGAGTTCAAATCACAAACCTCACCACATTATACACACACACACACAAATCGAGTCCTATCAATTACCGATAACTAGACTAATCAAAAGAAAATATTCGCAAAATGTACTCGATCGGCTAAGATTTGCAAATTCTAGCATCTGAATCAATGAATCACTGAGTCAATCGTTTTAGGCCACACCTCCTCCTCCTGTAATGTTTGTGCGGAAACTATGTGCGGAAGGAGAAACTAATCTGGTGACAGTTTTTAGCTCCGCGACATCCTTTTGTCCATGTTTTTATACGTAACAGTGAGTCGTACAGAATCAGGAAGCCTGTTTGATTCATCGAATAACTCTGATTCATTCGTTCATTCATTCAATCATTCAGTACACCATGCTAAACTGGTGGCTATGAGCTTTCACTACTTCTTAGTGACATTAGCATTGTGAATGTCAGACACAGAACATGTCTTGACTGGTCTTCTTATTTTGATTCATTTGACTCAGATTGATTCACCTTGACTTGTGTAAATTAGTAGGCTAATTATTGTGAGTGTGTTGTTTATAGAATTATAAACATAGAATGTGTACACATACACACACACACACACACACACACACACACACACACAGTACTAAGAGTTAACACTGGAACTATTACAGAGAGAAATTGTGTATTACTGGGTGTTTGTGTTATAAAGAGCAACTGTTATGGCTTGTGTCTTGTGTGTGTGTGTGTGTGTGTGTGTGTGTGTGTGTGTGTGTGTGAGTAAGTGTGTGTGCATGGGTTTAGCCCCGGTGCAGTTTCCTCAGCTCAGCAGCCACTTTCCTCAACTGGGCTTCGATCTCCAACAGCTCCTGTCACACACACACACACAGACACACGCACAGACACACACAAAATGTCAACTTGTTTCAAAGACGTCTCACACCATTAACTGTAACTATAAATGGATAAAAAGTATGACGCGCCGTCCTTTAATAAATTAGTACATCAACTACATCTCATTTTTATAAGAATTTTTAAAACCTCTGATTCGTCTTGCTCCTCCACCTCGTCTTCGTCTCCATCTTCCTCCTCCTCGTCATCGTTGTATCTCTCCTTCTCGAACTGCCGCGTCCTCTCATCACTCGCTTTCTCCATCTCCCTCTTCTGCTGTGGCTCCTTTGTCTCGGGGGTCGTGTCTTCCTCCTTTCCCCTCTCTCCCTCTGTCGGCGCTTCCTGCTCCTCCTTCGCTCTCTCCATCTTGTGCACTAGCTCCTGCAGCTCCTGCTCCTTCTCCTGCTTCTCCCTCGTCTTTGTCTCGTCGCTCGTCAGCGCCTGGAGCTCACGCTCCACCTTCTCTTTCTCCGCTGTCAGCTCCGCCTCGTTCTTCCTCCTCTCCGTCTCTTCCTCTTCCCCATCCTTCTCTGACTTTTCCTCCTTCTTTCTCAGCTCCTCCAGCTCTGTGTCGTCTTTCCTCCTCTCTCCTTTCTTCCGGATCTGTTCGGCCAGCAGTTCCTCCAGCTCTCGGGCGCTCTCCTCCTCCTCTTCTTCTTCTTCGTCCCCTTGTGTCCTGTCCTCCATCTGTTCTTCATCCCTCTGTCTAGCCTGTTTCCTGTCCTCCTGATCATCCAAGTCGTTCAGGTCGTACTCCTCTGTCTCCCGAGTGTATTGACGCTCTCTTTCAAGCTCTGAAGAAAAAAAATGACAAGGGTTAGGCTGTGTCCTAAACCAAATACTTCCCTTCCCTTCTAAAGAGTGCACACTATAAGAAGTAACAAATGGTACTGTACTATTTTTGCATACTACTTAATATGGTAGTATGAAAATTGTGAAATTTTTTACCAGAGCACATGTCACCTGTCAGTGTTAGTGAAGAAGGCGTGGCCACTGCGTTGGTCATTCACACAAAAGGGGGTGTGACCTGTGTCTGTCATTCACACTACAGGGGGCGTGGCCTGTGCCTGTCAGTTTCAGTGGAGGAGGCGTGGTCGTTGTGTCGGTCAGTCACACTAAAGGGGGTGTGGCCTGTGTCTGTCAGTCTCAGTGGAGGAGGCGTGGTCGTTGTGTCGGTCATTCACACTAAAGGGGGTGTGGCCTGTGTCTGTCAATCTCAGTGGAGGAGGCGTGGTCATTGTGTCGGTCATTCACACTAAAGGGGGCGTGACCTGTGCCTGTCAGTCTCAGTGGAGAAGGTGTGGTCGTTGTGTCGGTCATTCGCACTAAAGGGGGTGTGGCCTGTGTCTGTCATTCATAATGAAGGATGCTTGGCCTCTGTTTTGTGCCTGTCATTCCCACTAAATGAGTCATGGTCTCTGTGCCTGTCAGTCTCAGTGATGGAGGCGTGGCCTCTATGCCTGTCAGTCTCAGTGAAGGAGGCATGGCCTCTATGCCTGTCAGTCTCAGTAAAGGAGGCGTGGCTTCTCATCCCTTGGCTGCTTTAAATGTCTTATATATCAGATGTGTGTGTGAACACTGACCATGTTCAACCAGCTCCTGTAGCTCTCTCAGCAGACCCTGGTGCCGCTTTTCAGCATTTTTCAAAATGTCATCTGAAAAAAGCGCGCACACACACACACACACTTATACATTACTTAATCATAACCAATTTGAAAAGAATATTCCAACTTACCTAATGCAGACAACATTGTAGTAAGGTAAGAAAGAAATTGATCATTTAAAAAAGTGTGTCTTTTCGCGGGGTCAGAAGCTCACCTGTCACCTGTCCATCACAGCCTGCGGGGGGCCAGTGTCCATCCGTTTTCATACTCACATCCTCCACGCAACTGCTACCCTAAAAACATACACCTGTTAACTTATTATTAAATCCAGTGTATAAGGTAATCATTGCAAATCAATGGCAGCTAGAGTAAAGAAGATCAGCTATACTGTATGAATATTCATGTATGAACATGGCTCTGACCTTCATATCCAACACGGGCAGACATCCGCCTGAAAAACAAAAGAGGAGGGAAAAAAAAGAAGGTAATATTAATACCTATTACACCACAGCGCTTTTAAATTCTCGAAACTTTATGTTTAAAAGCTGTTGATTAACTTTCTACAATGTCATTTCTTTAGCAACAGGGACGTGTGTGGCAGACACTAAACATGTCAAACTAAAAACATGTTATTTCACAAAGAATAATCTATAATCACTGAGGTTTTCTCTGAGGAAAAGTTTAACATTTATTTGAAGGAGTCTCCAGTCATCAGCTAAGAACGAATGTTTATATAACGCTGCTATAACGTAAGGGAGAATAGGAACTAACTTGTAACGTGGATGCTGAACAGCATTAAATGTAACTTCAAACAGATAAAAAGTGTGATGTCTCTTTCTTTAATAAATGTCATTGTTTGCAAATTCCCGAGGTATAAGGGGAATAAAACACTTCAGGACGTGCTTTTGTAGGAAAATAATGAACTTCATGGTTGCAAGAGTGACTCCGCTTCATCACACCACCCAGTCACTGATTATTTTCCTATAACCGCACACCCTGTTATGCTTTATTCCTCACATATCATATCATATAACCAGTGACTGGGCCATGATGTTTTTTTTTTTTGTTTTTTTAAACTACAGGTGACTTTCTGTATAATTTTTTACATTAACGCCTCTTTTAAAAAAAAAACAAACGCAAGTTAATTCTGACATTTCACAACTAAACATTTTAAATTTAGTAATGTTGTGATAGACTAGTAGAACCGACTTGGGAAAACTGACTCTGAATCAGCTGTGAATTATCCAGTAGTATCGCGGCTTATACCTCGCGCGCCGTATATGGTCCAATCACAGCTGTCCTTTCCCAAGCAACCGTTACCTAGGCTACAAGGCGACAGTTCTAAAAAGAAAGCCCTAATCTGTTAACACTAAAAGTCAAATGTTGTATAGCAGTAAAAAAAAAATATATATATATATATATATATATATATATATATATATATATATATATATATATATATTAATATTTATAAGCTGTCAAAAAGTTAGTGAAGATTTTTCGCCCTAAACACGTCGTAAACACTGAAAATCTTCAGCGCTGAATCCCAAATGTTTCTCGGCTTCCTACACAGGTGCAATATAATAAATATTCTGTGAAACAACGGCTTCTTCAACCTACCTAGTGCACTAGATGACCACTAGTTAGTCATTTGGGATTCAGCCTTAAACTGCAGGCTCCTTTTTATGCAAATAGTTTGACAAATTAAAGTTCTAGAAAACATTAGCCTACAAAACATGACTTTATAAATTATATAATATTATATAAATTATATATAACCTTTCACCTTCGGTAAAACAAACAAACAAACAAACAAATAAATAAATGAAATTGTACCCTACTTTAGTGACGAAAATGTATCATTTAATGGCTTAGCTCAAATAATAAATGTAATAACAAGCAACAATTCATTAAAACACTTTCTTTGACAGACAGATTCATCGTTTTTCTCTCTCTTTTTTTTTTTTTTTTCAGAAACGCGAACAAAAACAAACCAGCAATCACGTGCGCTGACACCTGCCACTGGCGCGAGACCGATTGTTCTCGTGCGCGGGAGATTAGCATAACGGTCGAATTCCAAACGCCTCCCTATTGGGCGTCGAGTGCCCTAGCTAGGCTGTTACGCTCCAGTGTTTCATTCTTACGTATGTAGGGAGTCGGAAGATATTTGGGATTCGTCCTCAGTATTTCTACCGTTAAAGGATACTTTATCTAACGTTGATATTCACGTTACATTACGCCTGAGAAAATATTAACTACGGTTTATTTGTGACTTAAGTAATGCGTAGTTTAAGTAAAACAATTTATAGGCAGTTTCATATAAGGTCTGTAGCCTTTTTCTCTCTCCTCAATCTAACAATTTCTTAAAAATTCACAATGTCTTCCTGTGCCCTATATAGGAGCACTTTATAGGGTGTGAAATAATGGCGTAGTAGTTTAGCTAGCTTACTACGTGTCCAATAAGGGAGGCATTTGGGATGAAGCCGACTGCAATAAAACAAGTCGAATAAAATAAAAAATAAACAAACAAATAAATACAGTTTGATTCTTGCTAGGAGGTTTGTCGTATCCTAACAGATAGGTGTTCGTTTTTTTTTATGGAAAAAAATATATTTAATATATATTTAAATAAATTAAAGCTATTTAATCTGAACGAATGTGCACGCGACTGCGACAAATTGCGACTCCTCTGGAGGTGGAAAAGGGCGAAAGTGAAGTCTTACCTCCTGTGAAAATGCACAATAACGCAGGTAAAAACAGGAGCATGATGGATTAACCTTGCAATTCAGAGACGTGGTTTAATTCAGGCTCGTCCTTAAACCGGATTCAGCAGAGGAATTTGAGCCGAACACGGTGTCCGTTGGAGTCTGAACACCGGGTTGCCAGATTGGAGTGACCTGATTTAGAAAATCCCGCATCAAACCCATTGTTACAGTTCCTTACCAAAAAAAAGCAAAAACAAGAACAAAACCAAAAAACAACACACACTTTTTTACAAAGCGTCAAAATAAATAATTTATGGGGGGAGGGGGAATGTAAAATACAAAAAAATCTTTCTAAAAGGTTTGGTTACTATAGCAACAAACAGTGGGCCTCATTTATAAAGCTGGATATGAACAGATTTATTCGTAAATCGTTTTTATTACATGTAGTGTTTAACAGACGCCCTGACCCAGAGCAACTTATAGAAGTGGTTTGGAGTCTCCATTAAAAACACCCTCGTGCTAGCTCACTAGGTCAGGGACTAAGCGTACCGTCAAAAACATTTTGTGAAAACCAGTCCTTTTATTTTATCAGCATTAATTAAATAATATAAATGGCATATCCACTTCTGTTTTTAAGCATTTACCCTGATTGTTCATTTTATGCTCCCAGATGTCTGTGCACTTGCCCTTTTATGGGGTTTTGTGGGCATCACTACATGCAAATGAGCTGCTTAGCACTTTACTGGTGATCAACATACACAACTGAGTACAAAGAAAATCAGAACTTTTTTTTTGAAATTTTTGTAAATCCGAAGGAAAATAGTTTGGTTAAATAATACCAATACTTTATATATATATATATATATATATATATAGAAAACTAATGATAAGTTAGTATATAAATATATATTACTAATGATAAGTAATTTTATTTATGTATGATAATTCCCAATTCATCCATCCAGATTGCCCTTTAAAAAAAAATTGGACCGCAGTCCCTCCAGGAATGAAAGCAAACTCCGTAATATTCGGAGGAGCTTGCAATTTTTCAGTTACAGCAGATTTTCCACAGATTTGGGCCAAGACGTGTCATGTGACGTCATCACAACATGCATTCAGTCGAAGCCCTCTTCGATTCACGTGCGTCGAACATGAGTACGGCTAAAAGGTCTCATTTACCAACAGACATCACTGCAAAAGACCAAACAATTTAGTGCAATTGTGATTTCGTCAACTCAAGTAGTTTTCCACAAAAAAAAGCACAAAAAAACTCCGTAAACTGCATCGCAAATTTCGAAGAAGAAAAAAGCCACAGGAAAATCAAGCATTTTTGGCCGCAACAATCAACAAACAATATCCCACATAAAAGTCCCAGGGAGACAAAATTTCACAGTTTAGCATCTAAACTAAATATTGTGTCGAAAGGTGTTAAAGTCTAGTGTTAATGTATTTTATAGCTAAGACGAGCCCAAAGCCGTGTTCCATCTGCGAGGAAATAATCTCAATCTGGCAACCGTGCTCTTAGGGGGGCGTGGCGTGTAAAGGTGGAGGCGGAGCTGTCCAGGGAGATGTGGTGCTGAAACACACACTTGCTGAAACCACTGTGAGACCGCGCGCGAGCGTGCGTGCGTGCGTGTGTGTGTGTGAGGACAGGAACTGAGAGCTTAAACAAGGACACTGTGTCATTGACGTTCACGCTATACATCATTTCTTTTTTTTTCTTTTTTTTTTTTTAAACAGTACCAACATATAAAGTGGTCTGTTTGGTATTACTGTGCAAAATGTAAACACTTGTCAATATTGTCATTATACTGTATATCCTTATTATTATAAATACATTGCCATTTATTTGTACATATATGATGAAACATCCTTCTAAAACAGATCCATCCTTTTTGTGTGGTAGAATATAGGATAGAATTGAAATGTATATTTATAAATATAGGAAAGAATTTTAAAACTTAAACATGGAGCTGCAATTTTACACCAGACACAATGTAGGTGGAGCACAGCATTCATTTCTCACGAGGGGAGTGCTATCCACCCTCTTCCGCATACTCAGCTCACAGACGCACGCGATTGGCTAGAGTCGCTGTGATTGACACTCACAGGCGACGGCGTACACAGTATAACACGAGCCAGAAAGCTGTGTGCTTTTTAGAAGAAGATAATTCAGTGTACTTTATTGACCCTCCAGAAGAAATTTGGGAAATAATGCTTGAAAGGTACATAAGTGATCCTTGAGGTTCAGTTATTTTTACGGGTCTGAGAAAGCCGCCGTGTGACGTTTGAAAGATGAAGGATCGAATCGGTGTCACTGTACCATTAGGAACAGAATTTATACCGACAAATCCTTTTTAAAATGGCGGACGAAGATATTTATTAACGTGAACAGAAGCAATGAAAGCTGCTATAAAATAAAACATGTTTGATTGCTGCATTGATTCAAATCAGGCATCATTACTCATTTATACCTGGAGAAATTCTGGATTCTGATTGGTCAAAAGGAGTTGATTAATTTCCTGTAACGGCAGCTCTGACAGTTCAAGTTTATATTAATGCACTCGTTCTATAGTAACTTAGCGACTTGAGTAGATGTTTATTAAACATTAATGGAAGAAGTGTTCAGTGTCAGAGCTAACGCTGTAACTAAGATTTCTGACATCTTCAGGTGTTTTTTTCCGCCCCAGGAGAGAGAAAAATTGACAACAGGAACTAATGTTTCATGGACATTTCACAACATGTAAATGTATCTATAAATGGATAAAAAAAAAAAAAAAAAATGACATTGTTTAATATGTAAAAATCATAACTGTTGGCAAATTACTGTGGTATAAGACGAACATTGTGGGACGTGCGGGGTGGTGACAGCGACTCTGATACAACCGTGTCGTTGATTCGTTTGCTATAACAGCGTGACACGTGCCAGGTGTTTTATTGCTTGTTACCTGTACAGGTGTGGCACTCGAGAGATCTTCTAGCTAACTAGCTCATTCGAGCTGATCGGATGGTACACTTGGTCATCGTTAAGTGTGTTCCTCTCCCCGGGGGCTTGTGTGTGTCGTAACTGCATGCTTCCAGATCACTTGGGAAAGTTGACGAGGGTGCCGGAAATGGTGTGTCCAAAATTACTGACAATTTTTTTTTTTTTTTTTTAAATAAATAAAAAATAAAAAAGTGAAACACAGATTTCAGAAATATAGATTTCATGGACGTTTTACTAGAAAAAAAAAAAACAAAACAAAAAAAAAAAAAAACAAAACAAACAGATCAGGCTCTGCAGGAAACAAAGAGCAAATCGGAGACCTGTACACACTACTCTCAGAGTTTTCTCTTTCCTTCTTTTTTTGTTTTTTGTTTTAAATGGCCTTTAAGACTTTTACAGTTCATCAAGCTAGCGGGCTGTACCATCTGGGGATATTATAGGAGACCCAAAACATAAACAAAATTATATATAAAAAGCACCTTTTTGTGTTGTGAGTCATAAAATCTCTTGACTGTAAGGGAGGGAGGATGAAGAGAAGGAGAAGGAAAAATAATAAAAACCTGGTCTGGGCTGTGGGGGGGGGGGGAGGGGGAGAGAGAGAGAGAGAGAGAGAGAGAGAGAGAGAGAGAGAGAGAGAGAGAGATGGGGGGGGGGGGGGATGAGTCAAGGTGTGTATGATTGGCACATCCCTTGAGCAAGGAAAAAAAGGAACATATGAGTCCAGCTCCGCCTTTGATATTTAAAAAAAAAAAAAAAAAAAAAAAAAAAAATACAATCCCCACAATCAGCTGCTTCGTAAAGATCAGTTTTAAGTGTCTCTCTGCTTTGTAAACACGTCAATGCAAGAAATAAAGACTTAGAAAATTTCTTTTGCCTTAAGATTTAGCGAGAAACGTCAGCCAAATTCTGGCGTAGCATCTGTAGTGATCAATTGATTCATTTTTTTTTTCTCCTTATCTCTAAAAAAAAAAAAAACGCAAGTGCCAACAATTTATAAATATGGTGTCTATGAAGGGGACATGTTCATCCAAACCTGAAACGTGTCTGCGATTGTTTGGAACAAAAAAACAAAAACAAAAAAACCCAAAAAGCTGCATGACTCCTTATTCCTTACATTTATTTGAAGTGCGGAGGAATGCGGATTAAGATGCATCTATAGTGAATATTCTCCACTTCTGCATTAAAGTCATGACTGTAAACCCCTACAAACCTTTCCCCGTGGTGCTGTGACGGGCAACGAGGCCAGAGCTTAAGTCGACTCCGATCAGCCAATCACGGAGCTTGATCACCGAGCTAACCTTTCACTCGCTTCTGGGAGCGTCTCGTACTAAATAGCTCTCACGATGTTCTACACTCTATAGTGCGCTCGCTTCCTGGAACTTTCAGACGCCCAAATAAGGAATGTCGAAAGTGTGCGACTCGCCGTGCTTCTGGATCGAAACCGCATGGCTGAAATCGTTCTCCCTCCCCCAGAGATTCGTCATCACAAGAAAGAAAAAGAAAAAAAAAAAAAAGCCAACAACAAACTATCGATGACGCAAAGAGTTGTGTTGTGTCGCTCTTAATATAAAAAAAAAATAAACCTGCCAACGGAATTCACAAAGTGCCCAGAAGCTTCTCATGCAGCGTGTCAGTACAAAGTGTGTGTGTGTGTGTGTGTGTGTGTGTGTGGTGAACACGATTTCCATCTACACTGCTTTCAACCAGTCTCTGATGTGATCAATGTGCGCCGTCGACTCCTCCCGAGGAAATGATCATCCATCAGTAAGCAGGCTGCCGTGTTGTTCTCATCTCGTGTCATAAATAAAGCAGAATATGAATAAATATTGAAACGGACCATATTTACATGAAACCCACCAAGCGAGCAGGTTTAGTATTTTGTTAGTACTTTGTATTCATAGCTACAGTTCAGTATTTGCAACCAATCAAGCATTCCGTTTCATTTTTAATGTTTTTTTTTTCTTTTTTTTTCTCTGCGGTTTAAAGGTTGACGGCAAGCTAAACCCTAGTGACGAACGCTCAGACATAGAGCCTGGAAGTCAAACCGGTTCATCGGCAGGAGTCAGAGGCGCATGGTGATGACATCACAAGGCAGCGATTGGTTAAAAGGGAGGGAACGTTGATCCGCGTTCACTGTGAAGATTAAGGCCGCGTTCACAAGGACTGTTTAGACTTTATCTTCCTCGTGAATGAAGCGTCGCTAAGATCATCTCGTATCCTGTTGGCTGACTGTTGTTCTCATTTAAATGAACAGTGCGGATTTTTTTTTTTTTTTGATAGACACTAAAAGGTCCTTGTGAATGCAGCATGAGCATGCAGGTGGTTCAGGAACTGTGTGTGTGTGTGTGTGTGTGTGTGTGTGTGTGTGTGTGTTTACAACTCCTGGATGAACGACAGAACAGGCCAAGAGCCCTTAAAATCAGCACCAAATCATTCCTCTCAAACCCACAGAGCCGAGCTCATTCCATTGGGCCCGTTCACTCAATTTACGCACAGAGTTCATCCAGGTTTGAGGAGCCCATCTGAGACTTGGACAGCGACCTTTCTCTTCCCTTCCCTTCCTCCGGGATGCGAGTAGGACGCTGAGCGGTCCGCACACACGCCACCTCCTCTCATATAATAGTCATCTGTATTCCATTTATAATAAACTTAGTATAATAAAGTAGAAAAATATCAAGAGCACATGTATACGGTTCGTTTTCTCACTGGTTCTTTTGTAGTGAATTGTTTTGTCGTCGTTGGTTTTTTTTTGTTTTGTTTTTAGCGTGGATCGCGCGTTCCGGGCCGCACATGCGTGAAGTGAAGGGTGAGATCACAAAATGTCCTTTTTTTCCCCCACATCATTGCTTATATTTTCATATTGTTGACGTTCTGTCCATTCCGTCTGCAGAGATAGATAGATAGAGAGAGAGAGAGAAAGAGAGAGAGAGAGAGAGAGATAATATGGATTTAAACGTCTACCTATAGGGGGCTATAACTAAAATTCTGTGTTTAAATGTGTATGGGAAATAAACAAATAATGAATTTTCTCATCAATTCATCAAACCATAGACTTGCACAGAATAACATTTATTTCAGAAACCTAGCGCTGTGTTCAAAATGGCCGCCTACTCACTATTCCCTACACAAGTAAACGTCTACGCGGGACAGATTTGGCGACTGCCGTAAATGTCAACATACGCAACAAGGTTTTGATCGTCACTCTGCGACAGTCGTCTCGTTAACTAATCCGCCGTCAAAGCCTGAGGATAATAAAGTAACTGAGCAGACTGTAAACAAACACATGACAATAGTTCGCAAAATGATTCGTCTCCTCTTTATGGTTTTGAGAATATGAAGGGACATATATTCCTCAGACGGGGCAAGGGGGCATGCCAATCGAGAAAAGGAAAAAAAAGAAAAGAAAAAAAATCGAGTGCATTTTGGGTATTTTGTAGATAGATAATTTGTCCCATCATCATGGGATTAAAACAATGCACTGGAATTCCTTCACTATGATTTCAGACGGCACTACAAAATGGCGGATCCTGAAAGTAGTGCACAGCTTTCAATTTTCTGAGGAATTACTGTTGCTGCACGCTACAGTAAGATAGCTAGATAGCTGTGTGTCATGGATAATACATCATGCTTAAACTTGGTGAATTCTGATTGGACAGTAGCGTGTAAAGCTGTGCAGTGATTGGCTATACCTCCTAAGGCGTGTTCAGTCATACTGAGGCACAGTGACTCCAGCGTGGGGTTGATCTCCAGGTCAGTCCCTGGAACCGAGCATTCTGGAAAGGGGGGGGGAAGAAAAAAAACAAGGAGTCAAGTGTGAGAGAAAGAGAGAGAGCGCGAGTGTGTGTGTGTGTGTGTGTGTGTGTGTGTGTGTGTGTGTGTGTACCTGGTTGCTGAAACAGGAGCATGGTTTGTGGAGATGTGTGTACAGGGAGGGAGTGTGTTCTCTGTACGGAGCTCCGGCTCTGACTCGGCATGCTGTTACTCCCTCCAGGATTCCCAAACCACAGGTTCTAAAACACACACACACACACACACACACATACAATGTGTCGTCCCATCGATACAGTCCAGCCCAATATCTTAATCTCTCTCTCTCTCTCTCTCACACACACACACACACACACACACACACACACACACACACACACACACAGATGGAAACACACACTGACCTGCCTGCCCTGTGCACTGAGGGCCGGCTGGTTGGCGAGTGTGTGTCGTGGCGAGTGTGTGATGATGCCCATGCGGTTGGGAAGCGGAGCTCCACGAGGGGGCAGTGGGAACTGTCTCTGTCCTCGTCGAGACACGCCTCCACCCACAGAGCCTGCTGTAGGCAAAGAGTTCGAACCATACGCCCACCTGCACACACAATCAAAAACGGTTTCCTTTCAGATTCTCTGCGTGCTTTTCATCGTACACTTAGCAGATGTTTGTATCCAAAGTGGCTCAGAAGTGAAGCAGAACCCAAAACTCAAGGAAACACCACCACTAATTCTCCCCAAGTTGTTTCTGAATAAGAGCATCTGCCAAATGTTAACGCACTGAGACGGAAGTGTGCACTAGGATAAGAAGAAAGGAAGCGAGCGAATGAGACGGACCCTTTCTGTCGGTACACAGGCATGTCCAGCATGGCTTTCCGTGGGAAAAGGCGGAGCAGCTTCAGCACCTGCTGCTTCCAAGATGCCAAGCGCTTCTTCTGCGTCTCTGTGAACGCCTAAAGACCACACACACACACACACACACAGAGTCATGAGGAGAATAATGAGGGCATGTCTAAAGCACAATATTGTGTACTTGGACTCCTCCTCCTAAATGCAATACATTTACAATACAATACAATGAAATATGAAAAAAAAATTCCATTCTTCAGATTCAAAAACACATAAGAATGAAAGCTGGAAGAAGCAGGTGGTGTCAAAATATTACCTCGTGTGTTGAACACTTCTCGATGAGCTGCAGGTAGCAGCTGATGTTCTCCTCATCCGGCCGTGACACCAGCAGCTGCGTACACACTGAAACACACACACACCACCACATTCAGCACTGTTGTGCTTGTGTATATCTACGTAGCATTTTTTTTTTTTTTTACAAACTACAAGCTACTCTGAGACATCACCTTTCCCCATCACCCGCGTAAACTGCCCAGGAATGTCTCCTTCCGAGATGGGCGTGGATGAAGACTCCCCATCACAGGGTGGGGGATTGTGGCTCTGAAAGCCCTCTACAGCCATGTCTTTCTCTTCTACAGGATTGGCTGCCTTGTCGGTGGGTGTGGCTCCAGGCTCCACCTCTCTCTGGGCAGCAGTGGGCGGGGTGTAGGCTTTGATGGGCGTGATGATGATCTGCTGAAGTTCCTGCAGGGCGTTCCGGACGTTCCCGCCTTCAAGGATATCCTGGGGAAGATTGCGATATTAAAGACTGCTGAATCGCATACAAAGAAAAACCATATTGTGGTGCAGGACACTTTGCGAGGCTCACCTTTTCGAGAGACTTGAGGACGCTCTGTCGCTCTCTCAGCTTCTGAATGCTCAGCGCTATTTTGTGCCGAGCTCCTTTGGTCACGTTCTGCAAATTTTTAAAAAAAAAGAGCAAACAGAACTATTTAAACAGAACTCCTCCTGAAACATGCACCATGATTGATCTGATCAGGAAAAATACTTTCAAGACCACGCATTCTTAATTAAAAAGGACACGTCACGCCTCCTTCACTGAAAGAATTAAAGACAGAAAGGAAACACAGTTGTTCTCACATTCGAAAACATAAAACACTGACCTGTGACTCCAGATGCTGTTCAGTAAGGACCATCATCTCCTCATAACTCATCTGGGAGAAAAGGGATGCATACTTGTGCAGACGGAGACTTTTTAGCCATGTTGGCACGTCTAGAACACACAACTTGCGAAAGTTAGATTTCATATCAAATAACAAACTGCAGCACTAAAAAGTTTTAATTTATAGGACAAAAGCTTCACCTTTCATGCCACTGCCGTCCTCCTGGAACGTGTTCCGTGTGTTGGTTTGATCCTCTGTTTGCTCACTGCCTGACGAAGCAACACTGCCCTGTGGAGACAGTGGTGCATGCTCTGCCCCCGTTGCACCCTGGCGCCCACCGACTTCGTCTTGGCCCAGCCAATCAGAGCTGCAGCCTGGCTGGTTGGCAGGAATAAGAGACATCGAGCGCATCACTGAGCTCGGCTGTACCTGACCAGAAAGGCCTAATGGGTAAAAACAACAACTAATTACCATACTTAACATGAAATGGTAACATCTATTCAAAAAGCTCTGCTAATTACATGCTTCCCGAACTACCGGTCCGGCACGGCAATTACACGCTTCCCGAACTACCGGTCCGGCACGGCAATTACACGCTTCTTGAACTACCGGTCCGGCACGACAATTACACGCTTCTCTACTACCGGCCCGGCACGGCAATTACACGCTTCCCGAACTACCGGCCCGGCACGACAATTACACGCTTCCCGAACTACCGGTCCGGCACGGCAATTACACGCTTCCCGAACTACCGGTCCGGCACGACAATTACACGCTTCCCGAACTACCGGTCCGGCACGACAATTACACGCTTCTCTACTACCGGTCCGGCACGGCAATTACACGCTTCCCGAACTACCGGTCCGGCACGACAATTACACGCTTCTTGAACTACCGGTCCGGCACGACAATTACACGCTTCTCTACTACCGGCCCGGCACGGCAATTACACGCTTCCCGAACTACCGGCCCGGCACGACAATTACACGCTTCCCGAACTACCGGTCCGGCACGGCAATTACACGCTTCCCAAACTACCGGTCCGGCACGACAATTACACGCTTCCCGAACTACCGGTCCGGCACGACAATTACACGCTTCTCTACTACCGGCCCGGCACGGCAATTACACGCTTCCCGAACTACCGGCCCGGCACGGCAATTACACGCTTCCCGAACTACCGGTCCGGCACGGCAATTACACGCTTCCCGAACTACCGGTCCGGCACGGCAATTACACGCTTCCCGAACTACCGGTCCGGCACGACAATTACACGCTTCCCGAACTACCGGTCCGGCACGACAATTACACGCTTCTCTACTACCGGCCCGGCACGGCAATTACACGCTTCCCGAACTACCGGCCCGGCACGACAATTACACGCTTCCCGAACTACCGGTCCGGCACAGCAATTACACGCTTCCCGAACTACCGGTCCGGCACGACAATTACACGCTTCCCGAACTACCGGCCCGGCACGGCAATTACACGCTTCCCGAACTACCGGCCCGGCACGACAATTACACGCTTCCCGAACTACCGGTCCGGCACGACAATTACACGCTTCCCGAACTACCGGTCCGGCACAGCAATTACACGCTTCCCGAACTACCGGTCCGGCACGACAATTACACGCTTCCCGAACTACCGGTCCGGCACGGCAATTACACGCTTTCCGAACTACCGGTCCGGCACGGCAATTACACGCTTCCCGAACTACCGGTCCGGCACGACAATTACACGCTTCCCGAACTACCGGTCCGGCACGGCAATTACACGCTTCCCGAACTACCGGTCCGGCACGGCAATTACACGCTTCCCGAACTACCGGTCCGGCACGACAATTACACGCTTCCCGAACTACCGGTCCGGCACGACAATTACACGCTTCCCTAACTACCGGTCCGGCACGGCAATTACACGCTTTCCGAACTACCGGTCCAACACGACAATTACACGCTTCCCTAACTACCGGTCCGGCACGGCAATTACACGCTTCCCTAACTACCGGTCCGGCACGGCAATCACACGCTTCCATACCACCGGTCCGGCATGGCAATTACACGCCTCCCAAACTACCGGTCCGACACGACAATTACACACTTTCCGAACTACCGGTCCCGCATGGCGATTACACGCTTCCCAACCACCGGTCCGGCATGGCGATTACATGCTTCCCGACTACCGGCCCAACATGACGATCACAAACCTCACAAACTACCAATCCGACACGGCGGTTGTGCGCCTCCCAAACTACCGATCTGGTGCTGCCACTACCCGCCTCCCAAACTACCGATCGGGCACTGTCATTGCCCGCCTCCCAAACTACCGATCGGGCACTGTGATTACACACATCCCAAACTACCGATCAAGCACCGAAATTACATGCCTCCCAAACCTCCGATTGAAAACTGTGATTTCACGCCTCCCAAACTACCGATCAGGCACTGCGATTACACGCCTCCCAATCTGATATTTTCCAACCATTTCCACCCATACCACTGACCTGTGCTGTTGATGGGGGAGGGCACTCCACCTGCACTGGGAAAGGCCATGTGCCCGTTCTGGCCGGCAGGCGAGCTACATGTGGACGGCGGTTTATCATGCCAGGCATGTGCCACCTCCAAGGAATCAGTCGGACCTGTCCATTCGTCCGAGCCCTGTCGGGCATGATGGTGGTGGTGGTATGGTCCAGGCGGCGGTCGAGCTGACAGGTGCTCCTCAAGGTGGTTGAGCCACAGTGCGAGAGTGGTGCGATCATCAAGAGTGGTGGCCGGGTGGATGAGGGCATAGGAGAGCAGTTGGCGGCTCTCCTCCACAAACATGCTGCTCTCGATGGTGTGGCTCAGCACCTGCTGTAGCAGCTTCATGTACTCACACTTGGCTTCACTGTTACGTGGCTGCAACAGGGGGAGATGTGAGAGCAGCAATGACACGGCCTTCTCTTTGGGCTCCTGCTGCCACTGGCTCACTATGGCTGGAGAAAGAAAGGTTTTTAATAGGTGCTTTGCCCATATAAGAAAGGTCTGTTCTTGAAAATTATTTATGAGCAGTTACCGAAATGCTATTACACACGTCACTGTGGCAGGTGTCGGACACATGTCAAGAACTTTCAGAAGACCTCGAACCCCACTGGGATTCGAGGAGGGAGTGCTCCCACATTTTCTCCCCAATTTGGTCTTGCCAATTCCCACCCACTGGCTAACGCTCCCCTATCACAAACATCTCCACATCTTTTCAAACTGCTGCTCATGCTGCATAGTGCAGCATAACACAGAGAGGATGCCCCTCCCACCCAGAGTGCATGGCCAATTTTGCTCTCTTGAACTCCCAGTCACAGATGTCTGTGGCATCATCGGGATTCAAACTCATGATCTTCGGACAATACGGCCAACCTTTTGAGCAACTCATTAACCCCCCTTCCACATTCTTAACAGATCTTTGGGAACTTGTAATGTGCCAACTCAGAATGAATTCAGTAAATTGGAATGACCCAAATCCTGAACAACATACCTGCATTGTTGGCCTCAGCCTCCAGTAAGTGTATCTCAGTGCAGTCGGCCAGCCAGTGCTCCAGGCAGATGTGGAGGAATCGTGCTTGGGTCCTCGAAACCCTCTTGAGCAGCGACAACAGTGCCACCGTCTGTTCGCATTCATTCCAGCCCTTAAACCAGTCCGTCAAGATCCCCACCTGGTCCCGGAACATCATGGCGAACCCTAACGGAGTCCTCTCGAGGTGAGGGTTTAAGGAAAAGGGCTGTGGCCTTTAGTGTAGGATTGGGAACAGGGACGATGTTAAAGATGCCCCCCAGAAGTTGGGGGTGTTACTGCAATAGTCTTACAGTCCACTCAGGAGCTGCATAAGAAAAGCTTCACATGGTTCTGGCCCAATTGAAGGGCCAGTGGCGCAGGGAAGGGGCAGTGAGAGGTCAGCAGTCAGCAGTTACAGGGAAAGCGAGTGAAAGAAACCTGGAATGATTCTTCACAAGATTTTCAATGAGACGTTTTTAACTCCACAGTGAGAGGCAGCAAGAAGCTATGGAGAAGCAGAACACACACAAAAAACAGAGAAGCAGCTAGTAAGTTGGATTATTCCATATATTCCATTTTTGTTTAAAGAAAGCATGATTCAACTTCAACATCAGAGCTATTATCAGGAGAAGAAGCCACACAGTCATTCCTTTCCTGGTATTCTGAAGACTCGTTCATTTCCCTTGGTCCTGGGTAAACAGACTAGATCATCCACTAATCTGGTGGTCTAACTAATGAATTGGGCTCTTCTCAATTCTTTAATTGCTCTTCCTTCCTCGTTTCCCTTGCTCACTCCTTAGCACCTCCCTTCGAGGAAACAGTGAAAGTATGCACAGCGATTACAGGTGTACATCACACGCTTAAAAACTGATGTTTTAGCCTAAACTAGATTCTACTCAATACCTGACTTGGCAGGTTAATCGACTTTCATGGAAGGATTTTATTTGTACCCACTGTTTTTGAAACACCTACAGTACATCCTTAATGATGGCGGACTCTGATCGATTTCTGAACAAGGGAGGATCGAGGAACCAAGGAGTCATTAGAGTATCGGGGAGCACCCTGATTCGTGCTGGGCGATTTTCATGATTAATTCAGTTAATTCGAATGAATGTTTAAACGCGATTTTCAAAATGCTCTAATGTTATAACTCATTTAAAGGTAAGAAGTTTTACGGTGGCTTAGTGGTTGGCACGTCTGCCGCGCACATCCAAGGTCGGGGGTTCAATTCCCGCCTCTGCCCTGTATGCGTGGACTTTGCATGTTCTCTCCATGCTTTGGGGTTTTCTTCCAGGTACTCCGGTTTCCTCCCCCAGTCCAAAGACATGTGTTGTAGGCTGATTGGCATCCCTAAATAGTCCAGTGTGTGAATGGGTGTGTGAGTGATTGTGCCCTGCGATGGACTGGCACCCCGTCCGGGGTGTCCCCTGCCTTGTGCCCCGAGTCCTCTGGGATAGGCTCCAGGCTCCCCATGACCCTGTGTTGGATAAGCAGTACAGAAGATGGATGGATGTTTCACATGTTTATTTCTGATGTGTGCAGCCATGCTGATTTTACGTCACTCCGTAAACGGGGAAGGAACTCGGATTTGAGAAGAATACCCCAAGTTGACTTCAGTTGCGGTGGAGTTTCATGTCCCGAAAGACATGGTCCCCATTTACTCTGTCGAGAAAGAAGGGTTCACCAAGTTGTGCAAAAATAGTAACAGCGCCATCTATAGCAAATAGTGTAAACAATGTTTTTTGGTGCTGTTACTATTTTGGCACATATACATTTTCACAAAGTCCATTCTAATAAATAAAAAATATATATACGCAATTTACAGATAATTGCGTTACGATAATCGTTCATAAAGTTAAATAAATCTTTTTCTTTCTTTTTTTTTGCAATATCGCCCAGCCCTAACTGAAGACATTACAAACTTCCTGTAATGCTGGTGTTTCATCATCATCCTCGTGTGCAAGTGCTGAAGTAAGAAAATACACTCGTTTATTCCCTACAGGGCTACGTTCCAATTTTGCTCCAAATTCTGTTTAAAAAAAAAAACAAAAAAACAAGTGGCTACTTGCCAGAAGTTCAGAACAGGGCCATCAAACTGGTTTTCCCAGATGCCGTGGAGAAAAAAAAAAGAAGAAAAAAAAAAAAAAACAGATACGCTTTAAGAAAGAACTTAAGCATGTGAACAACTGAACCATGTATAACTTACACTTGTTAAAAGGACACAACAGTGCACCCTGCGTTAAGTTTCCTTTAGAGAACAGAAAACGTGCACCATGCATACTTTGTTTTTTTTATTTATATATATATATATATATATATATATATATATATATATATATATATATATATATATATATATATTTCTATACATGTACACACAAATGCACCATGAACTATTTTCACAACTCAGAACTAGAAAGCACAGTTCATTATCTGAATATATCCTTTAATGGAAAACGCATCCTGCATCACTTTTTACGCTCAATTTTTGAAAGAACCCAAAAGCAACCCCTTACATAACAAAACAAATCAGAAAAAAGATTTATTCCACTCAAGAGTTCAGCAGAGTTCAGTGTCTGTATATGTTCCTACTCACACTGTCAGAGCCGCTCTGCGTGGGGGATCAGATGTCGTTCCGTAGACTGGCAATGTGAAATCTAGCTTGACTCCACAAACGTGACAAGTAGCCTTTTAATGCGTTTAGGCTAGCGACCTGCGAGAGGACGAGTTGCTGCGGTCACGTGAAGGAAGCAGGCGCTAGTCAGCGGCAAGGAGGCCAGCAGTAGCGAAGTACCTGGTGGTCTGGCGAACGAATGGGACGAGCGAAGCCGACCTTACAGAAAAAACGTCGAACGCCTGGAGATATTTTGGCTTCAGGAAGACGGACACCCTTCAACAGCAGGTGCCGAAAAACAGTGCAAACCTCTTGTGGTAGTACCACAGTCTTATACCGGCATCTCAAACGGTGCCACAAATCGCAACATGATGAACGTTTAGCTAATTGGAGTTCCGGAGCACAGCCTCGAGCTGTTCGGCAGCCCGTAATCACTCAGGTGTTTGAAAGTGTCGCACAGAGAAATAACGGGTGCAATCACAAAGTTTGGAAGGGAACAGAAGGGGGGAAAAAAAACGTCATGTTACATTGAAATCGCAATGTTGTCAAAAAAAAAAAAAAAATCCCAATTCGTTTTTTTTTTCCTGAATCGTGTAACTTTTTAGAACATTAAGATGACAAAGATGTGCATTATCTTTCTTTTGATTTTACTTTGTGAACAAATACTAAACGTAATACCCATTAATTTAAACAGTTATTTTGGGGTGAACAACTATGAACCTTTAAATAATAATAATAAATAAATAATAACAAAATAATAAATAAATAAATAAAAAGTTCTTTTTCCATACTACCACAGTAGGCAGAACATGTGATAACAACCCCGCCCCCTGCGAAAAGGTCCCTTTGGGGGCTCCGTAAAGAACAATGCACCCAACACCATGTTTCACTGTTTGCAGAGTAGAAGAAGAAAGAAGCCAGCAAAAAAAAAAAAAAAGAAAAAAAAAGAAAGAAAAAAAAGGCAAACACAAAGCATGTTTGATGTAAAAAAATAATGCAAATGAATAAAGTGCGATCACATGACCATGTGTGCTCATTTTATTGCTGTGTCCCAATCCGCCTGCTATCCGTCCTAAATAGTATCCGAGATTAGAATTGTTTGTACATGTTTGTAAAAATGTGTAGGTCCTATTTGGCTCTACGTCGTCTCATGTAGTTAGCGTGTTGATTTATGTAGCGTCACGGTCCTGGAGGAACGCGGTTTCATTTCACTGTGTACCGTACCAGCTGTATATGGTCGAAATGACGATAAAAGTCACCTGACTTGACGTGTCCCAAATCACAGCATGTTGAAAGGAGTATCCCAAAGGTACCCTAATATTGCCCACAACTCCTTGCGCGAGGGAGGAGTTTTGTGACGGTTTGCTTTTTGACGCATTTTAGAAAGGTGTGAACAGAATGGGGAAAATTAAATCGAGGGAATGGTAAATTAAATGATACAGTGTCAATTCTATAAAGGAATAACGAGCGAAGGAGAGCTGAAATGCAACGAGGAGTGTGTTTACGGTGACGGTGTGCGTAACTAGGCAACAACGTTCTCTTCCCTTACACGACGTGTTAGTACGTCCCGGTCGGTATTTGTTGTTTTGCTACACACTCGAAAATGTGTACTTTTTCCTTCACAAAAAGAGCACGTACTTTTAGAGCGCAGTATAAGTAAGCGAATTGGGACGCAGCAATAGTGCATAGTACATTTGATCCTGTCCGAACTGAGCTTTAGATGTACAGAACCATTTCTGGTGTAAGATACGGGACGGGATGCCACGATAAAACGGCGTAGGGCGGATACATCAGAAATGCGTGCGCACCACCGTGAACTCATCTACTTACGCAATTTTTAACGCTAGTTTTACGTATTTTTGTCCGAGACTCGAGATGCACGCGGGTTAAAATGCACCATCCGTTATTTTTATATCAAACTTTTAATATTGCTGTTGAAACAGACACATTTTATTGTACTTTGGGTGGAAAATAGCATACATTTTTTTCCCCATTTAATGAATTCAGTGCATTTTTGCATGGAATGTTGCAGTCCCCCGTGTGTGTGTGTGTGTGTGTGTGTGTGTGTGGATTTTTGTAGAGGGCTGGGTTCCATTCATCCAACAACAATGTTTTTTCTGACATTTATCCAGGACACCCCTCCCTTTTACCCAGCATTAGCTACTTTACCACAATTGCAATGTAAAATAAAAGAAATTATATCCACTTTTTAAATAAATATCTGCCCAAGTGCAGAAAAGCGTGGATTTTTCCTTTTATTGCGTTACTTTTAATAAACATTTAAAACCCAACCCGACCAACATGCGCATAAACGCAAACGAGCTAGTACGCTAACTCAATATTCTCTCTCTTTATAATTTAACAGCATTTATGTTTCTTTTTTCTTTTGAAACAAAAAAACCGTGAACAGCTTTTTAAAAAAAAAGACATTAGCTTATATCTTCAAACACACTTAAATCGGCTAAAAGTTTAAACCAAGCGATGCTAATGAGCTAAACCTAGCCGCTGCCAAGGAGACCGAACGCCTAGACTATTAGCTAGCTAATAAACTAGCATTAGCACCTATTATCAACAAATGTGCTCAGATGTTCGTTTAAAATGTAATGTGATGTAGATGTAGATGTGGGGGTCTGTGTATTACGAAATATGTCTTTAAGACGGTTTTTTGGTCAAAAACAATAATAATAATAATAATAATAACTCAGTGTCGATAATTTGTTCCGTTCATTTTGCTAGCAGCGCATGCTAATGGCCCGCCGTGTGCTAGTCACAGAGTACTCCTCTGCAAAATTAACCACAGTAAATCAACTTCAGCGTTGTATTTATGTTACAGATCAATCGAAAATAAACAGTAACTAAAAAAAACAAAAAGAATGCATACAGAAAAACAATCCGTGAACTCTTAGCTAAGATAATGTCAACGCTAATCAGTGACAATCTGGCTTTATGCTAACGTTATTGATTTGACTGGCGTTAGCGCGCTATGCTAGCTGAACAGATTGAAAAGGGTATACGCAAACCATGTTGTTATGTTATCAAAAACATTTCGCAGTAAATAAGGAATCAAATGGATAATTTTACCGGTATATGGAAATCCAACAGCGCCTCCAGCAGAAGCTAAGCTAGGCTAGTTACGCTAGCAGCTGTGTGTTAGCCTCTTCAGCCGAGGCCTCGCCGTTAGCATCCAGGCTGTTTCTCTCTTCTCCAGATCTCAGAGCGGTTTAAATCTCCTCCCTACTGTGTGTGTGTAGCTCTCTGATTTACTCACACACTGTTTCCATCCTCAGCGCTCAATGTGAGAGAGTGTGTGTGAGAGAGAGTATGTGTATTAAAGCGCCGCTATTCACTGCTCCGAATCCCGGCATCGCGGAGGAGGAGAGTCGCTCCCGTGAAGTGTGTGTGTGTGTGTGTGTTCACCATGTCCTTGCTGTGGTAGCATGAACAAGAAATTGTGTGTGTGTGTGTGTGTGTGTGTGTGTGTGTGTGTGTTTACATGTCAGACACAAAACTGTTTTCATCTCATCTCTAGACCTCATAAGTCCTAATTTTGTAGGTTTATTTCAGGTCTCCTGAATTTTCTCAAAAAGTGTGTGTATGTATATGAGTGTACCTGTGTGTGTGTGTGTGTGTGTGTGAGAGAGCGAGAGAGAGAGAGAGAGAGAGAGAGAGTGAGTGTGTGTGTGTGTGTGTGTGTGTGTGTGAGAGAGAGAGATAGAGAGAGAGAGAGAGAGTGACTCAGTGAGCACAGGCTGGCCACAGAGACGGGCCGCCGCAGACAGACGTGGCTGCCCCGTGATGAGAGGCTGTGCTCCCACTGCAGCCTGGGAGTGATGGAGACAGAGCTGCATTTCCTCACACAATGCCCCAAATACCAAATCATCAGAAATCACTATTATCCTAAAATAAATAATATATTCCCCCGAATTCAGTACATGCTCCCCAATTCAAAAACTCCCCTTTATTATTGGTGATGGAGCCATTAGTGCAAACATTGCTGCAAGATTTGTAGCATCTTGTCACAGCCTGAGGGACAACCAGAGATAAGGAAGAGCTCTAAATCAACAACCCCCCCTCCCACCCACCCACCCTAACCCCGCCTACCATCATAGACACCCACCCTAACCCCGCCTACCATCATAAACACCCACCCACCCTAACCCCACCTACCACCATAAACACCCACCCACCCTAACCCCACCTACCACCATAAAGACCCACCCACCCTAACCCCGCCTACCATCATAGACACCCACCCACCCTAACCACGCCTACCATCATAAACACCCACCCACCCTAACCCCACCTACCACCATAAACACCCACCCACCCTAACCCCGCCTACCACCATAAAGACCCACCCACCCTAACCCCGCCTACCATCATAGACACCCACCCACCCTAACCCCGCCTACCATCATAGACACCCACCCACCCTAACCACGCCTACCATCATAGACACCCACCCACCCTAACCCCACCTACCACCATAAACACCCACCCACCCTAACCCCACCTACCACCATAAAGACCCACCCACCCTAACCCCGCCTACCACCATAAAGACCCACCCATCCTAACCCCGCCTACCACCATAAACACCCACCCACCCTAACCATGCCTACCATCATAAACACCCACCCACCCTAACCCCACCTACCACCATAAAGACCCACCCACCCTAACCCCGCCTACCATCATAGACACCCACCCACCCTAACCACGCCTACCATCATAAACACCCACCCACCCTAACCCCACCTACCACCATAAACACCCACCCACCCTAACCCCGCCTACCACCATAAAGACCCACCCACCCTAACCCTGCCTACCATCATAGACACCCACCCACCCTAACCCCGCCTACCATCATAGACACCCACCCACCCTAACCACGCCTACCATCATAGACACCCACCCACCCTAACCCCACCTACCACCATAAACACCCACCCACCCTAACCCCACCTACCACCATAAAGACCCACCCACCCTAACCCCGCCTACCACCATAAAGACCCACCCATCCTAACCCCGCCTACCACCATAAACACCCACCCACCCTAACCATGCCTACCATCATAAACACCCACCCACCCTAACCCCGCCTACCATCGTAAACACCCACCCACCCACCCACCCTAACCCCGCCTACCATCATAGACACCCACCCACCCTAACCCCGCCTACCATCATAGACACCCACCCACCCACCCACCCTAACCACGCCTACCATCATAGACACCCACCCTAACCCCGCCTACCATCATAGACACCCACCCACCCTAACCACGCCTACCATCATAAACACCCACCCACCCTAACCCCCGCCTACCACCATAAACACCCACCCACCCTAACCCCACCTACCACCATGAAGACCCACCCACCCTAACCCCGCCTACCATCATAAACACCCACCCACCCTAACCCCACCTACCACCATAAAGACCCACCCATCCTAACCCCGCCTACCATCATAAACACCCACCCACCTTAACCCCACCTACCACCATAAAGACCCACCCATCCTAACCCCGCCTACCACCATAAACACCCACCCACCCTAACCATGCCTACCATCATAAACACCCACCCACCCTAACCCCGCCTACCATCGTAAACACCCACCCACCCACCCACCCTAACCCCGCCTACCATCATAGACACCCACCCACCCTAACCCCGCCTACCATCACAGACACCCACCCACCCTAACCCCGCCTACCATCATAGACACCCACCCACCCACCCACCCTAACCCCGCCTACCATCATAGACACCCACCCACCCTAACCACGCCTACCATCATAAACACCCACCCACCCTAACCCCGCCTACCACCATAAAGACCCACCCACCCTAACCACGCCTACCATCATAAACACCCACCCACCCTAACCACGCCTACCATCATAAACACCCACCCACCCTAACCCCACCTACCACCATAAAGACCCACCCATCCTAACCCCGCCTACCACCATAAACACCCACCCACCCTAACCACGCCTACCATCATAAACACCCACCCACCCTAACCACGCCTACCATCATAAACACCCACCCACCCTAACCTCGCCTACCATCGTAAACACCCACCCACCCTAACCCCACCTACCACCATAAACACCCACCCACTCTAACTCTGCCTACATCAACACCTTGCCCCTGTGTTCCTGTGTTACCATTAATGTATATGATGTTGCATCTAGTTGTTAATTTTTGCTACATATTTATCTTAGCTTCTGTTTATTATTATTATTTTTTTTGCTGATATATTTTTTTTTTTACTATATTTACTATGTTTTGTTCAATTTCTACTTCTCTTGGTCTACTGTTGTATTGCTTTGGCAATACAAAAATATTTTGTCATGCCAATAAAGCACACATTGAATTGAATTGAGAGAGTGTGTATGTTTGTGTGTGTGAGAGAGAGAGAGATAGAGTGTGTGTTATTTATTTGTTTGTTTGTCTATCTACTTATTCATTTGAATTAGGTATGCTCAGTGTAACAGAGTCCTGGCATCATGTACTAGTACAAGACAAAATCAGCCAAAAGAATTGTTTTTATTTGTTTGTTTATTTGTTTGTGTGCACTCTTGATGCCCTCTGATGTCTCAGCTGAACCTTTGGGTCAAGGAGCGGACTGTGATGATGGAAATCGGCGAGCAGTAAGAAGGTCCAGGATCATCTCCGCCTCCTCTTGTCTGCTTTAGCTTGAGCGTTTGCGTTAGCGTCAGCAGGAGTGTCAGCATGGTCGTTAGCATGAGCGTTAACGCCCTCCCTGTACTGGCAGGATGTGAGCAGCATCCTGTCACACGCCTGCTGTTAAACGAGGAACTGTGTTAATCCAAGACGCACTCTGCAACCATGGTAGGAAACGTTCTACACTTTCTACACGTTTACTTTTAGAATATTCTAGATCCTTCCAGATGTTTCATGGTGCACACCAATGCAGTAAGTGTGTGTAGTGGGTCTAAGTCCTCATTTCATGTTAGTGTTGTGTGTATTTTTTTGCTGTCAGCACTACAGGAAGTTGTTTGTGTGACGGTGTTTGTGTTGTAACACTTCCTGTCTAAGTGCTTGACAAACACATGCAATAGGGCACATGATTCACAGAGCACAAACTGTTTTTTAATTGACTCAATCTATGCGTTTTGAGGCAAGTGGGTTGTGTGTTGATTTAGGCTTCCAGTTTGCACAACGCTAAACTGGTAGCTATAAGCATCCATTACTTATTAGCCTCGTAGCGAAACTAAACTATGTCATTTTTTTGAAACTTCTTCTTCTTTATCATTGTTCGTATGTTTCATGTTGCGTGTGTTGCAATGATTTAATGTAAAAGTATGAATTATGTAAGGAACAACACACACAGTGTTGTGCTGTTATGGAGAAATAATCAACCACATTGATTAGTTTCCATTAACAGCAAATGTTTTATTCCTCTTATACCATAGTGATTTTTCAACACTAACGATTTTTAATTTATTAAACAATGACACATCATATTTTTATCCATTTATAGTTACAATTCATGTTGCGGAACGTCCGTGAAACAAGGTACTTACATTCTAGCAGCTGTAAACAGTCGTTCCCTCACCGGATTCTCTTTTTTTTCTCTCTCGTGAAGCCTAAAAACTGCAAAAAACGCAGCTTGTCGTGTTACAGAGAAACCGCAAAGAAGCGTAAACTCTTTTTAAAGTTACCAATGACACTAGAGACTCCTTCCATAACGTTAAATAAACAGGAGATTCCTTACAGAAAGCTTAACCACATCACGGATTACACACCTTTGTTATATGTAGTTTTATCTGTCACTATAGAAACTAATTCGAACGTGCGTTTTAACTCTGACCAATCAGAATCCAGAATTCATCAGCGCAGTGGCGTAAAATAGTTATAAAGGGAGAAAAAATGCTCTAATAAGAAATGTAAACATGAAACAAATGAAATGTGATGCAAAATAAACGGTGGTGTGTTTCAGTCGAGCTCGCTGGTCGTGTGTGAGGTGGATCCAGGTCTGACAGAGAAACTGAAGAAGTTTCGCTTTCGGAAGGAGACCACCAACGCCGCCATACTGAGTGAGTATTTCTCATAAACGTCCAAGAATTCATGAAAAACAATCATCAATTAAAGCTGTACGCACCATTTTCACGGGCTGAGCACCCAGACTCGGTGAGACGCACATTCACAGACGCGCTATAATGGTTGCATAAGCAATCACAGGAAAGCAGAGCCAAAACTATAGGCAAAGGGATTCAAGAATGATTTGAAGATTCACACATTTCACACATTATGGGCAAACTGTTTTGAATATTAGAGTTCCTTTGATGCAGGTCTCAAGATGATGTGTAGCAAAAATGGCAGTTAAATGTAAGCATTTTTTAAGCATGTTATTGTTACTTTTGAATAGTAGGTGGTGCTGTCAGAAAATTTGTTGCATAGCCTCAGGTTATGGTCCTGAAGGTGCCTACCAAGTTTTGTGCCAGTGCACAAAGTTGTTGCTGAGATACAGTCACATCCTGTTTGACGGATTCCTGTCAGATTCGTTGGCCCATTACGGGCAAACTGTTTGGAATATTCAAAATTCTTTCAATGATGTCTGCCAAATTTGGTGCATGATTGGACAAAATTTGTAGGAGGAATAGGGGAAAAAAGTTTTTGACAAAATCCAAGATGGCGGAAAATCGAATTAGGCAGAAACTGACATCATGGAGTGCGTTGAACTTCTGGCTTTTAAATTTTCGACACAGAGTTCAAAAGTTATGACTGTAAACGTACTTCCAAATTAGGCCCAAATTTGACCCAATGGTGGCGCTAGAGCGTTGGCAGTACCTGGCCCAAATTTGGTCAGAATGTTCCTTAGACCCTCCCCAATCAGTGTGCCAAATTTCACAACTTTTTACAAGACAGTTCTATGGGCTGCCATAGACAACCTAACCAGAAGAAGAAGCGTAAGAATAATAATAAGAAAAGGTGGAATAACAATAGGGTGCCTATGCACCTTCAGTGCTTGGCCCCCTAAATACTATTTTGAAAAATGTAACATTTAAACAATTCATGTTGAAATGCTAATCTTACTATATACTTTAGTCAGTGGCCGCTAACAGAACTTTGAGACTTTATTCTGTAAGCTAGGTAGCAAGCTAGCTTGGTTAGCCAGCTTAAAATATGGCTAGATTTAAAAAAAAAAAAAAAATTGGTAGCTATTTAGTAAGCCATTTTGAATTTTGAAAAATGTGTGTTGTCACCCCACTACGCTGCCCCTCCCGTCCTGCTCTACGTACACACTTTGTAGGTGGTGGATTATAAAAGAAGTTGATGACAGGATGTTAAAAAACAGAATGAAATTACAGGCTCGATGTTCAAGTTTGTCATTTCAATTTCAAACGAACACCGTAATGAATGACATTTTCCAATATGTATGTCCAATATTTGTTTATTTCAGTGAAAATTGATATGGAGAAACAGCTGGTCATATTAGAAGAGGAGTATGAGGTGGGTGCCTGAAAGAGCTTATATGGCTAATCACTAAACTGTAAGAAAGGGAAAAAAAGTGATTAAACATGCGATGTTCATGTTACAGGACATTTCTCTGGATGATCTGAGGGAAGAGCTTCCCGAGCGCCAGCCTCGATATCCTTATCTATTAAAAAATTTTAAAAAAAAACAAACTTTATATATGATACAGGGTTGAAGTTTTGGAGCTTGAGTTAGCCAGCTAATTCTGTTCCAATTAGTACGTTGTAATGCAACCTTATCAGAGTTCCCTCTCTGTTCCCTCTTGGGTGCCATCTTAAGCTAGATAATATTAGCGTAGTGCTAATCCACGATGGTTTTAGTGTAAATCCGGCTTTAGGCTCATGAACCTGAACAAACTGATGAAAACTGTTAGTACCATGTGCTAACACTAGTTTATGGGACGCAGGGGTCAGTGTGCTCGTGCAAATCAAATCTAAGCAGTTGGAAATAACAGGTGAGATTAGATGAGAACTATAGTTTCTGCAGTTACGCTGCAGTGCGCCGCACAATCCCAGTCCTCTCATTAAACACAGTGAGTGCAGAGTGATCTCTTTCGCACATTGATTCATAAACACATCGTTAAATGTTAAATTGTGTTAAAATGAGGTCACTGGCTTAAAAAAAAAAAAGGTTAAGCTCCCCTGCACTCGTCCCCCTTGTACTAGACGTGGACATATTAGATACACACTTTCACACCCTGATGGTAAAACAGTACTGAAAGACAGTTTAACTTCCCTGAAAAGTGAGTCATCGAAGTGTGTATGCTACTTAACCGAAGTGCACATACATAGTGTACAGCTACAAGCTTACGCACTCCGACGGCCGAGTGTCCTACCCGCTGTGTTTCATTTTCTCCAGTCCTGTGGGTAAGTAGGGCTCTTCGTTATCCCTGACTTTTTACATTCCTGTTAAACATCTCTATTGTTCTTGCCAACATTTCATTTACATTTATTCTCAGGTTATATTACCAAAACAGCTATAAAGAATGCAAACTAATTAGCATGCCAGGGAGCTGACTAGCTAATCAGCAAGCTGATACAACCCTGTACGTCGTATATTTGTCATGTCTTTAAATATACTGAATAAATTATGATTGTAGATCATTTATATGAGTATAAATGCACTATGAGGTATACATTTTATTACAACCCCAATTCCAAAAAAGTTGGGACGCTGTGTAAAATGTAAAATAAGTGTTACTAAAAAGAAACAGCTGAAGGTTAACTGGCAACAGGTCAGTAACATGATTGGGTATAAAAAGAGTATCTTAGAGAGGCAGAGTCTTTCAGACGTAAAGATGGGCAGAGATTCACCAGTCTGGCAAAAACTGCATCTACAATTTGTGGAACAATTTCAGAATAATGTTCCTCAACGTACAGTTGTGAAGACTTTGAATATCTCATCATCTATAGTACATAATATCATCAAAAGATTCAGAGAATCTGGAGAAATCTCTGTGTACAAGGAACAAGGGCGAAAATCAATATTGCATGCCCGTGATCTTCGGGCCCTCAGGCGGCACTGCATTAAAAGCAGGCATGATTCTGTAATGGAAATCACTGCATGGGCTCAGAAACACCTCCAGAACTCATTGTCTGTGAACACAGTTCGCCGTGCCATCCACAAATGCAGGTTAAAGCTCTATCGTGCAAAGAAGAAGGCATATGTGAACAGGATCCAGAAACGCCGCCATCTTCTCTGGGCCAAAGATCATTTAAAATGGACTGAGGTAAAGTGGAAAACTGTTCTGTGGTCAGACGAATTGAAATGTGAAATTCTTTTTGGAAACCTTGGATGCCGCATCCTCTAAACTAAAGAGGACTAAAGAGGAGAGGGACCATCTGGCTTTTTTATCAGTGCTCAGTTCAAAAGCCTGCATCTCTGATGGTATGGGGGTGCATTAGTGCCTATGGAATGGGCAGCTTGCACATCTGGAAAGGCACCATCAATGCTGAAAGGTATATACAGGTTTTAAAGCAACATCTGCTTCCATCCAGATGACATCCCATCTTTATTTCTGAGAGACTCTGCCTCTCTAAGATACTCTTTTTATACCCAATCGTGTTACTGACCTGTTGCCAATTAAGCTAATTAGTTGCAAAATGTTTCTCCAGCTGTTTCTTTTTAGTAACACTTACTTTTCCAGCCTTTTGTTGACCCCGTCCCAACTTTTTTGAGATCTGTTGCGGTCATCAAATTCAAAATGACCTTATTTCCTCAGTTTAAACATTTGATATGTTTTCTATGTTCTATTGTGAATAGCATATGGGTTTATGGGATTTGCAAATCATTGCAAATGATTGGGGTTGTATATAAAATGCAGTAAATAACTATTGTTAGCTCAAGTAATGTGATGACATGAACGTCTTTAAAAATCAATAAAAATGTAATGAAACCTGGAATCATATATAAATTATTAACGGAACACTTGATCCCAAATCCCAAACATGTTTTGTTTTTGCATAGCTAACAAGTAAAAGATGTCTATGTTGTATCATCCCAAATCTTGTAATATATAGTACATACAGTACATTCAAATGATATTAAGCTCATTTTAAAATAAACAACGTACATATTTAAGTTCCTATTGTCGCTCGTATAACTTGTAGCTTTTTACTAGGGTTCTACTTGCAAGCTGTGGGAGGCGGGGCCGGGTGGGGGGGGGGGGGGGGGGGATTGATACCAAATTGTGTTAAATCATTAAAGAAATGCAATCACTGTCCAATCGCAGCCCTAGGCTATATTTGGGGCGTGGTTATGATCAAAGACGGACCTGAAAGTGACATATTTCCCCCCCATCCCTTATAGGTGTGTTGTTTCTTCATTTCTACTGCATTGATAAAGGGAAAAACGTTATATTTTCTTTACACAGGCTGCAAGCCGGAGCAGCAGATGATGTACGCCGGCAGTAAAAACAGGCTCGTCCAATCTGCCGAGCTCACCAAGGTAAACAAATAAACACATTTATAATAAAACATACAGTATATAATGTTTATCTTGTATAGATGTTTGTTTCCAGTAGCATGGGACAATTTCACTTTCACATAATCAACATATTTGTTTTTAAATATCTGGTGTTTTAAGGGCAGATTGCACAATCACACACTACTACAACAAGAACCTTTGACATTTCTTTGATTTCTAATTATACACATTTGTCCACGTTTACGTCCCCTCCCCCCCCTCCCCCCCTGCAGGTTTTTGAAATCCGGAACGCAGACGATCTCTCCGAGGAGTGGCTGAAAGAGAAATTGTCGTTCTTTCGTTGAAATATTATGCGGCTCATCAGGATCAGTGCTCCAACCATCCATCTGTAAACTGAAGATCGTTACATTTTGTAGAATGAAATGAAGCACGTGTGAACACGGTACTAGACCGGTTACAACTAAAAAATATAATTAAACTGAATGCCAAAGCTTTTAATGTATTTTGCTGTTCATGCTTTCTGGATTTTTAGAAATTTTGGAAATACTGATTTTTAATAAGTATTTAATTTCATTACTGTCTTACAGCAGAAAAAAAGGATGGTATTGAATACCATCTAGATTATATTAAAAATATTAACTGATTGCTACATTAAAAGGTTTCACACCAAAGTACTGAAGTAACCTGTAATACTTTCATTACGTGTTAATATGTTAATGTTAATAAACCACAATGAGGAATGGTTAGAGGAAATGCTACCATATCCCAAACTTTTTACTCCTCTAAAATCACACCAATTTTTAAAAAAATTCATTAAAGAACAATAAAATGTTTTCTCACATAGCAGCTATAAACGGTCGTTCCCTCACCAGCTTCAGCTCATCAAACGCAACTTAGACACACGTCCTGTCCAGGTTGATTCATAACATTTCCAGTTGCCTGGAACTTAACTTAATTATTGCCCTGATGGTGGAAATGGGCATTTTCAATGCTTGTGCTATTTTCTTATAGCCACTTCCCATTTTGTGAAGCTCAACAACCTTTTGCTGCACATCACAGCTATATTCCTTGGTCTTACCCATTGTTATTAATGACTAAGGGAATTTGGCTAGTGTGTTACCTCATATCTATACCCCTGTGAAACAGGAAGTCATGGTTGAACGAGTATTTTTGTGAATTTTTTTTAACAAAATATCAAAAAGTTAAACAATAAAGACATTTATTTCACAGCCTTCTTTACTCATATTTACCAAGAGTGTCAATATTAGTGGAGGGCTCTGTAGGTCTAATGGTCAGGTGTCCACATACCTTTGGCTATAAAGTCTATAACTCCATATTAACTTTGATAAGAAATATATAAAAGGTCATCACTTTTTAAACAAATGAACTGGTTGTTCTTTATTTACAGCAGTTTATACAGCAAAGTGGTGAAGTGAGGAGACTTTACTTTCTACAGCTATTAAAACAAACAGACAAAAAAAAAAAAGTACATAAATTTCAACATGACCTTTGGATCATAATAAAGAAATAGAGAAAAAACAAAACAAACTCATGATACTATAGTGAAACAGGTTTGTCGAGGAAGAGGAGCAATAAACAGATCTTGCTGATGTGTATATTTAAATTCATTAGGACATATAAAGGGTAAGATCTGTTTTTAGCATCAGCATCTGCTCCAGCTGTGACAGAAAAGCATCGAGCCTTCAGACTGAGAAGGGCATAAGAGGTTGAAGCGGATTTAGCGGTTAGAGTGTGAGCAGTTGAGTATAAGCAGTAGAGTATGTGCAGTAGAGTGTGAGCGATAGAGTATGAGACACAGAGTATAAACTGTAGAGTGTAAGCAGTAGAGCATGAGAAGCAGAGTATGAGCAGTAGAGCACAAGCAAGCTCCAGTCATAACGGTGGCTGTATATTTTTCCTCCCGTTGTCGTCTCATTCGCTGTCGCTGGCGTCGCTCGAGTCTGACCCCCTCTCGCTGCCACTCTGCCCTCCCCCTGATTGGCCGCTGCTGCTGTGGGCGGGCGAGGCACTGCCGCTCGCCCTTCCTCCCTCTTCCTCTGCGTCCTCGTCCTCGCTCCCGCTCCTTCTCCTCCTGCGCGCTCCGCCATCGTCCTCTTCCTCGCTCTCGTCGTCGCTGCCGAAGATCTCCTCCTCGTCACGTGCCTGCCGGTCCTCTCCGCTCTCACTGCCGCTCGCCTTCTTCTCCTCTTCTTCCTCATCTTCATCCTCCTCTTCCTCGTTGTTGCCACGCCGGTCGTCATCTTCGTCCCGGTCGGAGCCGCTGTCCGAGTTCTCGCTCTCGCTGCCTTTATCCTTCTCGTCGCCTGCGTTGGAAGAGATGGGTCTTAATTTACACAGCATAAACTTAAACATACGCACTGGAGGAAGTGAAGTGGGAGGAGACACTGATGCCATAACTTTATGCAAACGAAAAGCAATTTCAAAATCATTATCATCTCCTTTATGCTCAGTGTGTGTGTGTGTGTGTGTGTGTGTGTGTGTGTTTTACCAGAGTCCTGAATGTCTTTGTCCATGTCTTCTTCCTCATCTTCTGGCTCATGGTTCTCCAGCTGAGCTCTGCGAGCCTCCTGCATGTCACACACACATTTTTCCATTTAGCTCTACATCATACCACTAATACACAATGCAAAACAAAGTGTGTATGTACGTGTGTGTATGAACGAGTGCGTATATGTACAAGTATGCGTTTATCTGTACAAGTGTATGTGTACGAGTGTGCGTGTTTATGTACGAGTATGTGTGTATATATATATATGTATGAGTATGTATATGTACTTGTGTGTGTGTGTGTCTAAGAGAGGACGACACTGTAATCTAGTGTGTGTCTACAGACCTGTGCTTCCAGCTCTTTCTCATTCATATCTCTGTGTTTGCAGACCAGCACAGCGTTGGTGGTGGACTGAGCTCCGGCCTTCGCACGCCTCTTACTCAAACGCACCCTGACAAACGCACACACACACACACACTTATATGTATAATATAATACAGAGTTTCCCCACTCACAATGCAGAGTTAAGCTCATCCCTAGCATTAATTTTCATCTTGTGATGAAAGTGAATGATTTCAGAACGTGAGGTGCAACAATACAGGAAATGATGTCATTCAATAATATTTAGACAGCTTTGAGTTTCTGAGTAGAACCCATGGAAGACAGCATGCAGTTTTTACATCATACAAGTAGTACTTTATCAACATATTCCTGGCCATTATGCCTGGGTGCCTGTATAAGGATGTATTGCATTCATGCTAGCTAGAGGAAAAAAAAAAAAAGTTTAGGTAACCATTGGGGCGATATCTATGAGAACATGTAAACCTACCTGGTCTCAAGCTCGTTGTAGTAAACGCCGTCTCCATCTCGGAAGATGAAGAAGTAGTTCTCCTCGTAGCCTTTGCTGGCTTTGTTCTTCACGTTCCAGTTGTACTCTCTCGCTATCTTATAGTCATATCTGCATACAGACAGAGAGAGAGAGAGAGAGAGAGAGAGAGAGAGAAACAGTTTAATGTCACTAACATCCTGGAGTGTTTTATTCCTTTTATACCACAGCATTTTGCCATCGATTACAGTTTATTTATTGAACGACACTTTGTACTTATAATTTAAACCTGTGAATTGCAGCTACTCTCAGAGCTTCTGTTATAGGAAATTAATCAACACCGTCTGACCAATCAATAGTGCTGTGGTATAAAGAACAATATTTTGGACAGTAACATGTCTAGTTTTAACTTGAACGTAAGGTGGCATGGGGATGTGTGGTGGTTTAGCTGACACAACGTGTTTGTGTGTGTTTGTGTGGTCGTACAGCTCTTCAGGCATGTAGTCCAATTCCTCCTCCACGTCTCTTTTCCGCTTGCGCAGCGTATCCTCATTGGGCAGGAAGTAGGCCACAAACTGGTTCCCTTCCTCATCCATCATTCCTCTGCGGAGAAAAACACACACACAGTTACTAAAAAAAACCCAGGAGCTAATTCATAAACACAAAAAGCTGGTCAAAATAAAAGATAAATCACTGACTAGCAACCCAAACACACACACACACACACACACCTGATCATAGCCTGTGACATCATTTCTACAGCCGCAGAGCTGGAGAAATCTTTAGGAGCGGGGTCGGAGTCGAAGATGACCTGTGCACATGGGTTTATCCACATCTGCACAGAGGAGAAAGAAAAAAACAACACAAATTTACAATCTTATATTCATTTACACGGTTATAGGTCCAAAGTGTGTGTGTGTGTGTGTGTGTGTGTGTGTGTGTGTGTGTGTGTGTGAGACCTTAAAGTCAGGGAAGACGGGCAACACCTCCACAGGTGTAACTCTTGGTTTGCTGTAGTGCTGTGTAATCTGGAAAAATGAGGGGATGTAAAAAACAAAACAAAAAACAAAACAAAACCAAAACATTACTGTATGAAACAATTGAAATATGTTAACATCGCTAATAAACAGTAAAATCTAGTCTAATATCCCCCCTGATTTAATTAGTAATTTTTAAGTTATTATTAGCATTAGCATAATGCTACGCGAGAGCTGGTTTTGCTAGCTTAACATTAGCATGATGTCGTGCTCACGTTTTTCTGGGCGTCCTCGAAGGTCTTTTCGATGGCAGCGATCTGACTGTCTCTGTCCTTGTAGATCTCCTCTTCTGTGAACTGCTGCTTCACTGACACACCGATCCTACACACACACACACACACACACACACACACACACACACACACACACACACACACACACACACACACACACACACACACACACAGTAATTAAACTTAAACAGCACTGACAAGGTGGCATTCTGTTTAACAGGACTACAGGAAGGAGTAAGTGGATAGTGTGTGTGTGTGTGTGTGTGTGTGTGTGTGTGTGTGTGTGTGTGTGTGTAAAATGCCTACTCACTTGACCTCCACTTTGTCGTTGGACACACCATATCGGTTGAACTCTGTGGAGATGTACTCCGTCTTCCTCATCCACGGGACAACCTTAGCATGCTGCTGGGACCTACACACACAAAAAAATATATACATTCAGAGACTACAAACATTTACTTGTATGCAAATGAATACTGAAGCCTATATATGCAGACACAAACACACACAGGTGACCTCTGACCTTTTGGAGCTAGTGGGCGCCTGGATTTCCTCTTCTAGAAGCTTCTCATCCGCAGGATCTAGCAGAACTAAAAAAATACAATATATTAGTGTCTATGTGGTGTGTATTAAGTGTACACTCACTGTTAGTGTCTATGTGGTGTGTATTAAGTGTACACTCACTGTTAGTGTCTATGTGGTGTGTATTAAGTGTACACTCACTGTTAGTGTCTATGTGGTGTGTATTAGGTGTACACATACTATTAGTGTCTATGTGGTGTGTATTAAGTGTACACTCACCGTTAGGGTCTATGTGGTGTGTATTGAGCTTACACATACCATTAGTGTCTATGTGGTGTGTATTACAGTGGGGGGAAAAAAGTATTTGATCCCGTGCTGATTTTGTACGTTTGCCCACTGACAAAGAAATGATCAGTCTATGATTTTAATGGTAGGTGTATTTTAACAGTGAGAGACAGAATAACAACAAAAAAATCCAGAAAAATGCATTTCAAAAAAGTTATAAATTGATTTGCATTTTAATGAGGGAAATAAGTATTTGACCCCTTCGACTTAGTATTTGGTGGCAAAACCCTTGTTGACAATCACAGAGGTCAGACGTTTCTTGTGGTTGGCCACCAGGTTTGCACACATCTCAGGAGGGATTTTGTCCCACTCCTCTTTGCAGATCCTCTCCAAGTCATTAAGGTCATTTTCAATGCCCTGGCTGAGGGAAGGAGGTTCTCACCCAAGATTTGACGGTACATGGCCCCGTCCATCGTCCCTTTGATGCGGTGCAGTTGTCCTGTCCCCTTAGCAGAAAAACACCCCCAAAGCATAATGTTCCCACCTCCATGTCTGACGGTGGAGATGGTGTTATGACTTGGGGTCATAGGCAGCATTCCTCCTCCTCCAAACACGGCGACTTGAGTTGATGCCAAAGAGATCTGACCACACCTGACCACAACACTTTCACCCAGTTCTCCTCTGAATCATTCAGGCAAACTTCAGACGGGCCTGTACATGTGCTTTCTTGAGCAGGGGGACCTTGCGGGTGCTGCAGGACTTCAGTCCTTCACGGCGTAGTGTGTTACCAATTGTTTTCTTGGTGACTATGGTCCCAGCTGCATTGAGATCATTAACAAGATCCTCCCGTGTAGTTCTGGGCTGATTCCTCACCGTTCTCATGATCATTGAAACTCCACGAGGTGAGACCTTGCATGGAGCCCCAGACCGAGGGAGACTGACAGTTTTTTCCATTTGCGAATAATCGCACCAACTGTTGTCACATTCTCACCAAGCTGCTTGGCGATGGTCTTGTAGCCCATTCCAGCCTTGTGTAGGTCTACAATCTTGTCCCTGACATCCTTGGACAGCTCTTTGGTCTTGGCCATGGTGGAGAGTTTGGAATCTGACAGATTGATTGCTTCTGTGGACAGATGTCTTTTTACAGGTAACAAACTGAGATTAGGAGCACTCCCTATAAGAGAGTGTTCCTAATCTCAGCTCATTACCTGTGTAAAAGACACCTGGGAGCCAGAAATCTTGCTGATTGATAGGGGATCAAATACTTATTTCCCTCATTAAAATGCAAATCAATTTATAACTTTTTTGAAATGCGTTTTTCTGGATTTTTCTGTTGTTATTCTGTCTCTCACTGTTAAAATACACCTACCATTAAAATTATAGACTGATCATTTCTTTGTCAGTGGGCAAACGTACAAAATCAGCAGGGGATCAAATACTTTTTTCCCCCCACTGTAAGTGTACACATACTATTAGTGTCTGTGTGGTGTGTATTAAGTGTACACTCACTGTGAGTGTCTATGTGGTGTGTATTAGGTGTACACATACTATTAGTGTCTATGTGGTGTGTATTAGGTGTACACTCACTGTTAGTGTCTATTAGGTGTACCCATACTATTAGTGTCTGTGTGGTGTGTATTAAGTGTACACTCACTGTGAGTGTCTATGTGGTGTGTATTAGGTGTACACATACTATTAGTGTCTATGTGGTGTGTATTAAGTGTACACTCACTGTGAGTGTCTATGTGGTGTGTATTAGGTGTACACATACTATTAGTGTCTGTGTGGTGTGTATTAAGTGTACACTCACTGTGAGTGTCTATGTGGTGTGTATTAGGTGTACCCATACTATTAATGTCTATGTGGTGTGTATTAAGTGTACACTCACTGTTAGTGTCTATGTGGTGTGTATTAAGTGTACACTCACTGTTAGTGTCTATGTGGTGTGTATTAAGTGTACACTCACTGTTAGTGTCTATGTGGTGTGTATTAAGTGTACACTCACTGTTAGTGTCTATGTGGTGTGTATTAAGTGTACACTCACTGTTAGGGTCAATGCGGTAGGTATCAGGGTTGATGAGGTCGATAGTCACTCCCAGGTCTGGTTCTGTGAGCAGGTCGTGTTTGTGTTGTTTTTCGAGTGAGGTGGCTTTATACTGCACAAACCTTCACACACACACACACACACACACAGATTTAATAATGTATAGCATCAGTGACAGCAACCTGCTCATATCTAAATGGTCCATAATATGAAAACAAAATAAATATAGTGATTATTTTGGCTGTGTTTCCCCTCCCCTGTGCACCTGTGTTGGTCAAAGGGATATGTGATGAACTTGGGGTCGAACGGGATATCAGGGAGACTGTTACAGTATTTAACCCGGCACACAACACCGGACCTAAAAGAACACACGAGAACAACATTCTGCATAAAACATACACTTACATCGGTGATTAATAACAGTAACAACAACAACAATAATAATAATAAGGAAGAGGAGATACGGTCAAGGTGGTACCTTTCAGGGACAGTTCTGTGTGACGAGCTCCTGTGTGTGGGGGGGAAAAAACAAAAAAGCCAAATTAGACACATCTGAAAATAAAACAAGCTCATATTCATGTACTAGTACAAAATTGTGCCTGTTTCCACCCTATGTAGTGCACTACATGTCCAATCAGCTGACAACTAGAATTCAGGTCCCCTACTCTCTATATAAAGTGCACTACATCACTACAAATGGTATGAACGCTTATGGAGTGCACTTTGAGTCCAATCAAGATCAAACGTCCTACATCCTACCGAAGTGCACTACATAGGGCATAAAATCATGGCTTCTACATTCTTACATCCATTTGGCATTCTGCTCCCTTCCTATAGAAGTACACTTATACTATACACTATATAATTTCTACCAGAATGCATTTTATATGCATACTCAAGAGAGGTAATAATCTGAATGAAATATAGTTTTAAAATGAAAGCTGAATGTTTAGGTAATGAGCTAATGTTGCTGTACTGCCTTGTATAGCTGCGTTATGCTAGCTAGCACACTTGTTAGCACCTGTTAATTATTTAAAAAAAAAAGTAATTTACATGTTTAGAATTAATCTGGAACTAATTATTGAAAGCTTAACATGTTTACTGACGTAACTGAAGGATATTTAATTAGAGTAAATGGCCAGAAAGTGTGCTTTAACGTGATAGCAAGTTAGCCTAGCAGAAATGCTAACACTCTTACCGATGCCCGTCCTCGCGCTGCGCTTGAGTTTGGATCGTTGGCGCCATTTTGGGGGGGAAAAAAGCGCCTCGGTTTAACCGATTGTTCCCCTAAAAATTAATTTAAAAATCTACTCAATCTTGAAACTTTATCGCGATAAACTCCAATAAGGCCAATGTTTATTCTCCGTGGTGTCTGGTCTCGCGTTTAAGTTCAAATGCCAAATTCCTCCCTCCTCCCTTAAAAAGTGCACTACATAGTAGGTATAATAAGGGCCTCTCGCACCCTATGTAGTGACCATATACAAGAGAAAGTCGTTTGGGATGGGGCTCAAGTTCGACGGAAGTAGCCGGCGAGTTATTTGTTCCCACCCTTTTATCGGATAAAAGCAAGGAACGGAATTTTGTCCAAATACTGGTGGGAATGGAATTAAAGCATCACGCAGCGATGTCACTCAGGACCCCTTGGCATTGATAGGTGGCTAAAAACAATGCCATGGCAAAATTAAAATGCTTAAAAATAATGTGCTGGAAAAAATAGTTTTTGGACATTTTCGAGGCTTATATTTTTGTGCATTTATTGTGGATCACCTCATATATAACTTCGCTTTATAAGTGAATGAAGCACGACAGCCAAACATGTTATTAATGGGTTACGAGTTTTCTTGAACACGAAATAATCATTTAGTTTGTTCATTCTATTAAAAACATTTCATGAATTCAGTTATTCGTCTTCAGTAAGCGCTTCATTCTGGTAAGGCTCACTTTGGATCCGGTGCCTGTCCTGGAAACACTGGGAACAAGACACCCTGAATGGGACTCCATATTAAAAATGTAAACACATTTCGATGACCCACAGGTGGCCATGTTTCCAAATGATCCCGGATCATGTGACACACGGTCAAAAGAGAACAAACTTTTCTGCATGTTAACATCTTGTGGTGCTTGTGATGCACATAGCCACTGTATGGCCAAAGGTTAAAACTCAAATGCAAATGACTTGTTTATAACAAACACAAACATTGAGATGATTCATGTGTAGATCATGTTGGTTTATTGTATGGAACAAAAAAAAAAAAGGAAATCCATATCGCAGATGGCACAACACTTCTGTAAAACAATTCAAAGAAAAAAAAGGGAGTACAGCATTTTGTTTTTTAAAGATAAAATAAAGGGGAACATGGCTAGTTTAAACCTACAGTTCATTCATCTTGAAATTAGTCGCACAGTTTCCTAAAAAAAGAAAAACAAAAGAGCTCTGGACTACTGTCTCTATGGTCTTTAAGTCATCTGGGCCCAGTTTTTTACAATTTACAAAAATGATAAAATTGGGATCATCTGAACCCTACGTTCACACCAGTAACTCGCTCGTGTCAATTGTAGTTTGTCGCTACTGTTGTCACTTGTGGGTGTGGCCTGCCCAGCACGTTTTTTTTTTTTTTTCCTTGTTACGATGGAAAAATTGTGTTAGCTATATATAGAGCTTCTAAAGCTAGTTAGTTAAAAACAAACTAAATAACACATTATTCAGTGTGGAAATTGGTTGTTTGATTTACGTGCTCGGATCTTTGTTGGAAGATTAGTAAAGCTAACTACACTAGCTATGTACACTCCCCAGAGGCACCGTCGATCTCTGCTACTTCCTTCCAAGCTTTATCTTTCTTTGTGATATCGCTGTACACATTTAATGAGAGATTGCATATGACAAGATCAGACCCAAAAAAAAAAAAAAAGTTTTCTTCCATTTTTGTGCGTCAAACAGCAAACGGAAACTAAAGGTAGGAAATACTGTTGTGAGTGGGGAACTAAAGAAAAGTTGGACCACACGCTTGGGGGACTGGACCAAGGAATCATTCGAGCCAATCGAGAAAATCTTAATTTAAATGTCACTTTGTGGCTGAAAATGGAAATGAATGCTTGCATGGCGTTTTGTCGCTTGTTTTTTTTTTTTTTTTTTAGTGAACGTAGGGCAACAGGTGGAGAGAACGTTTTAAATGTGATGCTCGCTCTACCATTTTGTCATTCTGCTGCAATACTTTTGGGAAACTTGCCATTTAAAAAAATACACATACAAACCATAGATTTTACATTTAGGAAAACAAAAACAATTTAGTTGGTTTAAAGTAACATAACAGAGCTGTGGGTTATGACAAAAATATTAATGAGTACTGTTTTTTTTTTTTTTTTTTTTTAAATATGAGTGTTACCAATCACGATAAATGATTAAAAATATAATTAAGTTCAAACTCGATTTGGTATTTGAGTTTATTTTCACATGAGGATTTTTGCTGCAGAGCACTTAAAAATTAAAAACATTTAAAAAATAAAAATCAAAACCAAAAAGATTAAAGAGCATAAGGTGGTTCGATAATACAGAACAAGCTAAAAGCTAATCTTCATTTAAAAAAAAAAAAAAAAAAAAAAAAAAAAAAAAATCAACGCTTATTTCACAACAGTTATTTACCTCAGGCAGTAAGCCCCGCCCCCTTTATCGCCAACCGTTCTGCTTAGCCCTCGAGCCTGTCTCTGATTAGTCAATGGCAAATGGGAACACGTATGGGGGAGGGGTGGAACTTCCATATCGTAGCTGCTAGTGCTGAGAATTCCCGCTCTTTTCAGTGAATCAGATTATTTGACTCAGCTCGCTAATAAGAGTCGATTCCCAAACGACTCATTTGGCTTTATTCAAGTGAAGATTTTTTTTATGCTGGTATTTTTTTAATCTAAATATTGCTGAAATTGTTTCAAATGAACAAAACATTACTTTGAACTGCATTTTATAAAAATCTATTTAAATAATTGTAAAATCAGAAAGGAGAAACAAAAATGAATTGAGACATACAGAAAGCATTGCTGCTTTAATGCCATTGCCCCACTGTCTGATTGCAAAGATTTATCTTAATAAATGTTATACCAAATTAACTATATGTATATATAAAAAAAAAAATTACATGTGAATCGACTCTTGACATTAACCTAAAAGAGCTGAATTAAAGAGTTGACTCAATTTTTGCAAATGACCACTAAAAGATGCTAAGAAACTATCAAATTCTGATCATAAAACAAACGTGTATTGTAAAATTATCTATCACTAGTGCAAACATCGCTCACTAGGGTCACACGAGTGTGTGTTTGTCCCTTTAGATAGAGGAGTGTTAAAGATTATTATGGTCATTATTGGATTTTAAGGAGTCCTGTTGCATCTTTAAGGCTACATTCACGGTCACATTGTGTACATGATTGTGTATCGTTTAACTAGATCTCTATTAGCTTTGCGTTTAAGGCTGCACGTCGTAGTGATCGCCGATAAAAAATTCGAAAAAAATCTCCTGAAAACCTCACACATCCCACCAGACAGACTGAAATACACAACAGACGAAAACCGTCATGATAATATCGTCAACCGCAATAAGTTCATTGTGATATGAAGCAAGCGCCTAAACGAGACGGCGTAAAGTGAGTAAATTAAAACAAAAGGCGGCTGTAAAGTGTTTGCTTCAATCACAGGCACCAGGAACACAAACTTAAAAATCAGAGTTGGACAGATGATGCGCGTTTTAGTGTCTTCGCTACACTGAGCTGCCGTTTTTTTGTTTGTTTTTTTTTTTTGGAGAAGAGAAATTCCTTTTAGATTAGACAAAGTGAGAAACGTGATACAAGTTCCCTTTATAACAACCAACACAGAAACTGCGCTCGGCCACAAGCTCTGTGCTAATTCTCCATCGCTAGCCGTGGTGCAGATTGTTGAAAGGCGGCAGCAGTCGGATGGGAAGCCATTTTCCTCCCCAGCTCTTTGGTTGATTGGCGTTCCCAGCTGACGACAAGGCCGCGAGCTCAGGTCTGGGTGTGAATGGAGCGATCTGACCTGTGAGAAAGGAAATAATTTTTTTTTTTTTTTTTTTTTTTTTTAAATCGGGGCATTTAGCAATTTTTTGGAGGTCTTTTCAACAACAACAACATGTTTATAATAAAAAGTGTTCATACTATAACTTTTTGTTTAGGAAAGAACCGTCTGAAAATCACTTCAAAAAGCCTTTTTAAGAGTATACAGAAACCTTTTTTTTCTGTCCCATTATGTCGACGTTGGCTGAGAGATGTAGAAGACTACAAGTACCACAACACAAAACCAAATCCATCAACATCACAAAAAAAAAAAAAAAAAAAAACTGACGCGAAAAGGTTTCCTAAAGACGATTAAAGCATTCAGTTAACATATGGTATAGCTCCTCCCCCTTTTAAAAACAATAATAGCGTTAGCTCACCTTACAGCCAGGAAACCTACAAATGTTGGGGGTGGGACACTTCAGATTCTAGTGAGCGTTTGATTGGACAGAAAATCTGATATGAAGCCGAAGTGTAGAACGATGTCATCAAAATTGTTGATCGGTATTGGTGGTAGAGACAGACTGTAAATTCTGAATGCATATTTCTTCTAAATGCGAACTTCGTCATTGTTTTGGAGCACACTAGATTAAAGATAACCTTAAGGCTGACATGTTCATACTAAAAGCCACAAAACTTCAATTCTGATTTCACACGTCAAGCCACAGAATCGCATCTTTTCAAATTGCTGCTTAAGCAGCCTCACAGGGCGGGGCGTGACACACTCGGAAGAAAGCTTCGTCTGCCCTCTTCCGCATACATAAGCTCACAGGCGTCCAGGATTGGCTAGTTTGCTCTGATTGACAGGGGTGAAAGAGAGTAGCCCAAACCCACCCAGACAGCCCAGTTTTGCGCTCTGGGCCACAGACGGTTGTGGCATCTTTGGGATATGAACTCATGATCTACCACAGAAGACTGATCTGAGCCAGTGGGAGAGAAATTTAAAATAAATAAAGTTGCAAAAGTCTTTAAAGAAGAACTGCATACTGTTTTAAAGCCCTCCCAATTTTTTTTTTTTTTTACCCGACCAGATTTAACAATTTGACAATGTTAAAAATCACTACGTAGAGATACAAAGGCTGATGCGTTCAGTCTGAAAGTTCCGTAACCTTGTTGGAAAAACACACAAGCCGACTTTTGTCCTTATCCTTGTGTGTGTGTGTGTGTGTGTGTGTGTGTGTGGGGGGGGGGGGGGGGGTGTGATTTTTACCTGCTCAGTATATAGAGCATCTGACCAGGATCATCAGTAAACACACTGCGAAAGACAGAACGAAAGATGTTACTGGGAACCAGGGCGGGGCGATATGACCCAAAAAAAAAAAAAAAAACACACCATACCACGATATATCACAATATATAGGTTTCCTAACAAACAGCCAGCCATACAGTAGATTTAGTACATTTAAAAAAAATAAAACATTTTAATTCCATGATACCTTTTATTCATTTTAAATAAAAACAAGATTTATAGTCTCCTGTGTGGCAGACTACTGTGGTGTGATGTCACACTTCAATTCCTTATTTAAATAAGGGGTGGAGCTAGATCCAAATGTCAAATGTAACAAGCTGGGTCAAGGAAGCAACCTTTGTTTACCACATACATGAAATGTTTTCAAGAAGAGTGAAAGCTTTTAAGGAAAAATGAGTGTGTTTGGACGTAAAAAATATGCACATGAAATAACCGATAAGTCAAACCGATAACTCAAAAGTCGGCCAATAATATTTCGTCAGCACATATTTTTCCGTCTGGTTTATGGATACAGGACGTTCTTCAACCAGACCACGTCTGTGAATTAAAAAATAATCTGTAAAAAAAAAAAAAAAAAAAAAAAAAAGAAGTGAATGTTTAACACACTCACCCGTCACCCCAGTGATAGAAAGCCCTGTCCTGATAGAAGAGACAGAGGAACAGCCACACGCTGATGGTCTCCACCCAGAAAACTACAAACAGCAGCCAGACTGAGGACAGCAGCAGCTCACACACCATCCTGACGATCTGCAGGGAGAGAAAGATCAAATAATATATGCTTACAATTACACACACACACACACACACACAAATACAGCTGATGTATTATATAATAAAGACTTATTGAATAGAGATCATTTTAAGGTGGTCCAAGGTGAATACGCATGAACAAACTTTAACTTTCATATAAAATCATTTTAGAAAAACTAGCCGACACCACTTCTATATTAAAAAAAAGCACGTTTATGAATTATAAATACACAGTTTGTAGAATTCTCAGTTTTTCTAGTTCATAAAAGCTAAAAAGCGATCTGATATCTTTGCGCGTCCTTAAATAACTCACCTCTTATATCTTGTATCCGGAAAACAAAAACTTCAATGTTGTAAAAGACTAAAAGTGTTAAACGTGATAAAAGTATTAAAAGCACACGGAATGAAGATTTCTGGAGCAGTATTCGACATGGAGCAACGTGCATTAATAAACGAACAATGCTAATCCAGACGTATTAGCTTTGCACTCAGCTAACTAGCTTGTTTAGCTAACAATTTAGCTTTCCAAACGCAATAAACAACCACGGAGACAATGGTAATAAAAATACACATGCAGAGAAAACTGGTTCGATATCATCCGAGGAATGTGTATGGATTAACCGAACGATGGAGCGCGAATCGGTGGTTTTAACAGAACGAGCTCTGCAGCTTTAGCTTCCGTAGTCGAAAACAAAACAATGCAGGTTCTTCTTCGTTTGTACTTTCCCCGGAAGTCGGATTGAACGTCTAACAAAACATTTTATAGCTTTATTCATCCTTCACAAACGCAAAAAAAAAAAAAATCAGCTTTAGTGTAGTGTGCGTTTTCTTTTCCCTTAAAAAAATAAATAAATAAAAATCAGTTTGTTGAAAGATTAATATAAATATAAATAAAATACTGAAACTCGAATTTACTTTGGACTTTACGCAAAACCTGTCGACCAATCAGCGATTCTCTTCTTCAACTCCAACCAATCAGATTACGACAGAGAGCAACGTCGAAGCAGAATTTTAACAGGTGCCTGATATGACACGACACAGAATCCTCCAACCGACAAATGGCGCTGTGTAATCAACTCCTTCCCTGTTTTGCCAAACATCAAAAAGTATTTTTCAACTGCTTTAAACATGTCCGTTTTTGTTTCTGTAATAGTATATGACATAAAAACACATAAGCTTAGTAAATATCCATTGGGTGTAAATGTGTTTCCAGAGAAATATGTACAACACAACGTGTTGCCGGTTAGCTACGCAGCTGACGCGTATAGCGTCATCGGATGTGTCCTAAATGACTCCCTACTCTATACTCTCTCTGTAGTGTAACAATGGCTTCCGTAGCATATGTAGTGCACTAAATGTCGATATCGGAGGCATATCGGATACAGCCGTTATTCTTCATGCTTGGTTGCCTCGTTTCTTTTAACAGACAGCAGAGTTTTCCGGCGATTTATAACCGCAAATAAATGGTACGTACATCAAAATATTACTTTAACAGCGTATTATTTATTCGGCTGAGATTTATAAAGTGTCAAAGTAATGGATAAATTAGGTTATAGTAGGCTGTTAAGCAATAACCAGCAAGCTATCTGGTTTAGCTAGCTAGCTAGTGTGAAGGACTTGTTTAAAAAATTTCTTTAGATATCCTGATTTTTATAGCTATTAGAAATAAATAAAAACTCTAGTGCTTTTTAAAGTAATGAGTATGAGTGAGCAAAGCTTACATAGCAAGCAAAAGTTCTGTTTAGGTGTTAATTAACCACATCTAATTTTTACTTCCTGTTTTCTTATGTTTTGTTTGTTTGTTGTTGTTGTTGTTTTTAGAAAGAAAACATCGACAGTTGAAGAAAAAGCCATTCACACTCCAACATTGTCCAGTGAACTTAAGTTTGAGACACATAAACTTATTTAAAATGTCTTCAACCTTTCTTCTTTTTGTCAGAAGATTAGCGTTGGTCACCATAGCAACAGCTGTCCTCTAACTACCTCTCACCTGTCAGTCTGACCTGTCGTTAAGCGATATAGAGACACCCGTCTAAAATCTGATGAACAATGTCGACCGGAGACGCGGGGGATCGTGGGAAAGAAAGGGAACGGGGTGCCCGTCCCAAAGTGCGTCAGAGCCGGTCCGAGGAACGGCAGGACGGAGGGAGGCGGAAAGGAGGCAGGGGTAAAAGGAAAGGCCGCTTAGCTCACGAAGCGGCGTCGGACCGGCCGGTCAGCGATGGATTTGAATACGGCGATCTCTTAAACGGGCTGGAAACCGGAAACGGAGGTTCTTCTTTTCGTGAGCGCCGGTGGCGCCAAGTCCTCAGCTCACCCGCGTCCTCGTTGAGCGAGAAAGTCTCAGCAAGGATATCTCAAAACACTCCAAACGACGAACAGCCGGCGCCCGAGACCAGCAGCAAGTCTTCCAGCAGCAGTCGTACCCTCAGGCAGAAGATTCAGGACGCCGTAGGCCAGTGCTTTCCCATCAAGACCCACAGTGGACCTTCTGCTTCAGGACAGGGCATCTCGGCGTCTCCTGTCACAGCTTCTTCCCGGAGGAAGATCCATCTGAGCGAACTCATGCTGGACAGTTGCCCGTTCCCGCCTGGCTCAGAGCTGGCGCAGAAATGGTACCTGATCAAGCAGCATACAGCTCCTATTTCCCAACCGCCCGCACTCGACACTTTCTCTGACGCTGGAGCGTGGGCGCCGGAGTCGGCATGCTCTGCTTCCGCAGCTTCTGTAGTCGAGGACGAGGACGATCGCTTGCGAGAGAGGCGGAGAATAAGCATCGAGCAAGGCGTCGACCCGCCACCCAACGCACAGATCCACACATTTGAGGTGACCGCGCAGATCAACCCGCTGTACAAGCTCGGGCCCAAGTTGGCGCATGGGATGAACGAGTTGGCCGGGGACGACCGGGCCACTCTACAACAACAGCAGCACATGCTGCAGAGGCAGCAACAGCACCACCAACTGCTTCTCCAGAGCTGCTTGGACACGCTAGACGAGGTCGTCGCGTCTTCCTCGGGATCCGCCCCATCCTTCTCTACCGAGTCCCATCCGGATTCGGATTCCTCCTCATCTTCGCCGTGTTCCCTGACGAGAGGGTCTCTGGTGACGACGGAGCACTTCAAACCTCAAGATGGCCACCATCGCGCCCACACGCAGATCGACTACATCCACTGCTTGGTGCCTGACCTGCTCCAGATCACCAGCCTGCCGTGTTACTGGGGGGTCATGGATCGCTACGAGGCCGAGACGCTCCTGGAAGGCAAGCCCGAGGGAACCTTCCTTCTCCGCGATTCGGCCCAGGAGGACTACTTATTCTCTGTCAGCTTCCGGCGCTACGGCCGCTCTCTGCACGCCCGTATCGAGCAGTGGAACCACAACTTCAGCTTCGACGTGCACGACCCCAGCGTTTTCCACGCACCCACGGTCACGGGCTTGCTCGAGCACTACAAGGACCCCAACTCGTGCATGTTCTTCGAGCCACTGCTCTCAAGTCCCATCCATCGCACGCAGCCATTCAGCCTCCAGCACATCTGTCGCGCCGTCATCAGCAGCTGCACCACCTATGACGGCATTAGCGCCCTGCCCATCCCCAGCGCCCTCAAGGAGCACCTGAAGGAATATCATTACAAGCAGAGGGTTCGTGTACGGAGACTCGACACCGGGTGGGAGTGAAAACCTCAGTGTGATTTTTTTTTTTTTTTTTTTTTTGCTAACTTCTACCATGGCCAGTAAAAACTTTGTCAACTAATCCAGCACTCCTAATGCAGGCATGCTAACTGCAACGCGAGCAGGAAAACCGAACATGCTAATGCTAGCCTTTGAATTTATTCAGTACTGAACCACGTTAAGGCTAGCTTTAACGAATCACCAATTCGCAGAACCCGAGCAATGCTAACACGACGAACATCGCACCGCTTGGTTGCTAATTCCTACCACAGGCAGTATAGACTAGCACTTTGCGGCTAGAATGAAAACCCAAGTGTTCGAATGCCAATCCAGGGAAGTCTGCGATAAACTTCAGATGTACCACTAGCGTTAATGAATTAGCAATTCCAAGCATGCTAACGCTAATACACTAACAACTGCACGACTTGATTGCCGACTGATACCACGGCAAGTAGGAACTATAGTGTTAGAGCTAGCATGAATGAACCACTGCATGTCAGTCTAGCATATTAAAATGTTAATCCGTTTTAACGATCACATCGCGTAGCCACTAACTGCTACAAGAGATTTATCTTTGGCTTTAAAGTGCCCTTGAAATTAAATTTAGGTGTTTCAGAGCTATTCATGCGTGCCTTGTGTATATCGGCGAAATGTTACGTTCATGGGGGCGGGTCATGGGTAAACCCCTGTTAATCCTGGCTAGCATGTTGCAGCTTGCTATAAAACAATCCAGTTAGCATCTTTACAAAGACTAAATGGCTTCGAAGTATTGTTAATGTAAATAGCTAGCTAGCTAACCCATAATTAAATCTAGCTAGCTGGTTTTGTAGCTCTCAACTTTGGATCATTTGAAGGGATTTGGTGAAATAATTCAAGCAACTCGACACACTTCGCTTGATTTCCAGTTTCAATGTACAAAATCAAGAAGAAAAAAAAAAAAGCTTATTTCATGGACACTTTAAGCCAAAAATGTGAACCATGCTAAAAGCTAGCAAAGAAAACAAAACTAACGAGTGTGGGGAATATTCTAGAAACTGTAGTCTCGTCTAGAAGTGCCACTTATGTCCCGGGACTGTGTAAACTGATAGTTAGTAGTATTAAAGTATGATTCCAAAGTGTAAATCACTGATATTACAATTGATTCTTGATTCTCGGCTCCTATCGAGCACTCTTAAAGGGTCAATAAGTCATTTTTTTTTTAACGACAACCTGAAATCAAAACCTTTTATTGCCGTCTTAGCTCAGGTTGCTTCAAACGATGACAAAATGCTTCTTATGACTCATGCCCCGCCTCTAAATGGCTTCTGATTGTTGACTATCTCCTTGTAGAATAGTGGGCGGGACGTAAAAATATAAGAACCAATCATTTGTTGCGTTTCACCTCCCAGTTCCTCACACCCACTCTTTTTTTTTTTTTTGGAAGGCCAGCTTTTCACAAGCCAATCAAATTTGGCTAAATCCAAAGTCCCGCCCACTACAGCACGGCATTTCACCTGGAAATACATCAGAAGTTGTCTTTAATATTTCGAGTGCGGTCCGCTACATTATGAAGTTACTTCCCTGCAGAACATTCCAGACCTGCTGACTAATCTTCACATCGATTGATATTCATTCGAATGTAGAACATTTAAAGATATTCAACTGTTTATTCAATTCTTTACACCACAAGTTAATGAATGTAGCAGTTTTGTATCATTTCTAGATGAAATCAGAAGGAACTGTACTTCACCTGGAGGGTTGGTGATGCCTTTACTCGTCTGGAACTCCATATTTGAAGGTTATTTTATTGCACTATTTCCCTAAACGTGTCTCAGCATGGATAAATAACCAGCAGCGTTAATTAGACATGTCGATAATAATCATACTGCGCTCGATAGTATCATAAGTATTTTGATATATCGTATACCTGATTATCGGCACATGCCTAGCAAGGGTTGGTGTGATTAATTTGAAATAATCGGATTAATTTAAGGAAAGCTTCCAAACCTGCTGTACACACACACACACACACACACACACACACTGTATACACACACTGTATACACACACTGAGATGCTCTCTTCGGGTCTTAAGGTAATGAAGAACTGAATAACAGAACTGTATTTATTGCGAGTGTCTTATTCTCGTCTGTAAGTTGCCTGACTTTACGCTAGATCTGCGTTTAGTTTTTTTTGTGGTCCAGTTTGTAAGAACGTTTGATTGCAACATTCAGGAAAAAAAAGAGCATTCTGAGTTGCACAAGCTTTGAGCTGCATGGTATGTTTGCTAGCTAATGCGACCATACAAAAGAAGTTTCGAGTTTGGCGCTATGCTGTTTTTAACGCGCCCTGGGTTGAATCCCCTGTGCGATTGGAAATGTCTTTCAATTACTTCGTTTATATGAGTGTTAGACTCGAGTCACTGCGAGTGTAGACCTGAGCGTCTTCTGGTCCGAGTCTGACACAATTTCCACCTAAAAAAAAAAAAAAAAAACTAAGAAAAATCCATTTAAAGTGCTTACATGGCAGGGAAATTGAACTTCTTAGCCAGCTAGCTAATATATATTCATTTAGCTAGCTAGTTTAATTGCTATGTACAAGATTTGGAGAAACTTAACCAGCAAAATTACCAGAGAAGTGAAGTTACCCAAGTATTACCATTTAGCATTGGGACTAGCTAGCTAATTAAATAGCTATTGTTTGGCAAGCTAGCTAATTAACAACCTGGTATGTCTATGTATTTCAAAGCCAAATGATTAAACTATTGTTTTTTTATATATAATATTTATATAACATAGTTAGCAATACATCAAATTACTACTGTATGCTAGCTATTTAGCCCCAGAGTATATATCTGTTAAGGTTTTGTTTCTCCACAAAGAACTTACCAGAGAGAAGGGAAATATCAAAGTATTACCCTTTAGCATTTAGAAAACTATCTAACCTATCCGTTTAACAAGCCACTGTGGCTAATTACGTCTTCTCAACCACATTTCACATTTATTTTTTATTAGTTAACAAACCATGAGGTGAGTTTTTGCTTTTGGAAAAGTGTGTTGTGGTGAAAATCATTTCCCCGTGTTGCGAGTGCACACTTTTGAGTCGTACAAGGGAGTCAACGAGGGCGCATTGAGAACAGGATTGGAAGACAGGTCTAGGAAGCAAAAAATATTTCTTTTCTTATTTAAAGCACTGTTTTAACTTTGCTGTTTTCACTTGCTTTCCAGTCCTTTGTGTTAGTTTTGGGACCACACTGAACATCTGCTGAACAAATAAATACGTGAACTCTGAATATTACTGGGGTTTTTTATTTTTTAAACACTGGTATTTATTCTTTCCTTTTTTATTCAACACATACTTACTGATTTTTTGTTGTTGTTGCTGATAATAGTTTCTTTCTAACATAGCAAGATAAAAAAAAAAATGAGTAGTTGGATGATGTGAAAAGCACACAATAAACTCTTCTGTATATTTATAGCTTTTGTGACTCATTATTATTTCAACCTGAAATTTTAACACCTCTTTAGGTTACATCTGATTAAAACATTGTTACGGGCAGACCTGCCAACCTTTATGAAATTTGCACAATTTTAAAGGTGCAATAGTTGAGTGTTTTTTTTTTTGTTTGTTTTTAATTTCCTGGAAAATATGTAGAAAGTGCTTAAAAAAAAAAAAAAAAAAGGTTTAAGCCATGGCTTAAAGTGTATTGCATAAAGTTTAACTGTGTTAGGGTCCAGAATGTTTGTTTGTATTTACAGTACATGGGCTGGCAGTCATTTTGCAGATTCCCCAACTTCTCAGAAAAAGGTGTACAAAAATTATTCAAGTCTTATTCAGTTCCACTTATTTAACCATGAAAATCCTAATCATGACCAGTGATGAATCTTGCCTAGTGCACCTTTTAACATCTGATTTATCACTCAAAAATATTCAAAAAACCCAAACTGCAAAATGGTTAGTGATTTCATGCACGACAATGTTAAGCACACTGATGGTGATCGTCGTGATTGTTGTCATGAACTGTGTCTGAAATCGAAAGCTCTGACCTTACATTCAAAAGTATAAGAAAATCCGAAAAATGAGCTTTCGGTAGTTTTGAAGGCTACTCGAGATGTTTTTAAACTGTAAACACAAACTGTAATAGGAAACCCGGTCACTAAACAGTCTAGAACAGTACATAAGTGTGTGATTTGAGACACAATGTTAGTTTGTTTGGCGGAGGTGGATGGATATGGAAATTTAATCCTTTTTATTGCTGAACTCCTACGCTAGTGCTGTTTATTTTAGTGTGGCTTACTGAATTTTGACTTGTCAAATAACATTACGCAAAATTCGTCTTCGATATGTCAAATATTAATTTGTAAAATGAATGAATGAAACAAAAGAGGAGATGGTGAGCTTCTCTTGTGGCCACATTTGTAAATACCTGGTTTACCGGGTTTGCTAATGGTCAAGGGCAAGGAAATTTTGTATTTTTGGACAAAATATACTACAATAATGATATATAATGAGCTATTCATCATATGTAAATTGTATAGGAATTACAGACTTTTTAAATGTAATGTATTTATGTTTTTTTTTTTTTTTTTAACCTCAGTTTACTTCAGGGGTGACCCTGTGGCCACACAGCTAAAATAAATCCCTTTTTACCAACATAAAGTCTTTCAATAACAATGTTTATTCCTCCTTTTTTGCTATGTAATCATTAAGCTGTATAACGTCAGTTTAAATAGCAAAAAGCAGATTAATTCTGTTAGATTAGCTTTTTTTTTGCGTGTCCTGTCCCGTTAGCTTGAGACGTTTGTCTGAAGAAAATCTGTTTTGGCGCGCGCATCGCAACTTGCGTAGTACGCGTGCGTGTGAAAGTTGCGCATGCGCATTACTGACCAGGCAGTGACCGCGGTTACCAGGGTTTCCATTTTTCTACGATGCTACCGGGTGTTATTGCCAGAGATCTGATTAGCTTAGCCCCCCAAAAAAAGAGATGATTAGAGTTTTCACTTTTGCTGTTAATTTTATTTACACATAATGTTTACGGATAATCTCTGACAGTCTACGTGAGACGAAAGGCAGTGTGTGGCCTTTTGACTGTTGGAAAAAAAAAAAAGGTTTGAGGCTAAACGTCTTTTCCCCCTCTTGCTAACAACGCGATTATTAACGCCAGTCTGAACATTATGTTTAAATTTGATAACGTTTGAGAGTCAAAGGAATTGCTAATTAGTTGTTTATAATGTTTCTGAATATTTTTCATGGCTAGCTAAGTGGCTAACGTTGCTATGGATGCCTTTCAGTTGCTAACAAGCTAGCTAGTTGATTATCTAACTAGGCAACCTTTTAAAAGGCAGTATTATGAGTATTATAAAATCCCAGAGGAAGTTTTTTTTTTTTTTTAAGAATTAAACGTACTTAAACGCATATTTTGACGCATTTATAACGATTTGCTAAGATTCACGTTCACCTGTTGCACCGTTTTGTACTTTTTTCTGCTCCAAATCATTTAATTTCATCTAAAACAGCCTTTATAAGAATTATATTAATATAACGTGTTCGATTTGGTGGAAAAACATTTAAATATCAAGTGGAGTGTGTTAACACAGACCTAAGACACACACTAAGCTCAAGAAGGTGTTTTAATTAGTTCGCCAACGAGTCGACTCCTTGAATGAACCGAATCTTTCAGATTAAACATGGGAGTCGACTCATATTAATGAAGGGTCCTTTAAAAAAAAAAAAAAAAAAAGACAGGATCATTGAATCCTGTGGTGCGCTTGTTGGAAATGTATGAGTATTATATAGTCATGATTTTGTAACGCCGTTAATCAGACACAGTGTTTAAGTCCAAAAGAATCTACTGAATCATATGAGTCACAATGAGTTGTTTGGTATAGAATAAGGAGTCGATTCAAGTTAAGAACGTGTGACTGAATCAACATGACTGTATGTTAACAATGTATATGCTGTTTTTACATAGATTCAATTTTATATTTATTTTTTTAAATATAAAATTGCAAAGCATAATGCATTAAACAATATTTTATTGACTGATTGATTCATTTTCTATGAAAGCATCTCTGACAGTAGTGCAGCTGCAAATCACAGCATGACTCCGAGTGTTTTATTTCATATAATGCAATTAATTGTAAAAAAAAAAAAAAAAAAAAAAAATGTTGGATCGGAGAATTTTGTATGGTTTAAAAATAAACTGGCAGTGAGTCGACTGTTATTGGTGATATGAGCCAGTTGATTTGATTCCCTGAAAAGAGCTGCAGCTCTCATCAGTAGCATTAAGGAGAGCTGGTGAGTTGAATCAGGTGTATTAAAGGCGAAACGTTCAGGAGTGGGAGACAAACTGCATACGGTATACTACAACTACTATATGCTATTCCTCGTTGTCGTATGCACTGTAGTTTACACTATATGAGAATTAGCAGCCAAAATTATGGCACAGAGAAAAGCAGTCAGCATTGGCACTTGCACAACAGCTCGTTTTGTTATTCTGTTCGATCAAATTCAGTGTTTATATTTTCCCCGCAGTCAGCATGAGCGCATCTGCACTGCGAATAGGAGACCAGCTGATCCTGGAAGAGGATTATGACGAGAACTACATCCCGTCTGAACAAGGTAACAAGGCCTGAGAGGAACAGTTAAAGCCAAGGGGAAGCCCGTAGTCTTAGTTGTGTAGTATTGTGTAAACGAATCACACACTCATCTGTTAAGACGAAAAAAAAAGAGATCTGGTTTATTGCGCATGATGGTGGTTCATTCTCTCCTCACCGTTCTATCTCTTCCATCTCCCTCGTCAGAGATCCACGAATATGCCCGAGAGATCGGGATCGACCCTGAGAGGGAGCCGGAGCTCTTGTGGCTGGCCCGGGAGGGTATCGTCGCCCCGCTGCCTGCAGAATGGAAGCCCTGGTAGAAGGAGTTCCTCACACATATATACACATACACACACACACACACTGTGCTAAGGTGTACTAAGGGTTAAAGTTTAAACACACGTTAAAGTGTGCGCCAGATAATAAAACACTTCCTAAGAACTCCGTTATGGTTAAAAGAAAGAAAAAATCAGCTAACAAGTGCACTGGATGTGTGTGTGTCTTACAGTCAGGATGTGACTGGAGATGTTTACTACTTCAACTTCTCCACCGGTCAGTCCACATGGGACCACCCGTGTGATGAGCAGTACCGCTGCCTAGTGGCTCAGGAGAGAGAGCGTGCCTCAGGCTCCGCCCCTGCCAGGAAGGACAAGGAGAAGAAGAAGAAAAAAGAGAAGAAGGAGAAGAAAAAGGAGAAGAAGAAGAGCGAACCAGAGGGTCCAAAAGCACCAGGAGTGAGTTTGAATGGTTGGATCTGTCTCTCTCTCTCTCTCTCTCTGTCTCTCTCTGTGTGTGTGTGTGTGTGTGTGTGTGTGTGTGTGTGTGTGTGTGTGTGTGTGGACGTGCCTTGTGCCATGTCTGATCTGATGCTCAGTCTGCAGATGCAATGGCAGCTCAGGAAAGAAAGTGAAATTGTAGGAAGGGAAAGGAGAGTTCTAACAGAGTAGAAACTTCTCTGCTCTCACCCCTCTCCAACCAATCGCAGCCCTCCATCAGTTCTTGAATCTACCCCTAACCCTACACACACTCCCTCCACATACCGCTTCCACTCACTCCTCAGTGCTAACACATGCTAAGGAAGTACAGGGTGGGCCTGCTGTTTTATCAGCTAACTCCCCATTGGCTGAGCCAGCTGTCCATCACCAGCACCCTGTCACAGAAAGAGGAGAGGGTGTTGTCCCTGGTGTAGACAGATACAGCACTGGAGGGATGCTCCAGGGTGGAAAGGAGTGAAAATAAGTGTTGGCAGCAGCAGCAGTGAGGAGGATGAAAGTGACTCGGAGAGTGATGGTTCCTCCAGCTGTGATCCTTTAATCCGAGTTTATACACACAGACACACGTCTTTTGACCTCTTATCTGCAATCATCCCTGTTTCACAAAAGGAGGAGGAGAGAGAGGGAGCAATTAAGCCTGTAGTGAAGGAAAGATGTTAGTGCCCTAGAACACGTGGACGAGCTACCATAGTTCCCAGAGTAGCAGGCCTACCGTAAAAACTGTAGCAAATATATAACCACATCATGCATTATAGTTGGAGCAAAAAAATGGATATAAAAAATGTCTTTAAGAATAAAATGTGATTGTATTTTCTCTCTCTCTCTTTTTCTCTCTCTCTCTCTGTCATTTAGCCACTGGGTCCTCTTGCTCCTCTCAGAACCGTGTGTGATGCCCCGGTTCCAGCACTCCGTAGGTCTCTAGGCAGCTCCTCCGGCCTTCAACCCCTAAAGACTCCACTAGGGGTAATCAATAACGCGTTAGGGCTAAAAGGACACACACTAAAGATCAAATTAGGCAACCTAAAGAGTTCACTAGGACTGGAAGAAAAGAAAAAACGCAAACGAAAATGAAAACCCAGGGATCTGTAGCTTTTATGTTGGTGATGTACATCATATACTAAACTAATTCACTCACAAGTGCAACCCCTGAGACTATGTGCATGTTTCTTAGGGCTCACTCTCCAGGACGAGCTCCGGTTTACAGAGGGTACGTCAAGAGGAGCGTCCATCTCTGACTCCGCCCACATTTTATTCCGATGACGATGAGGACGAAGAGGAAGAGCGGGAAAAGATTTCCATACCTCAGGTTTGTGTCCTCATCTCTCCTATAATGTAGAACGTACTTAAGTGCATACTAGTTATGCCCCTATGACTAGGGTCTACGAGTCAATATACACTGCACGGCTAACGGCATCGAACAACATAAACGGAGCTCTGTGACTTTCCTGATTTCTTAATACTAAGTAGATTACTCATTTTAGTATCGGTATCAATGAGTACCAAAAAGCATGTACTTATACTTAGTATGATTAAATCGTATCGTATCCTATAGTCAACCATGAATAATAACTTTAGTCTTAGTCTAGTCCTTTGTGTGTGTGTGTGTGTGTGTGTGTGTGCACGTGCGTGTGCGCATGTGTTTAGAGTCCGTGTGGTACATCACGCCTGCTGCAGAATTTGCAGCTTGACTTGGACGCTCTGGGAGGAGGACTGCAGTACGAGGTAACGTTTAAAAAAAAAAAAAAAAAGTACGCTAAATCCACACAAGAAAATGGCATACATTATGTAAACATATAAATTAATATAATTATACTGTATTGTAACAAATTGACATCTGGTGAGGCTGGTTTTGTTTTAATCGTGTGTGTGTGTGTGTGTGTGTGTGTGTATGTGTGTAGGACAGCGAGGTGAGCGGCACAGCTCCGGCTGAGGAGAGAACCGAACCAGAGCTCCAAGATCTCGCTCTCTCAGGAGAAATCAGTGTCAACCCTCCATCTCCATCTCAGGTAGCTTCAGTTTTTTCTAAAAGAACTTTTATTTGTAGAGTTCTTCATACCACAGCACGGTTGAAGAAGAAGCAATCCTTTTTTCCCCTCTCTCTCTCTCTCTCTCTCTCTCTCAAACGATGCCTCGTTTGCTAATAACGTTCTCGTTCTCTCCTTCATGGCTTCCGCATCCTCGGAAACGCGTGAGTGCGCCTTGCATGTGTCTCCACCTGTCTTATGTTCCCAATCTTGCTATCTTTCCAATCTCATTCTCTGCACCATCCTCTTCTCATTTATTCCTCCTCCCATCCACCGCTCTAAAGGACTCCCTGCGAGGGCGTCGTCTCTCCCCCAAGCAGCTAGGGGGCAGCGGAGACTGCAGCAGCGCCGACGTTTTCCCTCCGAGTCGGCAGGACGAGAGCATCTCTGAGGACGAATTGATCCCAGTAGAGGAGGAGGGTGAAGAACGAACAAGGGATGAGAGAAGAAGTGAGGAGGAAGAAGAAGTAGATGTGGAAGGGCAAAGTGATCGGATTGAGGAAGAGGAAGAGGAGGGAAAGTGGCAATCGGGAAGTGAAGTGAACGAACAGATGGATAGAGAGACAAAGAGTTGGGCAGAGACACAGAAAGCGAGGAATGAGTTGGAGGACAGGAAAACACCAGACAGCGATAAGATAATGGAGAGATACGTAGACCAGGTGGAGTATTCTGGAGAGGAAGAGGAGCAAAGTGAGAGGGATGAAGAAGAAAGAAAGGAAGAAGGAGAGACAGAGTGTGACGTACAGAACGAGGTTGTAGAAGAGACAGAGGAAAGGGAGGACAGCAGTGGAGTCGGAGAGGAGAAAGAGATAGTGGAGAGATGCAGAAGAAGTTCTGAAGAACAGAGAGATGGCGCAGATGAGTGTAGGACTGAGGAAGAGGGGAAAACGAGTTTGAAGCCCCCTGAGGAAGACGAGGAGCACGACAAAGATTCGAAGGTCACAAAGATGTCCGAGACCGAGGATGAAGAGATTGAACGATTAGAGAGCATAAAAGAAAACGCAGGCATGCCGCTCCAGCAGAAAGGAATGCTGGGGAAAAAGCTGCTTCCTCGCTGTGATCGGCTTCCCAGTGAGGTACACAGTGTGACTTTTGACCCCTCACCTCAAGCCCCCATGCTCTTTAGATTCCTGCAAGCTTGAGTGTTGCTCTAGGGGGTTAGCGTGAGAGCCGTGCTCCTGACGTTCCCTATCAATCTGTCCATCCATCAAATCTTTCCATCAATCTGTCTGTGTGGCCATCCATCCATCCATCTATAAGATGTGTCCATCCATCCATCCATCTGAAAGTCTCTTCAATCTGTCTGTCCTGTTCATCTATCCATCTAACCATTTCTCCATTAATCTGTCTGTCTATTCATCTGTCATATTTTCATCAACCTGTTAATGTATCAGTCTATTTATGGCATCCATCCGTCCATCCATTAACCTCTGTCTCCCCATTAATCTATCCATCTCTCTATTAATCCTCCCATCGCTTCATTTATCTGTTCACCTCTCCATTAATCTGTCCATCTCTTCATTACTTTGTCCATCTATGCATGTCTCTGTTAATCTGTCCAGATGTCCATCTTGTCATTAATCTGTCCGTCTCTTTATTAGTTTATCATATTTTCACTGACCCATTGATGCATTATTTATCTATACACATGTCCATCCATCCATTTTGTTATCCAAGTGTTCACCTTTCATCCCTCCGTCTGCCTATTCATCTTTCCTGTCTGTCTTCTATCTAGCCATTAATCTCTTCTTCCACTTGTTCCTCCATCCATTCATCCATCCCTCTTTTCATCCATTTTTTTAATCCATCTAACTGATCAATCATTTAGTTTATCTAGCTGTTCATTCATTCATCCACCCACTCCTGTCCATACACATCCTTCTATCTATCCATTCATGAATCTCAGTAGTGGAGATTAGTTGTCACACTTCATAGCAGAGAGGATTGGACATGGACCATCTTAGATACAACTGCACTGTTAGACCGCCTCTTATCTGTCTGCCGCGCGTGTGTGTGTGTGTGTGTGTGTGTGTGTGTGTGTGTGTGTTTCCTGCCCGCTTCTGCTTTGTGTTTTACATCAGAGCTTGACGCATGTTAGCGCATGGCACTGCTTTGCTCTGTTACACTGTATTAGAGTGTGTGTGTGTGTGTGTGTGTGTGTGTGTGTGTGTGTGTGTGTGTGTGTGTGTGTGTGTGATATGTATATTGAATGTGTGTGTTGTATATTGAGAATTATTGAGAATTGTATGTTGAGAATGTGTGTGTTGTATATTGAGAATTATTTCATCCACCTACAGGAATCTGAGATCAGCGAACATGTCGAAGTGGTGTCTAGCCATTCTGATGACATGAAGGTAATGTTGTTGGGTTTTTTTTAACGCTAAAGTGATGAAACCTTTTTCTCTCTCTTGATGTTAATAAGACCAAATAACGCAGCTTGTCATGTTACCAAGAAACTGAAAAAACTCTGCTGTGGCAGAAAACTTACTGTCACAAAGTTCTGGCACTGGAGACTCCTTCCTTAAATGTGCAATCGTGTAATTACAGGAAACCACCCCAGTGATTAGTATTATTAAATTGCATGGACACAAGTCCCTGTGAATGACAATAAGATATTAGAAAGAGCTGTGATTTGTTTTGCAGCCAGAACTATTGTCAGAGCTTCTGATTTTCTGACTAATCAAATTTGAGAATTGATCAGAACTGTCAAATAAATTATGTTAACCTATGTTAATCTAATCATAAACAATGTTAAAGAATTGTTAATCTTATTTATTCTGGCTTCTGGGCTTCCTTCATCACTAAGTGGTGGAGGGAGTGCTTGGCCCCGTTAATCGCTGCTGCAGCTACATATATTATAGTTTTTCTGGATTGGCGTAGCTGTATGAGAAGAAATCTTCAAGGTAGCTTCTAATGACATATTTCGCGCATTCCTGCTAGCTGAATCTACTTCTATGCTAATCTTTTTTTTTTATTGGTTAGTAATAACAACATAATCAAATGAACTGTTTGTAATTCTTGTGTTTAATATCCCATATAGAGTACACTACACTTCATACTATACCTTACCGATAATAATTCTGGCAATGTTTTCGCTATTCTGTCCTGAAGTGTGGGTTTATTAATATTGTAATTTTGTTTGTATCGTATCAAAGGTGGGGTTCCGTTTTAAGTTTTCAGAGAACGTTCTAGATGTGACTGATCTCTGCCTGGCTGAACCCTCAGCAGCTCCAGTGAGTACAAGCATGTGTTAAAATACCAAACCCAATCAATGACGCTCAACATTTATTCCAAAAACATGTCTGCATCACACTTTATCACATCTTTCTCACTTTAAAAAAGACAAAACAAATAAAACATTAAGGTTTCCATTAAGGTTCTCGTACGTTCTGATTTAAAATTCGGTTAAAACCAGGTGGATGGAGAACCCAAACCATGATCTAATGACACGAAAAGATGTGTTTTCACATCCATATGCTCATGTATTCATAGATCAATCTGCCAATCCAGTTATCCATCTCTCTCTCTCTCTCTCTCTCTCTCTCTCTCTGTCCATGAGTTTCTTTGTTCATCATTTCATCCATCCATTTGCCAGTCTGTTCATCTGTCTACCTATGAATCTGTTCATCCACGTGATAAGGCTGCACTCATTTTTTTTTTTTTAAATTCATTCCACTTATGTTTTGTAGAAGGAAAAAGAAAAGTATAAAGGGAGAGAGGAATATGACAATGACTATGAGGAGGAGGAAGAGATAAGAAGGGAAGCTGCAAAAAGGTTTGAATAGATTACAACACGCACACAAATAAGATTTACATGTCACACACTATCAGCTGATGATGAACGAAGTTGTTTCCCCTCGCAGCAGCAGGAGCTTGAACATCTCAGGTTTGGACGAGTGGCTCTCCGATCGCACGCAGGAACCGCCGTCCTCTTCCTCTGTCTCTAAACGTGAGGACATGGAACGAGACAGAAGAACTATGGTTGAGGAGGAGGAAAAGAAAAGGAAGCATGAGGCTGAAGAGAGAACTAAAAGAGAGCAGAAAGAGAGAGAAGAGGAGGAGAGAAGGAGGCAGGAAGATAAGCAGAGAATGAGGAGGGAAGAGGAGGAGGAAACACGGAGACAGATGGAGCAGGAGAGGTTGAGAGCGGTGGAGGAGCGCGACAGAAGACTGTGCCTCCTCCGAGAGGAGCTGAGACGAGAAGAGGAAGAGGAGGAGCGAAGGATCAAGGAGGAGAATGAGGAAAGGATCAGGTGGGTGAAATGAAAGCAAGAGAAAAAGAGAGAATATGAGGGGAAGAGAAAAAAGGACTGTGTGTGAGCAAAACTGCTGATTGGTCGCTGTGCATCAAAAGGCAGTTGGAATTTAAATTAAAACCTAAATAAAAAAGTGTGTGTGTGTGTGTGTGTGTGCGCATTCATTTCACAGGGCCCTAAAGGAGCGCCTGCAGAGAGAGAGGTGTGAGGAGGAGGAGTGCCTGGACCAAGAAACACAGACCAAACTACAGCAACTCAGAGAGCAGGCACTGAGGGACAGAGACACACACCTACACACACTCAGGTACACAAACACACACACACACACACACACTTACTGATTGCTCTATACTGATTAAACTTTTAAACTTACTGTGTGTGTCTGTGTATGTGGGTGTTTAGGGAAGAGAACGAGGAGAGGGTGAGAGAGCTGCGTGCTGAACTGGAGGCAGAGCGACAGCGACTGGAGGTGCAGAGGAGACGAGACTTGGACAAAATGAGGGCCGAGTCAGAGGAGGAGTTGAGGGCTGAGAAAATGCGGCTTCAGGAGAGGAGGGAGGAGCAGTTAGCTTCACTCAGACTGGAGGTGTGTGTCCGAGAGTGAGAGACACTGACCAATAGTATGACAATTAATATTTTTCTAATTTAACCACATCGTGTGTGTGTGTGTGTGTGTGTGTGTGTGTGTGTGTGTGTGTCAGGAGACAACCAGTGAAAGGCAGCGAGACCTGAGAAGTCCTCGACCTCAACAGCAGCTACTGGAGTATAAAAGAGAGGTAACATAACGGCAGTACGAAATGTTTGTGCCTATTAGTGTATCAGTCTCAGTGAAAGAGGTGTGGCCTCTGTATCAGTCTCAGTGAAGGAGGTGTGGCCTCAGTGTATTAGTTGCAATGAAAGAGGTGTGGCCTCTGTATCAGTTGCAGTGAAAGAGGTGTGACCTCTGTATCAGTCTCAGTGAAGGAGGTTTGTCCTCTGCGTATCAGCCTCAATGAAAGAGGTGTGGCCTCTGTATCAGTCTCAATGAAAGAGGTGTGGCCTCTGTATCAGTCTCAGTGAAGGTGTGTCCTCTGCGTATCAGTCTCAATGAAAGGGGTGTGGCCTCTGTATCAGTCTCAATGAAAGAGGTGTGGCCTCTGTATCAGTCTCAGTGAAGGAGGTGTGGCCTCTGTGTATCAGTCTCAATGAAAGAGGTGTGGCCTCTGTGTATCAGTCTCAGTGAAAGAGGTGTGGCCTCTGTATCAGTTTTAATGAAGGAGGTGTGGCCTCTGTATCAGTTTTAATGAAAGAGGTGTGGCCTCTGTGTATCAGTTTTAATGAAAGAGGTGTGGCCTCTGTGTATCAGTTTTAATGAAAGAGGTGTGGCCTCTGTGTATCAGTTTTAATGAAAGAGGTGTGGCCTCTGTGCCTGTCAGTTGCAGTGAAGGAGGTGTTTCCTGGTTACCTGTCAGTCAGAGTAAAGGAGGCATGGCCTCAATGTCTGTCAATCCCAATGATACCATCAACATTGGAGTAATAATAGTTGTGTGTGTGTGTAGCTGTCTGATGTGCTGCAGGAAGTGAGGGAGGAAGTGCAGAGGGAGCACAGCAGGAAGCTGGAGCAGCTTAAAGAGGAGCATCGAATCCAGCTGCAGGCCATCAGAGAAACACACATGGAGGAGGTGTGTGTGTGTGTGTGTGTGTGTGTGTGTGTGTGTGTGTGTGTGTGTGCGTTGTATTTATTGTGATGAGAGAATGTGTTCTCATAATTTACTAGTTTACCGGAACCTTTCTCTCCATGTGGCTTAAAGAGAAAGTGTGTGTGTGTGTGTGTGTGTGTGTGTGTGTGTGTGTGTGTGTGTGTAGGAGAGTAACCAGCGGGAGCGTGTGATGAGCGCACTACAGGAGGAGAGAGAGCGACTTCTCACCTCACACACAGCTCAGATGGAGCAGCTCAGACTGCAGCTGGACACACAGCTCCACAACATGCGCAAAACGCATACGCAGAAGGTACACACACACACACAGACAGACAGACACACACACACACACACACACACACACACACACACACACACAGTGTTGTCATATTCTTAACCTAGGACATTTTGGATGTAACATTATTGATGCTATTTTAATTCTTTGAACACATTTTTTCTGTGTGTGCGTGTGTGTGTGCGTGCGTGCGTGTGCGTGTGCGTGTGTGCGTGTGTGTGTGTGCATGTGCACAGGAAACTGAAGTGCAGGGGTTGATTGAGAAACTAGAGCTGAAGACCAAAGAGCTCAAAATTCAAGAATCAAGACTCCTAGCTCAGGTATTTCACTAGCAGTTATGTGTGTGTGTGTGTGTGTGTGTGTGTGTGTGTGTGAGAGAGAGAGAGCGAGAGAGAGAGACAGAGACATCTATCTTGTATTCATTCTGTTTCTGTGCAGGCAGCAGATTTAAAAAAGAGGAGGAAACGGCTGGATGAGGAAGAAGATGAAGTTGAGAGTGGCTTAGAGGTGTGTGTTTGCCCTCCTTTCCCTTCCATTCCCTTCGCTTCTCTTTTTTTTCCTTCCCTTCCCTTTCTTTTCATCCTTCTTGTCTCTTCCCTTCCCTTCCCTTTCTTTGCGTCCTTTGCGTCCTTCCCTTCCCTTCCCTTTCTATGCATCCTTCTCTTCTATTCCCTTCCCTTATTTCGCGTCCTTCCCTTCCCTTTCTATGCACCCTTCCCTTCCCTTCCCCTTTATTTACATTCTCTTCCCTTCCCTTCCCTTTCTTTGCATCCCTCCATTCCCTTTCTTCCCCTCCCTTCCCTTCTCTTTCTTTGCGTCCTTCCCATCCCTTCCTTTCCCTTCCCTTTCTTTGTGTCCTTCCCTTCCTTTTCATTCCCTTCCCTTTCTTTTCCTTCTCTTCCCTTTCCTTCCCTTCCCCTTTATTGACATTCATTCCCTCCCCCTTCCCCAAAAACTCCTGAATATTTGGATATCTTAATGATGTTTTAGAAAATTGATCAATTAAATGGATTTTCATGCTGATCCTGTCCAAATGGGAAGCGAGGACATTACATTTTTCTCCTAGGACTTTTTGCACATTACTCATGCAACAGTAAAGATTTAGACTGTTCTACTGATGTATAGCCACTGCATGTATGTCCAAACTTTCTCAAAATCTACAGTTAGTATATTACACTTGCTGTTTTCTGAGGAATGTGCCCAAAGCTTAGATGCTTGGCCCCCATCATCACCGCACACAACTGCTGAACATCTTTGCATGTTTTAGTTTTATGACGTGTGTGTGTGTGTGTGTGTGTGTGTGTGTGTGGGCACGCATGTTCCCATCCAGACTCTTCCACGTCTGCTGAAAGAGAGAGATCGTCTTCGTGCCGATCTGGAGAGAGCAAGAGAGGAGAGCGACAGAGCGAGGGATGAGATGGACAGAGAGAGGGAGGAGAGAATGAGAGAGACGGAGGAGATGGAGAGAGAGAGGAAGAGAGAGAGGGAGGAAAATGGAAGGATGAAAGAAGAAAGGGAGAGACTGCAGAGCAAAGTGGAGCTGCTGCAGGACAAATGTGATCGGCTCATCCGAAGAGTCCGGTAAAACACACACACACACACACACACACACACACACACACACAATTTTTAGCAACCCGACCCAGTGCTGATATGTGTGTGTGTGTGTGTGTGTGTGTGTCTGTCATGTCAGAGAGTTGGAGCAGAGAGAGAGTGCAGACTGTGAGGAAGAAGAGAAGAAGGAGGGAGAGAGAGAGGAGGAAAGGAAGAACGGAGAGAGAGAGGAGACACTGCGAGTGGAGGATCTGGAGCATTCTCCATCCTGCGACACTCACAGCAATATGGAGCAGTATGTTTTCTGTATCCATCCATCCACCTACCTAAATATGCCTCTTTCTTTCTCTCTCTCTCTCTCTCTCTCTCTCTCTCTCTCTCTCTCTCTGTGTGTGTGTCCATCCATCCATCTTAAGTCTTTCAGTCTTTCTTTGTTCTTTCTATCTGTCTTTCTTCCCATCCTTCTTTCTTTCTTTTTTATTCTCTGTCCATCCATCCATCCTAAGTCTTTCTTTCTTTCACTCTTTCACTCTTTCTTTCTTTCTCTTTCTTTTTTCTTTCTTGTTCTTTCTATCCAGCTTTCTTCCCATCTTTCTTTCTTTCTCTATCCATCCATCCTAAATCTTTCTTTCTTTTGTTCTTTTTTTTTCCATCCATCCATCTACATATTTTTCTTTCTTTCTTTCTTTCTTTTTCTTTCTTTCTTTCTTTCTTTCTCTATCCATCCATCCTAAATCTTTCTTTCTTTTGTTCTTTCTTTTTCCATCCATCCATCTACATATTTTTCTTTTTCTTTCTTTCTTTCTTTCTTTCTTTCTCTATCCATCCATCCTAAATCTTTCTTTCTTTTGTTCTTTCTTTTTCCATCCATCCATCTACATATTTTTCTTTCTTTCTTTCTTTCTTTCTTTCTTTCTTTCTTTGCTTCTTTCTTTCTGTCTGTCTGTCTGCCCATCCATATAAATTTCTACACCCCCCTTTTCTCCAGGCTGCGTGAGTTCATCTCAAGTGAGAGTATCTCTCTGCAGAGAGCAAGACAGTTTTTAGACCGTCAGAACGGCAATCTGAGAGAGAGACAGGCGATGCTCAGGGCAGCCCGGACCACCCCAGCGGACGTGGCCCACCTGCTCCCCCAAAACCTCCAGCAGGTGTGTCGATTTGGTCACGGGGTCGTTCCGATTGGAGTGGGATTGTAACACAGCCTTTATGTCTCTGTGATGCCAAATAACTGCTGAAAGTGCAGCGTGGCTGAGAATTCATTACACAAACAACTTTAAATGGCTGTTTTAATATGCTTTAATATGGAGATTATTTCGCTTATTAGATGTGCTTTTATTTATTTATTTTTCTTTTTTAGGAGGCGAGTCGTTTGGAGGAGCTGAAGGAGACTGTGCGGAAGGGTCACACTCTACTGAGGAAGAAAGAGGAGAGGCTGAGCCAACTGGAGAACTCACTGGTCGAGGAGGTACACACACACACACCATCCTGCAATGCAATTGTATCCAGTCAGTCTGCACTTCCTGTCCCGACTGTGAGTTAAAATGATGGCGCCATTTATGGAAGGATTTTCATTTTGTTGCTAGGAATTGAATTTATCTAACATGTATTAGACGAAGAGGTTCTAGTTCATATTTTAACTAACATGAAAAATAACTAAAGAGATGACGGTAAAAACGATCAGTGTGGCAAATAAATTTCCACACCATGCAGAAGTGTTTTTTTTTTTAAACCTAATTTTAACCAAACTTTTAATGAAATGTGTGATGAGATGAAATGAACATTTTAAAGACAATAATACACTGCATTGCCCTGTGTGTTTCAGCTGTCCTGTGATGATGCGGAGAGGATGGAGGCAGAGCGGAGAGTCACGTTTGATGTTACAGATTCAGAGATGAGCAGCGTGTTCGGTCAAGAAGGAACAGGTGAACATAGACAATTATAAAGGATGTCCAAGCTCAGTTGTTGAATTCTGTCAATAAAGGTGTCGGTATGTGACAGAAATGAGAGATAACAGGTTTCTCGTAAATACTTAGCAACAGAAACCATCATCTGCTCTTAGACATCTATTTTAACTGAGTTTGGAGTTGAGTTACAGTTAAATGTTTTGAATTTTTTTTTTAACATTACTTATTTACTCTCTCTGTTTCTCCGCATTTCTGTCTCAGTTCCAGTGAAGGTGCAGCAGTTAGCCGACTCGCTGCAGCAGATCTCCGGCCAGCTGAACACGGTGTTAGGAGCGCTGGGATCTCTGACCCAAGGAACGTCCACATCCTTCCCACGAACTTCTTCACTCCCTCCTGCTCCGTCCAGGGCGTGGTTTCCAAACACCGCCTCGTCCTCCACAGCCAATCAGAACGGGTTCACGACATTTCGTGGCTCTGACCTGCTGCTCAACTCCAACTGGAGAAAACTCCTCCCCGGTATGACAGAAAATAGGTAGCATGTGACAATACATGTATCGCTACATTATGTCTGTTCATAATATCATAATGTCTTAATAAGGAGCGAATGCAATGTCTCTCTCGATTGTAGGGGTTTCCATGGACAGCGGTACCTCCTTTTCCACGAGAGCTCACACAGCTTATTCTGGATACATGCCAACAAGGTGAAACACATACACACACTCAAGCAGAGTGACAGTTTATTGGTGGTGTCTTGATATGGTTTAAATGAGCAACAGTTCTGAGTGTGTGTGTGTGTGTGTGTAGTCTCTCTTCCATGATGCAGTCTAAATCGTCAGAGTTGGACAGTCTGAGACTGCAGGGACTGATCGAAGGGAACAAAAGATGGCTGGAGACACGACGGAAAGACACTAATGTGTATCCTTTTACACACACAGTACACACACACAAAATTCACATTCATCTATAGAACTTGCCTAACATGCACATGCATTTGTCTGATCTCCTTAACTGTTTCCCAGACCTCTGTTCACACGCTACCAGTCTCCCCCATCTACAAATGGTTTGGTCCAACTCAGCCTGGATGAAAATAATCAGATCAGAGTGCACCATTACTGAAATGGGGGGGGGGGGGGGGGGTTTATGTTTCACAGTTACTTTTGCACAGGCAGAATTTTAAAAGCAACAAATAATGACGCTAATGAGGTACTAGAAGCACAAAACTGTGTGTGTATGTGAGAGAGAGAGTGAAAGAGAGACAGATGGAGAAAGTAAATGTCTTCCTCAGGTAAGGGCCATTTTAATCTATGAACTCATTATCAAACAATTGTATGACTTCATGCCCACAATAAACGAAGGGTAGAAGTGTGCTGTAATTTGGAACATACCCTGACTTTATACACAGCTAGCTAGATCAGAAACATGAACCCTTGACTGGGAATTCATTTTAAAAAGTATTTTAAATAACGTTAGGTTATTTTTAAAACAATAAAAGACAGTCATGTCGTACAGCAGAGACGTAAATATTCACGTACTGTATTGTCCATTAATGTGTTTGTCATTCAAAAAAAATATATATATAAATATATATATTTGTTTTTTGTTTTTGTCAAGTGGTACACGAACAAAAAAGCACAAAAACAGACGACAATCTCAGGGACACTTGGATTTTATAACCAGCATCACTAAGCAGTACGCTCCCTAAGGACAAGATCACCAGCAGCATTTATTTTAAACTCTCTTAAACTGGAGTGCGTTTATTAATGTGTTTTTTTAAAAATAGGTTTACAAAAATATTCCTGTCTTTGTGTGACTTTTAAAGTTATTTTTGTACAAGCTGAATAAATCTGTTGTGCTTTGTATGAAACGAGGCTCAAATGTGTGGTGTGTTCTTGGTATAAATAATCAACTTCAGGGTGGTAACAGTAACTCCGCCCACTTGTAGTAAAGATAGATTATGGATCACAAATATAACGTTAACAAATCTGACATGAGACCTTACGTAAATGCTACTTCAGTTTGTGGAAATAAGGTAAGAGTGCTACAACACATTCACAGTATTGAAAAACTTACAAATACTTTATTCAGTAACCGTCTTTGTCATTAAAAGCATTTCTTTTCTTTACATTTTTTTAATTTTTTTTTTTTTTTTTTACAGACATTGCGAAGTAGATTCCATCAATCATCAATCATGATCATCATCCTTAGAAAAGGCATACTCAATTACAGTGAGCTACAATCAATCCATCCCACAGGACCAAAGATCAAAAACACAGAAGGCCACAGGTTGACAGGACACACACACACACACACACACACACACACACACACTCTCTCTCTTTCAGCATACAGTGAAAACACCAGTGGTGTGTAAATGCATTGCTGTTTGCTTGGCAGGTTTTGTCTCGTTGCTTTGAGCCACTGAACCTCATCGTCTCGGCCAGCGCTGTGCTAATGTGCAGATTCGATTGGCACATTGAGTGTCCTATCAGCATCAATGTACCATAGGGTGCCCCGCCCCCAGCTGTTTAATGCCTGCGATCAGGTGAAGAACATATGTTTCTCTATGATTACTGAAGAAGGTGCTAGAAGACATAGATTTTGTCTCGCTGAACCGTGTCCAGGTCATCGTCCATCGTCAGCAGAACCTGAGGAATAATCAGAGACGGTGATGAAAAAAAATAAAAGAATGAAAATAAATTACATTGCCTAAAAAGGAACAGGAAAAAGGGTAACAAAGTAAACACAAATTAATTTGAAATTACATAGAGGTAAATAAGGCTGCATATAAAATTTTTTTGAAAAAAGAAAAAACAAAACAGAAACATGGAAACGGAGACTGCCTTTGACAATAAACTTCAGTCTAAGCTAAACTCAAATTTAGCTTAGACTAAATTTAGCAAATTTAGGAGTGTGTGTGTGTGTTTGTGTCGCACCAGGAAGGAGCCGAACATGGCAATCGAGGACAGAAAGTGCCAGATGTCGTGATCGTCAAAGAATGAGAGGAGGATGCAGTTGCGATTGTGCTCACGGGACTCCGCCGGCGTTTTCTACACACACACACACACACACACACACACACACACAAACAGAGAACACACACCTGTTAAGTATCATAAAAAGAATAAAATGTGTACTTCGTACAAGTTTACAGAACATACATAGTAAAGGTCACATTTATACAGTAGATACATAATATATGTATAGTATGTTAGTGTGGTGTACTACAGTTAGTATAGTTATTACAGCCCCAATTCCAGAAAAGTTGGGATAGTTTCTACAATGCAATAAAAACAAAAATCTCTGATTTGTCAAGTCTCTTGAAACTGTAATTAACTGACAAAAGTACAAAGAAAAGATATTCAATGTTTTCACTGACCAACTTAATTGTATTTTGTAAATATAAACAAATTTAGAATTTGATGCCTTCAACACACTCAAAAAAAGTTGGGACAGAGGCATGTTTACTGCTGTGTTACATCACCCTTCCTTTTAATTACACTTTTTAATGGTTTGGGAAGTGAGGATACTAATTGTTGCAATTTTGCAAGTGGAATTTTTGCCCATTCTTGCTTGATTCAAGACTTCAGGTGCTCAACAGTTCTTGGTCGCCATTGTCTGATTCTTCTCTTCATGATGCGCCATAGGAGACAGATCTGGACTGCTGGCAGGCCAGTCAAGCACACGCACTCTGTGTCTACGAAGCCACGCTGTTGTAGCATGTGCCAAATGAGGCCTGGCATTGTCCTGCTGAAATAACCATGGACTTCCTAGGAAAAGACGTCAGTCCATCTGAGATGATCTCGGGCCCAGATAACTCGCCAGCGTTTCTGCATAGAGTCGATGTGTGGCTTCCTCCTTGCGTAACAGAGCTTCGGATTGCATTTCTGGATGCAGCGATGGACTGTGTTAAGTGATAACGGTTTTCCCCGAAGTACTCCCGAGCCCAAAGGTCACGCACATTCAGCAGTGGTTTCTGGCCTTGCCCTTTACGCAATGAGATTTCTCCGGATTCCATGAATCTTTTCACAATATTATGCACTGTAGATGGTGAAAGACCTAAATTCTTTGCAATCTTGCATTGAGCAATGTTCTTTTTGAACTGACTGACAATTCTCTCACGAAGTTTGGCACAAAGTGGTGAGCCACGACCCATCCTTGCTTGCAAAGACTGAGCTTTTGGTGGATGCTCCTTTTATACCCAATCCTGATACCCTCCCCTGTTACCAATTAACCTGATCCTCCAAAATGGTGTGACTTGAATATTCTATAAACATTTCAGTCTTATTTTGCCTCTGTCCCAACTTTTTTTTTTTTTGAGTGTGTTGAAGGCATCAAATTCTAAATTTGTTTATATTTACAAAATATAATTAAGTTGGTCAGTGAAAACATTGAATATCTTTTCTTTGTACTTTTGTCAGTTAATTAAAGTTTCAAGAGACTTGACAAACCACAGATTTTTGTTTGTATTGCATTTTAGAAAAATCCCAACTTTTCTGGAATTGGGGCTGTATAATAGTAAGTGTATTTATGTGTGTGTGTGTGTGTGTGTGTGTGTGTCTCACCTGCCAGGTGCTGAGTCCTTGAAAGAAAAAGAAAAGAGCGAAGCCCCAAACTACAGCCGTGAAGAGAATACACACTAACGGCAAACACTGGATCCGTTCTCCACTCCTCAGCTACACACACACACAGAAATAGGGGACGTGTTGGAGAAGCACGTACATGAAACTGGAACCTAATCTTATTTAGCAAACTATTAGACATGTAACATATAGAATGTGTGATCTGTGTGTGTGTGTGTGTGTGTGTGTGTGTGTGTGTGTGTGTGTGTGTGTGTGTGTGTGTATACACCTTCATGATAATGTAGAAGGCGAAGTACAGCAGCAGGTTACAGATGGCGATGGCCAGCAGGTACGAGGCGAAGTCATTAGGCTTTTTAATGAGACCATATGCAGCCCTACACACACACACACGTAAATACACAGCAATCTACATTACAATGCATGGTGAACTGAGTATATTATTGTGTGTGTGTACTTACAGAGACCAGTTGACGATGTTGCCCATCACAAGTAGTACCATCCGATCCTTAAAGAACAGTAAATACACATTACACATTTCTCTCTGTGTGTGACAGGAAGTCAGGAAGGTGAGGCAGAGACTGTGTGTGTTAGACTCACTATGTACAGGGGTCCACTGCACTGGCGAACGCAGTCTGTGTAGATCACATGAAGTATCCTGCGCAAGATCCCTGTATCTGAAATATACACAGACACACATCAGATACTACTATTCTGTGATGGTGTGTCTGTGTGTGTGCGCACTCACCCAGCCTCCAGCGGCCCATGTAGTAGAGTTGAATGCTGAGCAACAGAGTGAACACAATGTGCAGCACTGAGAAGACGATCCAGAATGCAGTGTTCCCTTTCCCAAACACCTGACACACACACACATCACATATCATACGGACAGATTTAAAAGGGAAAGTCAGGAATTTAGCATCATTCTTAATCTCAATGTAGCTGCAGCATTACCACTCCCAGCACGGAGAAGAAGATGACGGCAGCGAGACAGGCGTAGGCGGTGTAGGCACTGGCGTTGATGTCCGGGTGTCTCTTCTGATACAGCTTCAGCATACACAAACCAGCGATCATGTACATAAACGACGTGTCTGAGAATAAAAAACAAAAACATCAACAATTAGTGGACTCAAAGTGTAATCGCTGTAATGCTGAACATCATGTTGTGTTCTGTGTGTACCGAATTGGAAGTTGGTGTAGTTGGGGCAGACGTGGTAACAGGCACTCAACAACCCCTCCATCATCAGAGCTGTACCCATGGCATAGTACAGACCAAAGTGCTTGGGGATGCCGCACTCCTATATACACACACACACACACGGGAAGAATGAGCACAACTGGACTAACATTTGGCACCTGTAAACTATAAGTCAGCTTTTTTTTGTCCCTCCCACAGGTTTTCAGTCCAGTAACAAAAGTTCCGCAAGTATGATATTCCAAACCTGCTCATGGAACTAAAGATACCATGGGGGCGGGGTTAAGAGCACTGCTCGGTGTTGATTGGTTACACATATTGCGTACACATGATGTGCAACACCATATACACTTGCTTGTGCAAATCAATATGGTATTTGGACAGATTCTTGTTTTCATATGTGCAGAGAAAGTGAGGTGTGTGTGTGTTTTCTGACCAGCGCGTTGACGTCGTTGCGCATGAGCGCACGCTTTTGCACCACATCCCTCTGCAGCACGATGAGCAGGAAGAGCAGCCCGAGCATCACGTAACCGAGGTTACTCAAGATGTTGTTGAACGAGCTGCACGCACACAAACACACACAAATGATCATACACGACGTTCACTGTACATCAACAAAACTGAACATCTGGTTTGATACACATCACATCACTTTATCAACTAAAATTATCTCTCTCTCACACACACACACACACACACACACACCTCAGAGCTCCTAGAGGATGTGCACACAGGAAGTTGTAGTAACAGATGTCTTGATTTCCTGTCACGTTAACGACCTGTAAATAAACACACAAACCAATCCCAGAGTGTGCGTGTATGAGAGAGAGAAGTGTGTGTCTGTGTGATCAATCACAATTTTAAATGACCATGATATATATGTTTTTTTATCTCACCGTCTGATAGGTGATGACCAGCTGGATCACGGGCAGAGCGTAGAACACGGCAATGGTGGCAATGTTCCTGCGCACGCACACACACACACACACAAACAAACATAATAATATGTGTTACTATAATTATGATATATTCATTACTTAATGCTATATTTCACTCCTTTAAATCAAAGGGACAGAAATGTGTGTGTGTGTTTGCTCACCAGAAGTAGATCTGGTACTTCTTGCTCAGCACTCGCTTGTCCTTCCGAGCCAGATCAGAGACACACAGGTACTTCTGGAGAGATGAGACAGTGTGAGACATTTTCACACACACACACACACACACACACGGTTTAATTTCAGCTCAGGTGGAAACGCTGACCTTGGTGCGGACGATGTTCTTGTCCGAGTCGATATCGGCCAGCGTGTCGTAGTCGTCCTCTTCAACTGAGCTCAGAGACTCCTGTCTGCAGCGACCCACTGTGTCCAGTGAGCGCTCTGACACACACACAAAGTGATATTAGAACAAGGAATGAACCTGAAAGCTTAAATAGAACTAAGCATATGTTGACATTTATTTGATGGCCTCAATGATCAAACTGGAAATACCAGTACAGTGCTGTGCATAAGTATTGACACCCTCCTCCTCCCTTTAAACTTTCCCACATTTTGTAGTGTTACAACCTGAAACTTATTTGTGTGTTAATAATGATGCTGAGAGAGAAACAAAAGAGACCGATAGAGCAAGAGAAAGTAACAGAGAAAAAAGGAGCAAGGAGGAGAGAGAAAAATGTTCAAGGGAGTAAATACTTATGCAAGGCACTGTGCGCTCATCAAATATTGCGATATAACCGATTATCAGCTCATGCTCTAAAATCACCACTCTCTCATCACTGATTGACGAATATTTATTACAGATTATTAATCAGTGGTCACTCAATAGCGAGGACTGGGTTGTGATTGGCCGAGCTCATCGGGCAGTGCGCTACTGATTTAGCGAAACGAGTGGGCGTGTCACCAAAGCGGATGACTATGTGGTGTGTGCTGATTGGCCGACGCTTGAAAGCCTCCTGTCCTGAAGGATGAAAAACAGACCAATGAGAGACCAGAGGATATCCAATGAACCGGGTAGGGGGTGGAGCTTCAGAAAGTGTGGTGGTCATTTGGTGAGTATTTGTTCCTAGTGGTCAATTTGTGTTTATTTTATACCCATGTATCCGTAATTAGCATCGGTGGAGGCCAAACTGTCCGTCACGGGTTCTGAGCTCAACGTGCTGGCATTATCAGCTGCACAGAGAGACAGGGAGACAGAGAAAGAAAGAAAGAAAGAAAGAAAGTGAAACAAAGAAACAGAGAGAAAAAGAGAGAAAGAGACCAAGAGGAAAGACAGATAGGGAGAGAGGGATGGAGAAAGACAAAGAAACAAAGTAAAACAAAAACAGAGAGAAAAAGAAAGAGTGAGAAATAGAGACACAGTGAGGTAAAAAGAGAGGAGAGTAAGACAGAAAGAGAGAGAGAGAGAGAGAGAGATACAAATAAATTATTAATTTTTCACGAAATATTAACAGGAGAACAACTGGTGTTTAATGGACTCACACACACACACTCACACACACTCACCGAATGAACCGTATTCATATGGAGAGGCCGGAGTTTTTCCTGCAGGATGAACACACACACACCTTTAATAAACACTCACACATACACTAGGAAGTACACTACACACTTGAAATCTCTCTTTATATTTACTGTTACTTAGTATCAATAGAAAGTGTTTCACTCAGTTAGCAGCAGCGCTACGCTACACTCACACTAGAGAGTTACAACATCAGGGTCTGATCTGTAGAGCTGCAGAAAGCCGCAGACGTGAATGTGGGCGGGTCTTTAAATCCATATATGGACATTCTGATGGAAAATTTCACAAATTACACGCCAAGATTATAGAACAGCTGCTAACACTGAATATTATTAGAACATAGAAGTGTTTTTGGGTCCATTTTCTCCCTAATTTGGGCTGTCAACTCCTGCCCACCAGGCACTTCTAACCTCCGTTGCTATGGAAACGCTGGAGCTAACATTCCTACAACTAAAGAAACTTTAATGCTACTATTACTAACAATGTTACAGCTATATATATATTAAAAAAAAGCAGTGGCTTTTTCCTGTCTAGTGTGAACATAGCGTTAATTAGCCATTAGCGAGTGTTAGCCAGGGATTTGGTGTGTGCCGACATCACACATTCAGTATAATGTTAGTAACACACACTAACTAAGCATTAAGTAGTACACACTCACATGTCTTACCTAAGAGAGAGGCTGAGGCATAAAAGCGGAGAGAGAGAGAAAGAGAGAGAAGGAAAAATCAATCCATGTTGATTACAGTGGACCAATAAACAACAATATTATAAGTTAGCTAATGCTAACATCAGCATTAGCAAAAGGCTTGATCACATGATCGGTGTGTGTGTGTGTGTGGGTTCTTCCACATCATGAAAAAGTTGAGAACGGTGTGGAACTGAATGACTGAGTGACGGTTGCTAGATTACCTGTCTCTGCCGGCGACATGTCAGATGGCTTCAGAAGCCCCTCCCTCTTTTTGTGCATTCTGAGAAACAGAGAGGTAAGAAACACAACTAGTCAAAATGTACCAACAGAGAGAGAGAGAGACATATACACCCATAAAGAGAGAAAAACAGACACAGAGACACGCGCACACACACACGCACACACACACCTCTTGTTTTCGATGCAAGCCAACAGGAAGGTCAGTAAGTAGAAGAAGAGGAAGATGCCGAGACAGAACAGCATTCCCATAACGTACACCTCGGCTACAACACGATAAACAAAAACACACTGAGTTAGCTAACGATAACTTCACCGTTCTGTTGATGAGTTAATGAATGAACGAAACTCCTCAGACTCACAGTCAATGGCAGGAGAGACGACCACTTCCAAAGTTTTGCTCCGGTTTCCAGCATCCAGCAGCTCATCTGAGAAAGAGAGAGAGTGAGAAAAAAAAACAAAAAAAACATTCAAGGTTGTCCAGTAGTTGACTCTGACGGTGACATAAGAATATACTGAGTCTGTTTTACTGAATCATTACGCTTTGTAGAACACTTCATCTCTCTAGCAAATACATGATTCGTTTGTGAACGATTCAGTCAATCAGCTGAATCAGTGAGTTAAATGAATCTCAACTGAGAGCTTCACAGCATGCGATAAGATGAATCATTTAACTAAACAGATTCAAATGACTCGAAGAAACAATTTACAAGCTACTGTTAGGAAATCGCCCAATAGGACTGCTCTGATTCATGATTCATTTTACGTTCTATGTTACGAGGTCATTTACACCAGTACAGTACGAGATCATGTAAGATTTTTAGCACCGGTGTAATGAAAATCCAAGGTGAAACATGATTGGCTGGAACGTGGACAGCGGGTTATAACTCAGTAATATCGGAGCGAGTGATGATTGAGTGTACTTCCAGGACACCGGACTGTGATTGGCTCACCGGGTGAGAGGGGGTAGAACCTGAGCGGCCCGCCGCACGCCTCGTCCTCAGTCTTCACCACGATCACCACGTAGAAGCTGTTACTGGGAAAGTCCTTCCTCTGGAAAGCAAAAGAAGAAGCAAACATGTCTAATTAAAATCAACACGTTACGAGTGACTGCGAAGAGATTTAGCCGAGCTAACAATGATGAACTACTATAACGTACGATTAAAACCAGTCTTTTATCCTAAGCACTAGACTGAGCTGATGAAGCGATGGTACATGACCAAATCTGTGATCTAACTGCGATGTATTGTGCCGTCCATTATGAAAACTGGGAAACCTTTCAAATTCAAAACTATACTAGGTTGGATGATGGTCATGCGGTGAATTTATCATATCGTAGTGCTATACGTGACTACTTAAGTGATGTGTGTAAAAAAAAAGAAAAAGAAAAAAGAAAGAAAGATAAATGTTACCTGCACTGTAATAGCAGCCTTCTTGGTCATGGTCTGATACATCCCAATGAAGGCCACGTTGTTGTCCAGATCATACACAGGACACTGAAGAGTAAAAATACAAACAAACAAACAAAAAAGAAATCGAAGGGTTAAAGGTTAGGATCAGGAATTTAGAGTTCAGGGTTATACCTTGGCTCTCCTTGTTCCCTGAAGTTCTCTATATAGCATTAGATTAAGAATTAAGGTTATTGAATTAGGCTTAGAATCATTTAGCATTACTGATTATAGATTAGACAGGATAACTAGATTACACATACAGATGTATAGGATTAGGATTAAGGTTAGGGTCAGGGATTTGGTTGAGGATTAAGGATTAAGGCTACAATCAGGGATTCAGAATAAGAATTAAAAACAGAGGCTGGGATTTACAATTAAAGATTTATAATTAGAGGCAGGATTAGGGTAATGATTAAAAAAAAAAAAAAAAAGAAAAGTAGAATTCTCATCCTAAATTAGTTTAGTTAGGTTTTTTTTATGTGCTGACTCTTTTCATTTCATTTCCAAAATTCCTAGATTATAGTACGAAAGCTTTACGAAGGTTGTAATGAGAGGAAGTGAGATGTGATTACAGGTTAAAAGTGCATGTACATCACTAAAAAAAAAAAAAAAAAAAAAAACAGCACAAAGGTGCAGACAAAGAAAATTAAGAGGGACAAAAATATGGAAGTTCATGTGAAGTGTGTGTGTGTGTGTGTGTGTGTGTGTGTGTGTGTGTGTGTGTGTGAGAGAGAGAGAGAGAGAGAGAGAGACCTGGATATCCTGAACGGACATAACAGAGCAGGGGAAGTTCTTCTCAGAGTTTACTTTCACGATCACCGTGTCCACTCTGTCCGGAAACTCGTACTTAAAAAACTGTAGAGGGAAAAAATAAACAAACCATAAAGGACAAAAAGAGGAAATTAAATAACTTTCGTTGCTCCCCAAAGTGCCCAAAACTGCCCTAAAGGTCTCTATCTAGCTAACTAAGCTACTGTCAAAGTTGTATATGGTGTGACTTGCTAACTTATGTTCTTCCCCAACCCCAAGTGCAAACAAGTGTTCTCAAAGCCACGGTTAAGTTTCAATTTCCACTCGAGTCCAGGCATGTCAGATGCTAGCAAGCGACTGAGTAGAGTTCCACTCGACAATAATGACAATGTTAGTTATCAGTTAAAATTAAAACTGAACACAATCTTGTTGCTCAAACTGTGTATAGTACAATATTAAAGTTCTGCCATACTGCAGAAGACAGATGGTCAGCCATATGGTGAGTTGTTTACTCTGAATGTTTTGCAATTTGGCAGATTGAATGACATGTTGCCCCTGACAAAGCTGCTAGAGACTGAGCTCTGTTCCTTTCGAGAGCTTCAGCTTGAAGACTTTGTTTTTCTTCAAGTGTTTTGTACGTTCCATTTTTAAAAAGGTGGTATACATGCTTAAAAAGAATAAACTTTTTGTATTAACAGCATTTACTTGTACAGATACTTTAAGATATTTACTCAAGTAATATTCTAGAAGGTGACTAACTTCTATTGAAGTCATTTTCTGGTAAGATATCTGTACTTTTACTCAAGTGTGGCTTTCAGGTACTTCCTCTACCACTGCATATGACAGTCTGTGCTAGAGTCAGTTCCAGAATTACTTGGTAATTAATAATTAGTAATTACTTTTCTCACACAGAGTAGTAACAAACAAACAAACACACACACTCTTGCTGAGCATTAAACGGGTGGATACGTCACCCTGTTTCACAAAGGCTAAACCAAGTGTGCACCAAACCAAGTTAATGACGTCTAATGATTAGCGAGTAATAAGAATCCAATCATAAGCTGCTGTAAGACGAGAAATTGTCTCCAAAATGCCCTAAAAGTCTTTATGGTACCTAGTGACCTAGATGCTCCAAAGGTGTCCTAATGGTCCATAAAGAGCCTAGTGACCTAGAGGCCCCTGAATGTCCTAAAGGCCCTTACAGTGCCAAGAGACCCCAAAGTGCCCTAAAGGTCCTTATGGTGCCTAGGGCCTCAGAGACTCCAAAGTGACCAAAAGGTCCTTCCGGTGCCTAGTAACCTACAGGCTCCAAAGTGCCCTAAATGTTATTGTCATACCCAGTGAACCAGAGGCTCCAAATTGCCCTAAAGGTTTTTATGATGCCTAGTAGCCTAGAGGCTCCAAAGTGCCCTAAAGTTTAGAAGACTCTTAGAAGACCCAAATGTAACCCACAACTCAGCTCACATGATCCAACACATGACAGAGTCTCAAAGTGCCTTAAAGCAGAACTACTAAGTGACATACAACACTCCAAAGTGCCCAATATTGCCCAAATTCCAAAAGGAAATTAGGTAATAAGGTACCCAGTGGATTAGACTTGCACTTCCCCTCCAAGAACACACTAAGGATTGAGCAAGTCAATAAAACAGGCTGCTTTGTCTTTATCTAAAATAAAGGTGTGTGTGTGAGCGAGTGCCTGTGTGTGTTTACAAACCTGGGGTTGAGACGGAGTTGCGTTGAAGCTGAACAACTTATTTGTCCTGAATAAACAAAAGACAACATTGTTGTAAAATCATTACGCTAGATGTCATGATAACGTCAAACAGACTTGGACAACAAGCACAGCGAGGACAGCAAACAATTTCAATCTCATTAAAGGCAACAGGACCATCAGGAAGTGTTGGGAAGTGAGATTATAAAGCTTCTAGACCAGGTACATATAAATATGAAGAGGAAGAAGAGCATAAAGGCGGTACAAGCCGATAGATGGTGAAGATGGAGACGGCAACAATAAAGTGTCCCAAAGCAACTAAAAATACCTGCCCTTAAATGCCCCAGTCAGCCTTAAAGTGCCATAAAGTGCCCAAGGAAGCATCTCAAGCGACCCCGATGTTCTGTAAAGTGAGCCAACATGGCCTAAAGTTTCCTAAAGTAACCCATTGTATCCCAAATCACCCCAACAAAAATAAACCCAAAGCTCTCTAAACTGTCCAGAAACAACAAAAGCGGCCCTAATCTGCCCTAAAGTGATACTACTGAGAACAGTGTGGCAACATGGGTTAATAAGTAAACAAGGGATTTATCAGTGTGGGAGTGTGGATGATGATGATGATGAGACTCACTGCAGCGTGAAGCTTTCCACCCGGCTGACCCGCAGCTTGTACTGGACACTGGAGGTGGACAGAGTGGACACGTCCACATAGAAGAACTGGGTCTCAGAGAGGGCGCGCGTTGGGGGCTGACACAGAGTTCGGCCCACCTGCGTATACTGGTACTTCCTCTGGTACCTGCAGAGAGAGAGAGAGAGAGAGAGAGAGAGAGAGAGAGAGAGAGAGAGAGAGAGAGAGAGAGAGAGTCAGTCTTAAGTCTCTTATGCTCGCCAAATCATCCCAAAGTGTCCTCAAGGCCACCAAAGTGCTATTACATTTCTCAAAGTTAAGTGACCCAAAGACCACTTTGTGGCCCCAAGCAAACCCTGGAGCACCAAAAATTGCTCCAGGTGCCCTAAAGCTATCCAAGTGTCTCCCAAATCAGCACAAACTAATAAGGCTACCAAGTGCCCTCAAGTCCTCCAGGCAGCAAAAACTGCTCCAAGCCCCATAAAGTTCCCCAATGCAGCACAAACTGCTCTAACTGCCGTAAGGCTATGCAACTACCCTAAAACTGCCCACAGCACCTCAAAATGCTTCATGTGCCCTACTGCTATCCAAGTGCCCTAAAGTCTCCCACAGTAACACAAAGTGCTCTAAGTGCCATAAGGCTATCCAAGTGCCCTAAAGTCACCCATAGTAGCACAAAATGCTTCTATTGCTCTAGTGTGGGTATCTAAAATGGCCCCCCAAGGACCCAAATGCCCCAATATGCCCAAAAAGTGCCTCCAAGTGTCCCCAAAGTGTCCTATACATAAATGCCCTCATACACAGTCAATGTCTAATACACTCTGTGATCATGTGATCATGTGATTATTCTCTACAATGTGAACCAGAGCACACAGAGGAACTGAAACTTGTGATCTGAACAACGGGTCAACCATGTGCACTTCGGCACGTGTGTGTGTGTGTGTGTGTGTGTCTGTAAACATGGAACTGAACGCTTCACAAATTCTTTACAGCCTACAGGCACAGAGAATCCCATGTGATTAACTTTAGGACTTTATGATCTGCCTGTTCTTTCAGACACGTACACACACAAATCCAAAATCCACATTAGACAAATAAGGACCTTTGGAATCTGTTTTCCTTCATAGTAATGAAACCACAACATGGGTCAACATCGAGTATTTTATGGCTTAGGTTTTATAGCTTAAAGGTGCAATGTGCAATTTTTAAATTTTTTTTTTTATTTCTTACATCTACACGTAACCTTGAAAATATGCAGATATATGGTTTAAGCCATGGCCTCAGCAGAAGTGTATTACGTGGCTGTGAAAACCCTTTTGGAAAACTGTGTTACAGTACAGATTTGCATAACTGTACTGATTTAGCAGGCTAGTTAGCACAGATTTGAAATTTCAAGAGTTCGTTGTGAAACTGCTTGGCTGGCCGTTGCTGTAACCATCCTCGTGATGTCTTTTGAAACAGGAAATCAGTGCACTTGGCCTCAGCTTTTTTTCCTTTTTTTTTTTCTTAACCTTTTAAACTTTTCCTCTGGTGTTTTCGCCTACTCTTGTGCTAAATTCCGTGGGAATTCCGCGATGAAAGCTTCTGCTCCTGAAGTGTGAGAGGATATTTATATTAAAACGTCTAAGATCAGCGAAAGATCAGTTCTATATGTGGTGATAAGGTCAGAGGTCGCTAGGTGACAGGATACTCACAGGCCTCGCAGGATGAGTGGAACTTGGAAGGAGAGCACAGCCTGTTTCTGCCTCACTACGAACAACACGGGGCTTTTAGTGCCCTCGGACATCAGCTCCACCGACACACGGACCCCCTCCGTCTGACAGACAGAGAGAGAGGGAGGATGATAGACATTGACAAAGTCAACAAAACTACACATTACATTTTGTACTAATTGTGGCTGCAACGTTGCCATTTGCAAGGTCAGCAAAGCTTGCAATATGCAAATGAGCTCTAATGAATTAGGAGTCTTTAAACAGCTACTGTACAGACAGGCAGACAGGAATAGATTGGAAAAGCAAGAAAGAAGAAAAGCAAAGTTTCAAGTAAGCAGTAAAATAATTAATCAGTTTAGAATTGTAATAATTACTTTATAGATTTATTAAGGGGTTGGATCAGCATTATTATTGATTTGGTGAATCAATAGATTTAGATAATTGATTTAGACCAGTACTGTAATGATTCATTTAGAGAGTCAGTACGGGGTCAGACCGGTACTGTAATGATTCATTTAGAGAGTCAGTACGGGGTCAGACCGGTACTGTAATGATTCATTTAGAGAGTCAGTACGGGGTCAGACCGGTACTATAATGATTCATTTAGAGAGTCAGTACGGGGTCAGACCCCCTATAATGATTCGGATCAGTACGAGTATCGACTGACACTCTGAGCTCTAATATTGCTATCGCATTGAAACCCTAAGACATGCATCACAGAAAACAATATTTCCAGAAGTAGGCCATGGAGACATAATGACGATTGTGATATAGGGTCTGATGTGGATATGGTGCTGGCTGGAGCTCACCTTGTTGCGGGTGACGGTGTGGTTGAAGGTGTAGATGATCTGCACATTGCTGGTCACCATGTCCAGGTAGCTGGTGTCAAACTGTCCATCTTTCTGCTTCACTTCCACCGAGCTGTTTGTATCATCAGCTCCCGCACCCTCCAACGTCAGCACAAACACAAACAACAACAACAACAACAACAAGCATCTAAAAGAAGAGTGTGTGGGTTTCCAGCAGCTGGCCATGCTGCCTCTTTCTGCTTCATCAGCACAGTCACAAATCAGCCTGAGAGCTCAGGTGAGTGCTCTAACCCAAGATGAAGGAGTGATGACGCGTGATGACGCAATCATCCAGCGTCAGATATCCGGCTTGAAGAACAGCATGGTAGAAAAATAAAAATAACAATCTACAAAAAACGTAGGGTTTGTTATCACACGAAGAATATAAAATGTAAATTCTCACGTGACACTCCTTGATTAGCTAGCCTCTAGAGTAAACAGCATGACATTTATGTTTAATAAGATATATTAGCAGCCATGTAGCTAAATAGCTTACAGACAACCGGTTGATATTTTGGGCAGCGTTTTTTTTTTAATTCTTTGAAAAATCCCCAGAAGAAAAGGTCAAAGTGCAGAATAATACAGTTCCATACGTTTTGTGCCAGCTGTTAGCATTAGCATTAACGTCTGCTAAAGTCTATCCAGCTTTGCTATAACGTCAAATAAACACCGCACATAACGGGTAACGTATTTCCACCGCCGTCTGAAGAATGAAATACTTCACGCATCAACCGTTTTAGTCCTTATTCTTCGTCTACTTCCGCAAAATGTCCGGAGTTGATGATGTTTATAAATCTCCTGCAGGCAGTGAAAACAAATGAGTTCAATGCAGGCCACTCAACAGCGCCCACGCGCGGTAAAATAATGAAAACTCGTCAACAAGTCTGACAAAAAAAATCCCGCCCCCTGTCCTATGATTGGCTAACGAATCCCGTATCCGTGTCACGATTGGCTGATTTGTCCCGCCTCCTGACTAGCGTTAACTTCCAATTAGATAATTGGCAACTCACCGTAGCCAGACCTTATTAGCCGCTGTTGCTAGCTACGTCAACGCACCCGCCATGTTGGAAGGGACAAGACTCCATATTAAGGTAATGCAAGTGTATGAAGGAATGCATCACACTTTTTCTTTTTTTCTTCCCTTGGTTATGCCATGTTCTATTTGTTTTTTGGTTGTTTGATTATTTCATTTGTCTAGCATATTTCTAACACCTAGTGTCACATTCTGCAGTATGTAAAGCCATGTTTATTAATCCATCCACAGTCCTGTCATTCATTTGTTGCCATTTGCAGTCATCATTATCACATCTACAGATTTTGGGATTGTTATATTGGATAGTTGTACTATTAACCATATTACTTATAAAGGTTGTTTTATATATATGTATATATATATGTGTGTGTGTGTGTGTGTGTGTGTGTGTTTTATTGCACCTTCTGGATAAGAGATTCTCATAAATAACTGACTGTAATAGAGCGCCGGTTGCAGCAGTTCCTCTGTTCTGCCACTAGAGGTCGGTATTTTCTCATTAATCTCCACTGTATGCAGCGCCACTATTCACTCGACGTTTGTGTGTTTGCTGTGCTATAAACGTTTAGCATTAGCATGGGTGGAAAAAGTACAGAGAAACTATACATAAGTTTAAAAAAAAAAAAAAAGGAAAAAAAAAAAAAAGTAGAGTTATGAAGCCAAAAATCCAAAAGTCTAAAACTATTTATATGTAAACATACACAAGTATTCAAGAGTCAAAAGTAAACATTTTTGGGCAATCCTGCATGATTAGCTAGTTCACTAAGCAATCATTTATGAGGAAAATATTCTGCTCACACAGACAAACAAACCTAAAATTTTACTTGCTATTTAGGTAATATTTAATAACCTTTATGGAATAAATGCTAAGGTACATCAGCAACAGCAATAAACTAGCTGTCTTATTTAACAAACCAATTTATTAAAAAAAAAAAGTAACTAGCTAGCTAATTTACAAAACAACATAGCTAATTTACAAGTTAGATAACATACTTCCTTAGATTTAGTGCCAAATGTTGAAGAATAATATGTCATTTTTATGTAGGAGGCATCCTGTATGTATCGCTAAATCCATCAAAAGACACACTAAGAAAAAAAAGAAGAAGAAAGGAATAAGAAAGTGAAAGAAAAAAATTTGAAGGTGTTTCAGCTTTGATGGTCAAAATGAAAGTCGGGAGTAAAAAGTATGTTTGTTTTTCCTCTTGTGATTTTACTTGAGAAAGAGTACAGGTATACAATTTCAATAATACTTGAGTAAAGTACAAATCTTCCAAAATAATACTTAAGTAAAGTAACAAAGTACAACTACTCAAGTATTTTCCATTAGAAAGATTATAACCCCTTAAGTAGTGAACGTTTGCCTCACATCTCCAGGGTTGGGGGTTTGAATCCCTCCTCCACCCAGTGTGCATGAAGTTTGCATGTTCTCCCCATGCTTCAGGGGTTTCCTCTGGGTACTAAGGTTTCCTCCCCATGTCCAAAGACATGTGTTGTAGGCTGCTTGGCATTTTCGAATTGTCTGTAGTGTGTGTGTGTGTGTGTGTGTGCATGTGTGCGTGTGTGTGTGTGTGTGATTGTGCCCTGCAATGGGTTGGCACTCTGATTCATAATGGTTTCAGTAATTGTTTCACTGTAAATATTTATTTTTTTATTCCCTACATGGTGAATATACACATGGTGAATATATGAGAGAGACAATACAGTATAACTGGTACAATATATCTAGTAGTGGTACATATAGAAATATCTGAAAAGTGACCTGAAAATTCCTATGACTAAAATAAATAGGAGGAATTTGCTTCCATAAGTAATCTAGTACTGAAAAAGTGGCCTTTTTCTTTTTAAAAACTTTTCTCTGTAATTAGTTAATCTGTAATTAGTAATTGGGAATATTAAATTCCCTATTACTAAACATAAATCATTACATGTATGCAGGAAAGGTGTGAGTGAGACATGGCTGTAGGCTCCAGTGATGTATTACACATGGTGTGTTTATCACCCTTCCTAGGGCACTATTTTGCAATGACGCAAGTTGTAATTAGAGATATGGCCCACCTTTTTTTTTTTTTTTTTTTTTTTTTCCTGTTTCAGAGCATCGTTCTCGGCTTGTGCCCTCAACATATTTTCACACCTCATCGTGGGAATGAATAAATTTGTTTATTATGCACTGAATATCAAATCCCCCAGTTACTAAACGTAAATAACTACATGTATGAAATGAATGAATGGTGTGAGTGAGTCATGGCTGTACGCTCCAGCGATGCGTTACACATAGAGCACGTTTATCAGGCTACGTTTACTACATTTATGGTTATTAAAAGCATATTAAACAACTATTTATTGTACATAAGTTATGCGTAGGCTTTAAAATGACGTTCATGCATTTGTTAAAATACAGAATACTTCTATCCATCCATTTTCACTACCACTTATCCAACACAGGGTCGTGGGGAGCCTGGAGCCTATCTCAGGGAACCCGGGGCACGAGGCAGGGGACACCCTGGGCACGATCGCACAAACATTCACAGACAATTTGGAAATGCCAATCATGCCAGCGCATGTCTTTGGACTGGGGGAGGAAACCAGGGTACCTAGAGGAAACCCCTTTAGCATGGGGAGAACATGCAAACTCAAAACACAGGGCAGAGGCGGGATTCCAACCCCCAACCCTGGAGATGTGAGGCAAACGTGCTAACCACAAAGCCACTGTGCAAAGTGGGAATACACCATGAATAGGACACCAGGACACCGCAGGGCATGACGACACTCCTTCACACCTAAGGGTAATTTAGTATTTATCAGTCCACCTACACGCAAGTTAGTGGGAGGTGAGAGGAAACCGGAGAACCCTGAGAAACCCACACGGACACAGGAAGATCATGTGAAGCTCCACACTGACAGTAACCTGAGCTCAGGGTCGAACCGGGGATCCTGGACCCTGTACCATCCCAAACTTTTAATAGTGTAAATTAGTTTAGGAAAGTTGAATTGAATTTGGGAGTCCAAATTGGAGGACTATCCAGGTTCAGGGGACGAATAACATTTTTCATGTACTTCACAATGTGTCTACAGTGATCTGGTTCCCATTTTATCATTCGATTCGTAATCCGGATTTAAACCATGATGCTAATGTTTAATGCAGGATCAGGGCTGTGTTTTGAGGACGAGCGCGCGCGCGCGCGCACGTGTGTGAGAACTCGTGAGGCAGCAAGCTCTATATAACCTAGAAAGCAAGGACTTTCTCGTTGTCATGGCAATAGTTTTTCCTCAGAGACACAAATTTCACGTATTTCCCGCGCTTTCTTTTATTTCTTTGTTTTCCTCCCCCCCTCTTTTTTTTGTTAGAAGATGCGGCTCGAAATTCACGCGCCACCCACTCGTGCGCGCGCACGCACACAAACGTAGTCTCGTTTCGGTCGCCATAGCGACTGGAATCCACGCACGCGGAGTGGAGTGGAGTGGAGTGGAGTGGAGTGGAGTGGAGGGGGGGGGTGATGAAGTCATCGTTTACGCTAACCGTTGCTATAGCGACATCTTTAGGAGAGGGTGCTTGCGGAAGGGAAGGGTTTCGTGTAAAGTGACGCACGATGGGGGCGGGGAGATGTAGCCGAGTGACGCACGGAGGGGGCGTGTTTAGCGCCGCGCGCCGCCGCAACGCTGCCTCGTAGTCGTTTCCCGCAGAGAGAGAGAGAGAGAGAGAGAGAGAGAGAGAAAGAAGGAGCGAGAGAGAGAGAGAGAGAGAGAGAGGCAGAGGCAGGCGAAAGAAGATGGCGGCCGTGCCAAGCGGAGCTGCTGTTGCTGCGTCCGCCGCGGCCGCAATTTCGCACTCGGCCCGACCGTCCGCGGGCATGGGCGCCCCGAACCGAGCACCACCCAGCTCTGGTATCGAGCATCAGAGCCGAGCAGGACAGACCGCGGCGTGTATGGCCAACCCCGGGCACCCCGCGGTCGGCAGGCCGCCCCCAGCTCGAGTGGGCTACTACGAGCTGGAGCGGACCATCGGCAAGGGCAATTTCGCCGTCGTCAAACTCGCCACGCACGTCATCACCAAAGCCAAGGTGAGGCGAAGCTCTTACCGGACTAACGTCAACCTTTCCGAGCTGTCATCTCTGTATGTCGTTTTATTTCGCCGCTGTAGAAAAAAGCGCTAGGCTGAGATTAATGTCCGCATCCCAAACGGCGCTGAATCCCCCTATATAGGCGCACTACAAAGGGCATGACCATAGCTCCTTACTGCGCTGTACGTAGTGCGCTATATGTCCAATGAGGAGCTGTTTGGGTTTCAGCCAATGGGCCTGCGGGGCAGTGTTGTTGTGTAGCTCTCTGTATGTTATGCTATGCTACGCTATGCTACAGCTAGTTAGCTCACTCGTAACCTTTTTCTCTCGCTACTAGCTCACTGTGTGTTTATGCTGGATTGTTTTTTGAGTGGTAGTCGTTTAATTATTCATTCAACACCATTTCTTGTCATTTGGAGTTATTATCCAGGTTGACATGTCGGTTTCAGGACGGACAGAGTGATGAAGAAAGCGCTAGCCGACATTTAGCCTGTAGCCAGCGCCGAGTAACGGTATCAGCCCGTATGTGTCAACGTCAGTTACAACGCAGAAATGTTTATAAACAACAACACACTTTAATGTGAGGTTCTTATTGATGTATTGTATAATAATATGACTAAATAACAGCGGTCCAGCGGTATTCTTTAGCATAATGGGCTAATGTTTAATGTGAAACTTGTGTGGATGTAACTAGGCTAGTTACTAGCTGAAGTTGTTGAGTTAGGCTCGATGAGCACATATCTGAGGAGATAAATGTGTTTTGAGGTGAATTCTGTCTGAAATCAGAAGACACTTCAGAAACCTGTTGGGAAGTGATTTGAGAAGCAGGACGTATTTACACAGGTCAGTTATAGCAAACAAACAAACTCCCCCTGCTTTCTTTAACAGTACACCTTAATAAGTGTTAGGAGTACTGCTGATGATGTGAAATCATGGCTCTGATGAAGTAGGAGTGTGTTTGCATGGGCTTTGTGTATGTGTGTGTGTGTGTGTGCACTTGTATTCTGTATACTGCACCAAATGCATTTGTCTCACCGTTTGATCATGCGATTGTGATCCTGTGTCATCTCCTTGTGTCACTGCGTATCTCCTCTCCTTTTTCTTTTTTTTTCTCTTCTTACTGCGTGTACAGTTTTTTTTTTTTTTTTTTTTTTTTTTTTTTTTTTTTTTTTTTTTGCATAGTGTGGGCGTCGGGTGGGCAGACACGCAGCTGGCACCGTCCGTGCTAAGAAAGATCAGCGCATCTGAGGGATCTGCCGGTGTGAAAACAGCTGATCTGTGCAAATCGTTCTTTTTCCTCGTCGGATCTGAAACGGAGCCGCTCCGAGGGATCGTCGGTGACGGCCGACGTTCACACAGACAAAGCCGAACAGGCGGAGGCTCGCTTTCCACGGAGCCGTGACTCCAACGACAAGCGACGTTTCGATTCGGATCGTTTTCAGTCCTGTGCGGATGAGTTATGACGCCGTGAAGCGACAAATCCGAACCATCGTCTCGATTGCTTTGTGTGTGTGTGTGTGTGTGTGTGTGTGTGTGTGGTGCGACGTTTCTTCAGTTCCCCGCTCACGGCTTTAGTTCCTACCCGCGATTAGTTTCCGTTTACTTTCTGTCTGGAAGAAAAACCTTTCGGTGCGGTTTCATCTCCTGCTGTCTCATTTAATCTCTCGTTAAACGTGTATAGAGATGATGAAGAATTGGTTTTTTTGTCTCCGTCAGGTTCTCTTCAGTCGTCGTTTGGTTTCTGTTAGTTTCTCTTAGCTTTTGTTTGCTCTGCATCAGATTTCGCTCTTTGTTCGGAGTCTGGTTTTCTGGTTATCTTTTCATTGGGTCTCCATCAGGTCCTGCTCTCCATTTCTCATCAGAACTTAAAAAAAAAAAAAAGACAAAACGCTCCACAGTGGACAGCCACACATGACAAACTACAAGTGACACGAGTGTGAATGTAGGGTCACCTTGGTTCTATGTTTGGTCTCCGTCAGGTCCTGCTCTTTGTTTTGTCTCCAGCAGGTCCTGCTCTTTGTTTTGTCTCCATCAGGTTCTGCTCTTGGTTTGGTCTCCATCAAGTTCTGCTCTATGTTTGGTCTCCATCAAGTTCTGCTCTATGTTTGGTCTCCGTCAGGTCCTGCTCTTCGTTTTGTCTCCAGCAGGTTCTGCTCTTCGTTTTGTCTCCAGCAGGTTCTGCTCTTCGTTTTGTCTCCAGCAGGTTCTGCTCTTCGTTTTGTCTCCAGCAGGTTCTGCTCTTCGTTTTGTCTCCAGCAGGTTCTGCTCTTCGTTTTGTCTCCAGCAGGTTCTGCTCTAGGTTTGGTCTCCAGCAGGTCCTGCTCTAGGTTTGGTCTCCAGCAGGTCCTGCTCTAGGTTTGGTCTCCAGCAGGTCCTGCTCTAGGTTTGGTCTCCAGCAGGTTCTGCTCTAGGTTTGGTCTCCAGCAGGTTCTGCTCTAGGTTTGGTCTCCAGCAGGTTCTGCTCTAGGTTTGGTGCAGAAAGAGGGGACTGCTCTCATATCAGGAATATTTTTTGCCATGCAGACTTTTTCACGGCGTTCCCTTCGCAAGCCTCGTTACCACCAGAGCGAGATGATATATAAAAACTATTGAGCTGTGTCCATTTGAGTTTGACTTCCTTCTTCGCTCCGATATGGCGATAAGCATTCCGTCTACTCCGCTGACCATAACAACTGATCACAGGACTCGAAACAGGAAATAACCTGACAAGTCGTTTTTCGGTTAAAGCGTTTTGAAGAGGTTCTCTGGACCTCTCCGAACTCTCTGGGACAAATTCCACCCAAGTCTGGAAACGGGCTCAGTCGTGTCGGCGACCTCACTGTCTGGGGAAACGAAGCGTCACTGGATTTCAGGTTGTTCAGGTCCACCTGTGTGTTTACTGTATTGAAAATAGAAGCTTCAGTGGATTACCAAGAACCACACCAATGGGCATAATTACCGAGAGTCTGGAAAATGAAAGCTTCACTGGATTTACCTGGAACAACGTCACCTGAGGGTGTATTTTATTTATTTATACATTATTTTTTTGCAGCTGCCGTCATGGGTTTGCTGAACAGCAGGGCTAATTTCTGGTCTTTGGGTTCATCTCAGGTTTTCCCTGGAATGATCAGGGTTTGTTCACAATGTTGTAATGGTTTTAAATTAGAGGGTGCGCTGATGAGTCTCGGAGAGAGAGAAATCAGTTTTTGCTGTGCTCAAAAATGTCTGAAACGTTTTATTAGCTTATTTTACTACCCTTTTAAGCCTAAATTTGTGCTGTGTGTGCATTTAAATTGCATGATGCTAAAAGGCGAGTGGCGTTGCCAGTTAAATGGCGGTTAATTGAGCCGAATTAAAAATCAATTTAACAGCAAACATAATATCATAAATCAGCTTCAGAGATTCAAAGCTCAGTGAAGGGTTTACAGCGTTCATTCAAAATTCATCAGTATGCGAAGAACGTAGCGTCATAACGCACCGCTAATCGATAATACAACATACTGAGATGTTGTCTTGTTCTGTCCCTTTCAGGAAACAGCCTCAGGACCGTATTTACACGTGCGCGTGTGTGAGAAGTCTGTGTTCAAATTCTGGACTCCCCGAACGTCACGTCTCATACATGTCATTGTAGGACTGTCGTGAGAGAACCTTTAGCATAACCGGCGGAAATCTCGTACAGATAGTGCAGTTATCGCACATCCTTAAGCAGTGTTTTTTCTAGTCAGTCCCTCCAGGATATCGTGCTAGAAATGAACGCAAAATCGAGCGAACTCCGCAATATTCAGAGGAGCTTTCAGTTTTTCAACATTACCGCAGATTTCCCACAGATTTGGGCCGAGTCTCGGAGAGGGAGAAATCAGTTTTCACTGTGCTCAAAAAAATGTCGTGATGACGTCACATGACGGCCCAAATCTGCGGAAAATCCACGGTAATTTTGAAAACCTGCAAGCTCCTGTGAATATTGCGGAGTTCGCTCGATTTTGCGTTCTTTTCTGCGATCGCAGAATCGCGAAATCCTGGAGGGACTGGTTGATGTTTAAATAATAGAGAAAGCCACATTCCTGATCAGGATTAAGTTAGGATTAGTTGATGCGTATTACGATATTTCAGGTTTTAGTAAATTGTAATTGCGGGTTGGACGCAACACAGCAGCTTATCGGTTGCAAAATATTTTTTACTTTGTTTAAATGAGGGATAACACAAAAAATTGGCAACGTTTTATTTATTACGTTCGAGGCATTATCGCGTGTAAAAAGAGCGCGTGAAGACGCCCTGGTCATTAAAAACGAACATCCCGTGTCTCAGTGCTCGCTGAAGCTAACTGACCTCACACACACTACAGTACAGTTACTGCACTTTGTGCTCTCACACCGTCTATTAAAGGTACAATTTAAACGTCATAGAAATGTTTTACCAAGTTAGTTGTGTTGTGTGAAGATGCTGTAGTTCCTCCTCATGATATTTTCACAGAGCACCATTTGATCATTAACCCCCACCCCCTTGTCATATCGCTTACTTTCAGTGTGAAAGAGTATCGGTGTATAACGTCTGCTTTCTGTTGATTCAAAATGATTCAGTGTGTCCTGTTTTCATTTGTTTGCTCTAATAGCACTTAAAGACTGGGCTTAGTCTGTGCTCAAATAATACCGCAGCACCACAGTGCTTTAGCTACGGAGCATCGAGTTCATTCACTTTCACCTATAATATGTGTTCTGTATTCTCTAGGTTGCGTAACTGTGCGTCCCACACACACACGGACACACACAGACAGCTTTGCTGCATCTGAAAGAGAACAGATTCTTGGGATTTCCGTCCGAGTGATATGGAAACCAAGGGGAAAAAAAATCATCCACGCCGGGGTTTAATCTCAACATCCCACCGAATGGTAATGACACGCACGTGATTCGCGCTTCTCGTATAATACCCGACTCATAAGCGCTCATTCCTTCCAAAGTCCTCGCTAAGAACCTCTGAATAACACCTTGCGTAACGGCTAGCGGTTTCCATCATGCCCGCACCGCTCGGTCTGGTTCTCCACAGAAGCAGACAGAAATGTCACGTACTCGTTTACACAGTCTAATCTCCACCAAATCCAGTCTGCACGTCCTCTGTGAAGGTGCTACACAGTTCCTCTTATCTGTACTGTTAAATGTATTACAACATGATACTAAGCCTTAACTGCCCCTGAATCCCCGAGTGACCCAGAAAACCTGTTTGGATTTTTTTTTTTTTTTTTTTCCAAACCACTGGTCTTTTCCCTTTGTGTTGTAATTTCAAGACAGAGAGAGAGAGATCAGATCAGGTGACGGGGGAAAAATGAGTCCTAATTGAAAACTTTTGGCCTTGAGCGCTGTATTCGGACACGAGTTTATTCCGTCTTTTACTACTGTAACTTTGTGGATTTCTTATTTTAATTAAAAAAAAATAAAAATTCAGTCCTCTCCGAAACTGTCGGAAAGGCAAGGCCGATTAATTTGTTTGTGCTCTGCACCAAAGACATCTGCGTTTGAGATCAAAAGATGGAGACGAGAGTTTAGGATTTCAGTTTTTATTTCCTGGTATTTACATCTAGATGTGTTGAACAGCATAAAACATAGAACCTTTTGTCTCAGACCACCCAATTTGTAGGTGAGCAAAAGTATCGCAACAGACAAGTCTTGAAGTAAATGAAAGTAAATAACACTTAATATTTGGTTGCATGTCCCTTGCTTGTGATAACGGCATCAAGCCTGTGACTCAGTGACATCACCAAACTGTTGCTTTCTTCTTTTGTGATGCTTTTACTGAACTTTCTTTTAAGTTGCTGTTTGGTTCGCGGGGGAGGGGGGGTTGTTCTCCGAGGGGGTGAAATGCTGCTCAGTTGGGTTAAGGTCTGGTGATTGACTCAGCCAGTCTAAAACTTCCCCCCCCCACCTAATAAAGTCCTTTGTTGAGTTGGCAGTGTGTTTTGGATCATTGTCTTGCTGCATGATGAAGTTCCTCCTGATTTATTTGGATGCATTTCTCTGTAAATTGGCTGCCTCCATCATCAATAAAGATTAGTGAGCCTGTTCCAGAAGCAGCCATGCAAGCCCAAGCCATGACACTACCTCCACCATGTTTCACAGATGAGCTTGTGTGTTCTGGATCATGAGCAGATCCATTCTTTCTCCACACTTTGGCCTTTCCATCACTTTGGTAGAGGTTCATCTTTGGTTCCAGAACTTTTGTGCCTCACCTCTGTATTTCTATGTGAATTCCAATCTGGCTTTCCAATTCTTACAGCTGATGAGTGGTTTGCATCTTGTGGTATGACCTTTATATTTCTGCTCTCGAAGTCTGCTTCGAACGGTGGATTGTGATACCTTCACCCCTGCACTGTGGAGGTTGTTGGTGATGTCACTGACTGTAGTTTTTGCGTTTTTCTTCACGGCTTCTTCACAATGTTTCTGTCGTCAGCTGTTGTTGTTTTCCTCGGCCGACACGTCTGCCGCTCAGTACACCAGTGGTTTCTTTCTTTTTCAGGACATTCCACATTGTTGTATTGGCTATGCCCAATGCTTGTGCAATGCGTCTGATTGATTTTCCCTCTTTTCTCAGCTTCAAAATGGCTTCCCCCCCATAGACAGCTCTCTGATCTTCATGTTGGCTTATCCTTTTTAACAACAAATACTGTCTCCACGGGCGAAACTGAAGGCTAAAACCAAGAGTTGTTCAGACACACACACGCGCGCACACACACACACACACACACACACACAGAGCACAGCACCTGTTACAACGTTAGCATCAGCCTCATTCTGTGACCTGTCAGCGGGTCTGCACTCATGACTGACGTTACACGCATGTGAATAACACGCTGGAAACTGGGTATGTCATCACGGACTCCGGACACACACACACACACTCACTGAGGCACACAGCGTGTGTGCTGTTAGGAGTGTGTGATTTTTATGGGATCAGTTTTTGCATAATGTTGCTCTTTTCATCTAACATCCTGGATTGTGTGTGTGTGTGTGTGTGTGTGTGTGTGTGTGTGAGTCACCGATACACTACTAATTACACGTCCTCTCCCCCTTACACTCTCTCATCATGCATTTCCATCAGCTGCTGTTCTTCTGAATGTTCTGACAAGACGTCATCACAGACATGCCGTTCCACAGAAAACGGAACACACACACACACACGGACGGACACACTCATCGTTTATTCCATCAGTCTGTTATCACACATTTTCTAGATCCACACGCCAAACTCTACAGCACAGACACGAACATCTATGGCAGTCCCGGGGAAGCCCGTGTGTGTGTGTGTGTGTGTGTGTGTGTGTGTGTGTGTGTGTGTCGCCCACTTGCACCATCAGGGGTGTTCGAATGCTAGCATGTCCAGATGGTACTACCCTGTGTGTGCTGCCCACTTGCATTTACGTGATGTTAAAAAGAGCTCTGCTTAGTTGGCACTAGTAATAATAGTAGTAGTAGTAATAATAATAATAGCTGCAAGCAGCGATTAAGGGGCCAAGCACTTGCTGACAGAGGAAGACCAGAAGGTACTGGGACCATCAGTGGAATGTTTTTGAATTGGTCTCACGATGCAGTTATCCAACTTTTGTCTTCTTTCTAGGAGAAGACGACGAAAGTATAATGGCGGAAAATCCAATATGGCACTTATGGAGATTAACATCATTGTATCCGCCGGACTCGGCATGCCCGAAAGAATCAGAGGAACATGGAATCACTTTTCTATGACATTGTGCTGCGTAGTAGTTATTGTAAATGTACATCCAACTTTGTCTTGTCCACCTTTGGTCCTTGGCCCCTAATAATAATAATAATAATAATAATAATAGTAATCCATGTGGATGTTTTAATTGTAGCTAAAAGTGTGTATGTATTTGTTGTTCTTATTAGTTACGCAATATTAACAATAGTATCAGAAATCACAGATAGAATCCAACTGTCGCGATGGGTATCAAGTTGGATGATTTAAATGTTGGAAAAACGTGTCTGTGGCTTTAAGATCGACAAAAATACATTGCGTTGGATTTCGTAACATGTTTCCTTTTAGCCGGTTTTGGACCTCAATAGCCCCCTGTCTGACATCTGAGCAGAGCAACAAAACATCAGCTTATCTTCCCTCGTCTGTGCTGCCAAACGGATAAAGCCACAAATGGCTTCGCTCGCAAAAGGGCTTAAATTAAGAAAATGGAAACATGTCAAATTGCACACGATCTCACAAGCCTAATAAACGTAGTTCAACTTTCTTAAAATAGTACTTAATCCAGATTTAATACCTTGGTGCTAACCGGTCAGAGTCGGTTACTAGCGAGGTAGCTAACTAGCCAGCCATAAATACAGGAAAAAAAAAAAAACAGAACAAAAATAAAATGTAGCATCGGATTCAGCCTCACTGATTCAGTGTATAGTCCTTTTGGAAAGTATTATATATAAAACAATGTGAATTGTTATGTCTGAACTTTTTCGTCGCATCACATTCCTTTGAAATTATTTTTTTTTTTAGTTTCCATGACAACAGTTTGATGTGACTGATTAACGTTGGAAACAGGAACACGGTGGTATTATGGAAAACCGCGATACCCGATCTTATGCCAGGAATCTAACATTCTTTTTTAAAAAAAAAATTTTCTTTTACTTTCCTTTTTCCCTTTATCGCACATTCCATCTGTACCGTGTGCTATACTGGTGTGTTTGTGTCCAGATGTTTGTCCCACAAGCTACGTGATGATATCAGCACCACTGTTGGATGCATGCCAGTGTGATCGCCTGTAGTGGCTTAAAATACCACAGGAGAACACGCAGACATGCTGGCCTGTGCTAATAATACAAACCGATCTCGTTCATGGTCAAGTGACTTTCTTAGCATGGCTTATCACGAAATGGAGTTTTCTGTTAGCGTTGGGTACAAATGTCATTCAATAGTCAAAGACTTTTTCGTAGAGAAGTTCGGGAGCGCTATGTCAGCCTGAATAGGGGTCTTATTTATATTTGTAAGTGTTTTCCACAGGTATGAGACAAAATGTTGGGTTTACAGTAGCCACGTGCAAGTTTCCTTGCTTGCAATTTAAGAAAAAACAAAAAGATTCATGATTTAATAGTCCAAAAGAGATGATGTAAAAAGTAAAAGATAAAGCCATGGAGTGGTGTTGATGAGTGTCATTAGTTTTACATGTAAGTAAAGGGGAATAGGTCGGGAGCTGCTTGCAGCCGGTGGCGAGTTTTTTTTTCAGGTGAACCTGAAGATTCGTAGTGTTGTAAATTGTTTTATGATGACTTCTCTGCTATATATTTTGCAAGTTACTTCAGTCGTGTTGAGTAGTGTCCAGTACATCAGGTTTGAATTTTTTTTGGAGGTTCCCTGATTAATTTGTGTTCTAAAAGAATTGAACTTTGAAAGTTAGTGTAATTTGTACACTCTCTCTCTCTCTCTCTCTCTCTCTCTCTCTCTCTCTCTCTCTCTCTCCGTGTCACAGGTGGCGATTAAAATCGTGGACAAGACGCAGCTGGATGATGACAATCTGAAGAAGATCTTCAGGGAAGTGCAGATCATGAAGATGCTGCGACACCCGCACATCATTCGCCTCTACCAGGTCCTGCCCCCTTCCTAATCTCTCGTCCCATTGGTCCATCATAGGATAAAAATAAAGCCTTCAAAAAAATTTTGATGTGAAATTGAACTTGGATTGAACGACCAATGTTAAACAGATTAAACTGTGTGTGTGTGTTTTGTGTTTTCTCCACTCCAGGTGATGGAGACCGAGAGGATGATTTATTTAGTAACGGAGTACGCCAGTGGTGGAGAGATTTTCGGTGAGTATTCCAGTCTCTCTGTGGCGTCGTCCCAAACAGAACACTACTGTTCTGAATAATGTGAATTAGAAGTGAAGTGGTTTGGGACACAGCCAGAAGCCAGTGGCTCATAAACGCTTAGATAACTGGCGAGTCAGAATGAGCTCCACGGCATTGAAGATGTTCTTGTGTGTGTGCGTGCGTGATCAGATCATCTGGTGGCTCACGGGCGCATGGCGGAGAAAGACGCACGGCGGAAGTTCAAACAGATCGTGGCAGCTGTCCACTTCTGTCACTGCAGAAACATCGTCCACCGAGACCTGAAGGCCGAGAACCTGCTGCTGGACCACAACCTTAACATCAAAATCGCAGGTCAGAGAGAGGCTGGGTGGGACAAGAGGGGGTGGAGAGATGAGGGGGTGGAGAGATGAGGGGGTGGAGAGATGAGGGGGTGGAGAGATGAGGGGGTGGAGAGATGAGGGGGTGGAGACCACAACCTTAACATCAAAATGCAGGTCAGACAGAAAGGGGAGTGGAGATAAAGGGGCGGGGCAACAGCAGGTGGAGAGATGAGGGGGCGGAGACCACAATCATAACATGAAGATTTCAGATCAGTCAGAAAGGCAGAAGGGGGCACGGACAATCAGGGGGACGGATGGACAGACAGACACATGGGGAAGACACAGACAGACTGAGGTGAAGACAGACAGACATGGAGAAACAGATAAAGGCAGGGAGACAGATATTGAAATGGAGACAGAGAGGGACAGAAAAACAGCAAGACAGACAGATTGGGGTGGACAGAAAAACATATGGGGAGAGACAGACCGAAGTGGACAGAAAGACCGTGAGAGAGAGAGGGAGAGGCAAACTATCGCAAGACAGATGGGCGTAGAGAGAGACGGGCGGAGGAACAGAGGAATGTAATGATGTACGTTTACAGGTACTTGTGTTAATTCTTTTCAATCATCTTAAAAGGTCATCAGTCTCTCTCTCTCTCTCTCTCTCTCTCTCTCTCTCTCTCTCTCTCTCTGTAGACTTTGGCTTCAGTAATCTGTTCTCTCGGGGACAGCTGTTGAAGACGTGGTGTGGAAGTCCTCCATATGCTGCTCCAGAACTGTTTGAGGGCAAAGAATATGACGGGCCCAAAGTGGACATCTGGGTAACACACACGCATACATATTACACACGCTAAGAAATGGTTAGCTTGAGCACAACGGCATTTGCTGATGTGTAGGTAGCTTTGTTTTGATTGGTCACCTAACTGAACCTCATGGGTGTGTGTGTGTGTGTGTGTGTGTGTGTGTGCACAGAGCTTAGGTGTGGTGTTATACGTGCTTGTGTGTGGCGCTCTCCCGTTCGATGGCAGCACCCTCCAGAACCTTCGTGCCCGTGTTCTCAGCGGCAAGTTTCGCATCCCGTTCTTCATGTCCACAGGTACACACAGCCTTTCAGTTCTGATATTCACTGTGTAAAAGTCCAAATGTTTTTACCGAAGGCTTTTCTTAGTGATTTACCAACAGATCTGAGGGAAATGTTGATATTCATGACAGTTTTCTTTAATTTCCACCATCACTGTGCCTTTACGTTGTTATTATAAACAAGCCGGCTACGTACTAGCTAACTAAAATGGTAATTTCAGTCATGTGCAGCCTTTTCTTAGCAATTTAGCAACACATCTGAGGTAAATGTTGATATTCCTGACACTTTTGTTTCATTTTCACTGTCACTCTGCCTTTATGTTGTCCTTATAAACAATTTGGCTTCATGCTAGCTAACTAAAATTGTAATTTTGGTCATATGGAGACTTTTGCTAGCAGTTTAGCAACACATCTGAGGTAAATGTTGAAAATCCTGGCAGTTTTGTTTCATTTCCATTTCAACAGTGGCTTTACATTGTCCTTATAAATGACTTGGCTAGTTGCCAAATAAGTTTCAGTTAGCTAAAATTGTTATTTTGGTGATATGGAGGCTTCTACTAAAAAAATCTGAGGTAAATTTTGATATTCCTGACAATTTTGTCTCATTCCTATTGTTACTTTGCACTTTACATTGTCTTTAAATGATTAATGGCTAAGTTTCAGCTTATTTTGGTACTATTGGGGCTTTTCTTAGGAATTTACCAACAAGTCTGAGAAAAATGTTAATATTCCTGGAAGTTTTGTTTCATTTCCACGGTCACCGTGCCTTTGCATTGTCCTCAAATGACTAAATGGCTACGTCCTCTTGAAAAAATTGTCTCTTTTTTTTGTTTTTGTTTTTATTTATTTTTTTAAACTGTTTTTTCCACCTTTGACTATGGAAACTGTTCTACCTTCATTATGAAATGAAAAAATACATTAACTAGTCAGAAACTCTGGTTTATGTAATACTTTTCGAAGCTCTGACTTGTAATTATGACCTTTGGTTACTTTTACTGGAACCCAAAGCTGATTTTTATGACGCCTCCTAAAAATCCGGGCACATGTCAAGTGAAATTATTGATTTTAGTGAAATTTGCCGCAAACGGTGCTTTCGCATCACGAACCACCTAACTAAATTTCATGAGTGAATCTTTGCATACATCTTCGTTTAACTGTGGTCAGCTGTGACGTGTGAATTTGCATCATTGACCAGTAGCACAGCTGCACAGCGGCTTGGTCTCTGAAGCGGCGATACTTCATCTTACAGCACAGACGTTTCAATATGGAGGAATATGGATAGATTGTTATGTAATCCTCACTGACTAAACTGACTACAAATGACTCCATAAAAGAGAGTCTTACTCCATGGATTGCATGCCGTTACTGTCGTTTCTTTGTATGTTTTGATTCGAAAAATTATTAGTAGTGTATAATGTAATATTACTATAAATACGTATTAGCCTTAAATTAATTCAGGAAAATTGAATTGTGCACTAGCCATAGCTAAAATGCTAATTCATGGCTGACTTGCTAGTGTGGCTGCGACCTGGTCTTATTCTTGCCTCTGAAATTGTGTGTGTATGTGTGATCCAGACTGCGAGTATCTAATCAGGCATATGTTAGTATTGGAGCCGAGCCGCAGACTCACCATGGAGCAGATCTGCAAGAACAAGTGGATGAGACAGGGAGACCCAGACCCCGACTTTGACAGGGTGAGGCACACACCCACACACACACAAACACACTATAGAGCTATGTTTAAAAGATATTTTGACTTTTAATTTTAGACAGTGAACGTTAGAAACATTTTGTGCTTGTGTGTCACATACAATCATAAATTTCCTGGCTGATATTTAGCATGATTTTACATTCTTATGTGCTACAAGACCACGCAAACATCCTTTCTGTTTACTGTACATGCTCATTGTACTACATTAAGGAGCTTGAGTTATGTTGTTAGGCAATTCAAATTAGTACTAGGAGTGTTTTTCACATGCGTAAATATTAGATACTGTTATGTTATATAATGTGAAAAATGTTTGAACAGTGAAATTCTTATTGTGTTTTTTTTTGTGTGTGTGTATGTTAGTTGATCTCCGAGTGTGAGCAGGTGAAGACCGAGAGGGAGACGGAGCTGATTAACGAGCAGGTTCTCATGGCCATGTCCGACATGGGACTGGACCGAGAGCGCACTTTACAGGTAAACATATCCACACATACACGGTTACTAGAAATCATTATAGATGATGTATGCGTCATTATAGATGACGTACGCTATCCCATCGGCTCTGGAAGTTTCTTTCTAATTTGCTGTTTCGAATTAAAATGCAATAAAATTTTAATAAAGTTTAAAATGTCAAACCAAAGCTGGTGGCTGTGTAGGATCAAATAAATGTTCCTCCACATTCCGTCTGTTTCTACAGAGTCTATGCATGTGCTTCCCGTTTTTAGTTCCACGATAATTATTTTAATGTGCAGTGTATAGTGTATTGGTCTTCCATCATCTTAGCCTGACCCTACTTTCACACTAGTGACACAGTGACAGATGATCGTTCAGTTGCTTTGTATGTGTGCCACTAGTACTGGTGCATGTGGTCAGACGTTTCTTCAATTCCCCATTCACAACTTATATTTCCAATCTGTAGTTAGTTCCCTTTTACTGTTTGACTGAAAAAAAGAAAGAAAGTGTGCACATACATCTTCTGATACTTCTGGACACATCTTCAGTGATGTTCCTGGAATTCTTCAGTTTTTCCACCATCATCCACCCTCCTCCATCATGTCCTATACGAGCTCATTGTGAAGAAAAATATTCATATAGATATTTCTGATTGGTTGCACTCAAGGACTGGGGCTTTTGTTTTCATATCTAAACCGATTATATGGCTTATGGCTTAAACAGTTACTTAAGTGAAAGTGACATGTGAAGGCCAATGTATGGTAACCCATACTCGGAATTTGTCCTCTGCATTTAACCCATCCAAGTTAGTGCACACACATTAGGAGTTGTGAGTAGTGAACACACACACTGCAAACCGTGAACATACCCGGAGCAGTATGCGGCCATTTTTTGCTGCGGTGCCCAGGGAGCAGTTTGAGCACCTTGCTCAAGTGCCCAACAGTGGCAGCTTGGCGATGCTGGGATTTGAACTCCCGACTTTCCGATCAGTAGCTTATTGTACTTCCAGATCTCCCCTGTTCACCTCTTTATGGCCTCTTGACACCGTAGATACTATGCACATATTTATTGTACTTCTCTCTCTCTCTCTCCCCCTCTCTGTCTCTCCATCCCCCTCTCTGTGTGTGTTGTTTAGTCACTGCACACAGACGCGTACGATCACTACAGCGCCATCTACAGTCTGCTGTTGGACAGACTCAAGAGGCACAAAACCCTGCGTGTGGCTCCGCCCGCCACCCCTCGCCCCATCGGCTACCCCCTCAACGCTGTGCAGGTGCGCTCCATGGTGCGACATCAGACCTAATGGATAGTTTCAAGAGCCAGTCTTATGAATATTCATTTTTGCAAGGCCGCCTCATAAATATTCAGATTTATCCTCTTGAAATGAATATTTGACACCCTCAAAGCAGCTTTTGATCTCGGTTTGAGCTGCATCTTGTGTAGTGCAACAGAATTAAAATGTACTGTTATTATTATTATTATTATTATTATTATTAATAAAAAAAAAATATTATTATTAATATTATTAAACAACTAATGACAGGAACAGAAATCCTAAACGTCAGGATTAAGGCGATGCTAGAAATGTGCCCATAATTTGTTACGCAGTATACTGTGGGCTCTTTCAACACAAGCGAAGCCCCACGCCAGGCGTAAAGCCTCAGATTGGGCAAGAAACCCCAAGTCAAGAAGTGTTTGTGAACGTGGGAAAATTGAACTGATTCCGTGATGATCAGTGTTTGTATTAATTCTTAGTAAATATTTGTGTATTTGACTTTTTATACATAATCATATAAATATTCATTGTAATCATAAAATTATTGATGTTATATACATTCGCTGATTTGCTGTGAAATACACATATTCTAAGATTAAGATTAGGGGCTTTGGAACAGCTGGGGCAGTCTTTATGTTGGGAGAATTGAGATGAAGTGATTTCAGTGTAAACATTTTAGTCACAAACACACTTCCTCTGTGTCTTCTTTTTATTTTATTTTATTTTTGATTATTTCAGGATCAAGCTAACGCTGTTAGCATGACCGTGCCTCACGTCCAGCTCATAAATCCCGAAAACCAGATTGTGGAGGTGAGTGTTGCTGCGTCCGAAACCTCCTCCACCCTGCTGTGCGCTTCTACCCGTCCTGCACCCACTGAACACTCATGATAACACATTTAACTGTCTCTGTGTGTGTGCGTGTGTGTGTGTGTGTGTGTGTGTGTGCAGCCTGACGGGACAATGGCGTTGGACAGTGATGAAGGGGAGGAGCCGAGTCCAGAGGCAATGGCACGCTATCTGTCCATGAGACGCCACACTGTCGGTGTGCCGGACCCCAGGTATACACACATTACACACTGGACATTCCAATACAGCTGACATGTCACTTTAATTTATTTGCATATCTTCATATAGCTTTAAAAAATAAAACCTCTGCAGTTTATATGTGCGGTATATATTTAAACTTGTTCATATATTAAAAACCTTCATTGTTGTTGCGCCCTCTTTACTTATGGGTTTTTTTTTGTTTTGTTTTGTTTTGCATGTATAGATAAGTAGCATTGAACAGCAGATCATGTGATAAGTGTATTGAAATAGACGTGTGTCTGTATGTCTCCCAGGACTGAGATGATGCAGGAGGAGATGAAGTTCCCGCCGGGGTTTGTGCGCGCCCCTCCTCAGGCTCCATTCCCTCCACTGCCCCCCACCATCACACACACGCCTACCTTCATGCCCACCCAGAGCCTGCAGCCCACACAGCAGCTCGAGTACAAGGTAACACACGCCTATGTGTATGCAACTTCTTTTAACCATTTGTGATGACCAAATGTTATTTTTCTTCATCTGCCTCCTTTTGTCTGGCTGTCTGTACTCCCTGCATGCACGTGTGTGTGTGTGTGTAGGAACAGTCCCTCCTTCAGCCCCCGACTCTGCAGTTGTTGAATGGGATGGGTCCACTGGGTCGCAGAGCCTCAGACGGAGGAGCGAACATCCAGCTTCACGCACAGCAGATGCTCAAGAGGCCACGCGGCCAGTCACCGCTCGTCACCAGCCCTGTGAGTGTGTGTTTGTGTGTACATTTGTGTTACCCCACATATACAGCCCCAAATGCTAATCCATTACCACAAATTGTTTTTATATCACAAAACAATTGAATATTTAAATTCTCGCCTCATGCATATTTATTTGTCGAGTCCGGCTCACGAATATTCATGAGGCGAGAAACATCAAAAGAGTGCACCTGCTCAGTATTAAGTGCATGTTAGGGTTTGTGCAAGTGCTTGATTTGTCCATGATCGATTCAGAACTTTGTGAGTAGTTACGTTTTCCCCGTGTGGAGTGTATAAAACAAACAAATGACATACAATAATAAAATAAAATTTTAAAAATTGACTACAGGCAGCAAGTTTAATGTAGAGTGTCCTGTTGGTATCTTATCAGAGAAATGCGATTTGTTAAAAAAAATTTCTCCAGCATCCGATTCCAGCTGTCGCTCCCGTGGATGAGGAGGGGTCAGACGGAGAGCCGGATCCAGAGGCGGTGCAGAGGTGAGCCGTGTGTGTGTGTGTGTGTGTGTGTGTGTGTGTGTGTGTGTGTGTGTGAGATGATTTGTTGCTCCAGATCTCTTCCTGCAAATCGACTTGCCGGGACATGATTCACAATAAATATTTTAAGTTTACATAATAAATTTTGCTCTTATTTTAACAACAGACTGAAGTAGGAACTGCAAAATGTTAAAAATTTTAAGTTGTTGGGTATTTACATTTTAGAATGATTTTATTTTAGGTGAATTTTATTAAAAAAAAATTTCTTTCTATTAGAATTTGGTTGTTTTTAATTATTTAAGTAAAACAGAATTTATTTTTGTCTGTGTGGTTGGTGAATTTTAAGAATGGTATTAGGTTTAATAATGATTTCAGAATGAATAAAATAACTAAAACGGTGTTGAATCCTGTCCCAAAAGCTCTGAAGGAAGAATCTGGTTTTTTTTTTTTTTTTTTTTTGGGCTCGAGCATACAAAAAAAAACTTCATTCACCCAGAATTCCTTTATTTCCGGAGCTTTAGAACATTCAGGAACCATGTTACACACCACAAACACAATTCCACACGGCACAACTTTCAAAATGTTAATTTAGTGCACTAATAATGCTCACTAATGCAGTATTTGCAATGCGTCACTTCTTGTTCTTTGGGGGGGAAAAAAAAAGGTTCTGTACCTGACACAAAAAACAAGCCATGTGCTGATGATTAGTTGTACCATGATATTTACCATGCCCAATCCTGTTATCTTGGCCATGTCAATATCCCTGCTAATATTCCTGCATTCTGTTCCTCTCCCCTGGAATTCTGTATACCAGAAGAAAGATGGAGAACAGAATGTGTGTATATAAACCGTAATACTGTTAGCTTGTTTTTAGGATATGAAAATGTAATATCGGCACACGGCTGCGCACAAATTTTCTTACAGAAATTGAAAGTGGTGAAGTGTGGACAGACATAGGCTTATGTGTAGGATTGTGTGTGTGTGGGGGGGGGGGTGCTCCATAGTGTTTAGGAGCTGTGTGTGTGCCCTTGTGGCTTACAGCGCTTCTCTGCTGCTTGTGTGTGTGTGTGTGTGTGTGTGTGTCTGTGTGTGTGTCTTTTGGTGTGTGGGAGCTGCTCGCTGTGCTGGGTGTCGTTGGGTGCAGGGCGCGTACTAAAGGCTGCAGCACTGCTTTCTGCCACTGGGGGCGCCATTCCCTTCGCTATCTTCCCTCTTCCCCCTCTCTTTTTTTCTCTCTCTCTCTTTCTCTCCCCTAATCCTATTGAGTTCTGGCTTGTCATAAAATCTAATTTCAAAATTCTAAATTCTCCAAAAACCTCTGTTGCTAAAACCAAACAAACAAAAGAACCGGCTTCGCTTCTGACTAAGCTTTGCATAATATTAAGAGCATTAAGCATCCGAAAAAAACCCGCAAAGGACACATCCTGTCTTCCAATCGGAACTGTCAGAGAGGCGGCCAATCAGAGAGCTGATTCGTGCTGCTTCCTGTCTTTGACCCGCCCCCTCCCCTTCACTCCCACGGCACAGGTACTTGGCGAACAGCTCCAAGCGACACACAACGCACAACGCAGCGAGCTCGAGCTACACCTCCACTGAGCTCTCAAACGACATTCAGAGAGCACGCACAAGGGGCTGGACCCCCGAGCACTCACGGTGAGAGAACACACACTCTCTCACACACACACACACACACACGCACAACAGCATTGAAGCGACACAGACTCACAGTAGGAGTGTGTTAGGGCTTTGGACTGAGAGTGTGAGTAAGATGCATGTCTTTTGGTTTGACCTTTGACCTTTGCCTGACCTCTGGTGTGAACTCCAGCTCCAGTCTTTCTCTCACACACACACTGTCAGTGTTGAGCTATGTGACTCTGTGTGTGTGGTTCAGGCTGGACATGGACGACCCGAGTGCTGCATGACCTGCATGACATTATTGGTATGACTCCCTGACCTCATTATGACTTATCACTGTGCCAGTAGTACAGTATATACCCCAAAGACTGATTTATTATAGCTGGATAGTCTAGGATCACAAGTCTATCTTGGCTAATCAACCAATTAATAAGCCTGAAGCACAGATCTCTTAATCTAGGGTAACAAATTGAGTCATTTAGGACAACAGATGAGTGGATTTAGTCGAAGGTACTTAATCGACCAGGTTAGGGTAAGAAATCAAGTACTTTAGGGTAACTAATCAAGCTTAGTTAATCGAGCACTCTAGGGTAATTAATCAATCCCTCTAGGGTAACTGATCGAGCAGTGTAGAGTAACAACAGGCAATATTGAGCAGTCTGGGTGTAACTGATCGAGCAGGCTAGGGTAACTGATCGAGTGGTCTGGGTGTAACGGCTCGAACGGTCTGGGTGTAACTGATCGAGCAGGCTAGGGTAACTGATCGAGCAGGCTAGGGTAACTGATCGAGCAGGCTAGGGTAACTGATCGAGCAGGCTAGGGTAACTGATCGAGCAGGCTAGGGTAACTGATCGAGCAGGCTAGGGTAACTGATCGAGCGGTCTGGGTGTAACGGATCGAGCGGTCTGGGTGTAACGGATCGAGCGGTCTGGGTGTAACGGATCGAGCGGTCTGGGTGTAACTGATCGAGCGGTCTGGGTGTAACTGATCGAGCAGACTAGGGTAACAGATCGAGCGGTCTGGGTGTAACAGATCGAGCGGTCTGGCTATAACTGATCGAGCGGTCTGGCTGTAACTGATCGAGCAGGCTAGGGTAACGGATCGAGCGGTCTGGGTGTAACGGATCGAGCGGTCTGGGTGTAACGGATCGAGCGGTCTGGGTGTAACGGATCGAGCGGTCTGGGTGTAACGGATCGAGCGGTCTGGGTGTAACTGATCGAGCGGTCTGGCTGTAACTGATCGAGCAGGCTAGTGTAACTGATCGAGCGGTCTGGGTGTAACTGATCGAGCGGTCTGGGTGTAACGGATCGAGCGGTCTGGGTGTAACGGATCGAGCAGGCTAGGGTAACTGATCGAGCGGTCTGGCTGTAACTGATCGAGCAGGCTAGTGTAACGGATCGAGCGGTCTGGCTGTAACTGATCGAGCAGGCTAGTGTAACGGATCGAGCGGTCTGGCTGTAACTGATCGAGCAGGCTAGTGTAACGGATCGAGCGGTCTGGGTGTAACGGATCGAGCGGTCTGGGTGTAACGGATCGAGCGGTCTGGGTATAACGGATCGAGCGGTCTGGGTATAACGGATCGAGCAGGCTAGGGTAACGGATCGAGCGGTCTGGGTGTAACTGATCGAGCAGGCTAGGGTAACTGATCGAGCGGTCTGGCTGTAACTGATCGAGCAGGCTAGTGTAACTGATCGAGCGGTCTGGGTGTAACGGATCGAGCGGTCTGGGTGTAACGGATCGAGCGGTCTGGGTGTAACGGATCGAGCGGTCTGGGTATAACGGATCGAGCAGGCTAGGGTAACGGATCGAGCGGTCTGGGTGTAACGGATCGAGCGGTCTGGGTGTAACTGATCGAGCGGTCTAGGGTAACAGATCGAGCAGGCTAGGGTAACTGATCGAGCGGTCTGGGTGTAACTGATCGAGCAGGCTAGGGTAACTGATCGAGCGGTCTGGGTATAACGGATCGAGCAGGCTAGGGTAACTGATCGAGCAGGCTAGGGTAACTGATCGAGCGGTCTTGGTGTAACTGATCGAGCGGTCTGGCTGTAACTGATCGAGCAGGCTAGGGTAACTGATCGAGCAGGCTAGGGTAACTGATCGAGCGGTCTGGCTGTAACTGATCGAGCAGGCTAGGGTAACTGATCGAGCGGTCTGGCTGTAACGGATCGAGCAGGCTAGGGTAACTGATCGAGCGGTCTGGCTGTAACGGATCGAGCAGGCTAGGGTAACTGATCAGACACCTACCGATAGGCCACTTCATCATTACTGACTCCTAGGAAATTGAGAGTGGAAATTTATCTGACCCAACACCCCCTATGATTTGATGAACCCTGGTCTAGAATAAATAATGCACTTGGTTGAAGGTAAGCAACTGATCAGCAATGTTAATTAAATTTTTTATTTTGTCTAATGCAACTAATTTAGGTTAGACAATCAGTAGATTTGATTTAAGGTATTTAGCTGGACAGTTCGGTTTAGATCGTATCAAAAATCTGTTATATCTAGACCAATCATATCTAAAAAGGAGCAGTGTGCCAGAAGGATTTTATTCCACCCTATCAGAAGCTGGCTGGATCCCTCTTGTGTAATTCCAGAATTCCAGTGTCCTCTTAGCTCTTTGCAGATTTTATTGGAAACACCTGGCCTAGGGTAATTAATAGGTTCACAACATGATCAGTTTGGTTGAGTAATTAATTTAGTAGATTTGGTGTAGGATAACTAATGATTTAGATTTATACAGGGCACCTAAACAGTAGGCTTTGTCTAGGGCAGTGGTCACCAACCCTCTTCCTTGAGATCTACCTTCCTGCAGGTTTAATCTCTAACCAAAATCTACCACACCTGTTTTAGTTGATTAGAAGAACGAACTTCTTAAGACAATGATTAGTTAGTCAGGTGGGAACAATTATGGTTGGTGCTAAAGTCTTCAGGAAGGTAGATCTCCAGGAACAGGGCTGGTGACCACTGGTCTAGGGTATCTAATTAGTTGGAGTAACCTATGAATTAGATTGTTCTAAGGTAACTAATTATTGCTAGAGCCATATCACCCTGCAGCTCTCACCTGGTTTCCCACTGAAGCTAAGCAGGGTTGAGTCTGGCCAGTATCTGGATGGGAGACCTCCTACAGAAAACTAAGGTTGCTGCTGGAAGTGGTATTACTGAGGCCAGAAGGTGGTGCTCACCCTGTATTCTGTGTGGGTCCTAATGCCCCAGTATAGTGACAGGGACACTATACTGTAAAAACAGCACCGTCTTTTGGATGAGATGTTAATCTGAGGTCCTGACTCTCTGTGATCATTAAAAATCCCTCAATCCATCATTCCCCCCAATAATCTCCATCCCTGAATTGGCTACATCACTCTCCTCTCCACCAATAGGTGGTGGGTGTTCTAGTGCACTATGGCTGCCGCCACATCATGATGCTACACACTGGTGGTGGTTTGGAGGAGATTCCCCCCCCAATTATTATAAGCAATTATTATTATTATTATTATTATTATTATTATTGATCAGTTTGTTCTAATGTAACTAATCAATCAGTTGGTTTCTAAGGCTGCTAATCGTTCGGTTTAGTTCAGTAACCAATTCATCAATTCAGTCTAAGGCAAACTATGAATCTGTTCGATTTAAGATAACTAACCCTGTAGCTTTATCCAGCAGAATTAATCAGTTTAGTCTATGGTAACTAACTGTTAGATTTGGTGTAGGATAACTAATCATTTTCAGCCACCTCAGGGTTGCTCGTTTGTTGGTTTGCCTCAGTTAATGTGGTTGCTGAACTAATCGGTCAATATGGCATAGGGTAACTGTATGGCGCATATATATATATATATATATAGTTTAGGAGAACTAGTCACTATGTCAGAGGTAACATACATTTGTAAGATGTGAATTTGCTACGTTTCCCAATTGTTCAACTGTTAATGGATGCGTTTGTGTGTGTGTGTGTGTGTGTGTGTGTGTCTCAAAGGTCGTCCTATAAAGACTGTAACACACTGCACTTACCAATGGAGCGCTTCTCTCCTGTGCGACGCTTCTCAGATGGAGCGGCGACAATCCAGGCTTTTAAAGCCCAGCTAGAGATCAAACAGCTCAAGCAGGTACATGAAGTCTTTAGCTAAACTCAACTGTGATGACAAGTCTCTCCTGATTGGCTGCAGCTCCTGCCAGTGACCGTGTAGCTGGACTTATTTTATGTTTCAAGCATTATGATTTTTGATGTATCTGATTTTTTATGTATTGGAGTGTGTTGTCACCAATCCCACCCCCACAACCCTGTGCTGACTGTGATTGGATAAGAAATGGTGCTTTAACCTGTTTGGGTTTCTGCACTCTTTTTGTAATGTGTGTGTGTGTTTTTGGTAGGAGTGTGAGCAGCTGCAGAAGATGTACGCCGCACCACAGGATGAGAAACTACTGGAGCACACACAGCAACAGCACGTCCTCTACCAGCAAGAACAACAGATCCTACACCAGCAAATACAGGTACATGAACACACACACACACACACACACACACACACACACACACACACACACACACACACACATCACTGTCCCTGAAGTAATTTCTGTAGCCAGCAAGAGACCAGACCTAATGGTAACCAATTAGACTGCAGTGTAACAACTCTGTAACCAATCAAAATATCACTGTTACCAATCAGAGCACAGTTCCCTCCCAAAATACCACTGTAACCAATCAGAGCACAGCTCCCTCTTAATATACCACTGTAACAATCAGATCTCAGTTTTCTTTCTTTTATACACATAATACGTATTTTGGGTGTTAACGTGTAAAGTATATAGTGTGTGTGTGTATATATAAAATGTATGAACACTTGTTTTCTGCAGGCCCTTTCTTTGGGACATGGAGAAAACCAGCCCAGTCATCTTACCCACCAGCTACAAAGGTACACACACACACACACACACACACACACACACACACACACACATACACACAGTGACTTTGTGTTAGAGCGGAGCATAGAACCATTTTTACAGTGCTACATGTGTCTCTCTTTCTCTCAGGTTGCGTATTCAGCCCTCCAGCCCGCCACCTACACATCCCAGCAACCACCTCTTCAGCCCAGCCAATCATAGTCCACCACCAGGAAGCCAAGGGATGATGCCGGCACATGGTACACATACACCCACTCTTTCTCTGTTTCTCCCTCATTCATGTATGGTCTGAGAAATCTGGTAATGATCACATAACAAAAGTTTCCCTGCCCCCTTTTTGCTTCGCCCCCAGGTGGGCCCTTCCAGCACAGCCCTGATTTGTACCAATCCTCCGGTGGCAGCCCGCCACCTTCCGCCCTGCCCTGCATGACCCTGGCCAGTCAGCCGCCGCAGCCCCCCGGCCCCACCCACGCAGCTGTCGCATTAGCCCAGCAGCAGCCAGTAACCATCCAGGTGCAGGGGGTGGAGCTTGGGGGCGGAGGCCAGAGGCAGAGTTTCCTAGCGACGCCGTGTCACCGAGTACTGGGGAAGCAGCTGAGTGCAGACAACGCCGAAACACACAGGTGCTAACACCAACCTCGGATGTCTGCACTTGCGCTTGGAATTCTGGGACTCTTTTTCACTTAATTGTTTTCTCATCTGCTTATTGAAGTCTTCTCTATTCATTTTATTCTATTTATTCAAATTAGCATTCAGATACAGATAATATATCTTTTGGTCCAATGCTTGTTTTTTTAATTAATCATTTATATGTCTATTATTTTATTTTATTATAATTATTATTATTTTTTACAAATTAAATGTTTGTCAACTTTTATTTTATTCATTTGTTTTTTGTCATCTCCGTGGTTTGTATTTTATTTTGCTTTGCTGTTAGCATTCTTCCTCCCAAAAATTTTTCCTAGGTGACTTTTTTAACAGTAACTCCTTTTTGGACATTATGGATTCAGTGTCAGAGGTACAGTTGGTGTTAACTTTGCAGATAGAACCCCATGTGGTAGAACCATGGTTGTGGTAGTTTTCTTCCTCGAACATACTCAAACATGCCCAACTGTGATTGGATGTGCAACTAAAACATAGACCCCTGTGTCAGAATAGAGTGTCTGAAAAACACACACAGAGTGCTAAGTGATTGACTGAAAGCCTAATTCTGACATATTACTGTATGGCAGCGTGTGATTTGGGATGTAGTTTTTGTTTTAGATGTAGTAGAGATTGTAGAAGTTTGATTAGATTTGGATACAACTTGCCTTAGATGCTTAACTGAATGTTTGCCAATTAATTAGTCTAATCTAGCACATTGCAAATTATGCTTACACGTCATTGTCAGACATGACAGCCCGAGTGTCTCGTGTGTGTGTGTAGAATGACGTCATGAACTATTCCGGTGTCTGATACAGATATCTGTCCTTTTCCGTTTGTCATCACAGCCGCAGTCTGGGCCGTTTCCACTGCTCAACCTCGGCGTACGAACACGCCCAGTTCAGCGCCCACGTAGGCGCAGGCACCTACAACCCCTACGCCCAGGCGGCGTCCCTCAAAGTCCCCGGCCTAGACGGTTACCCCGCTTACGGCAGCCCATCGGCCCTGCAGCAGGCACTGCTGTCTCCGACGCCTTTAGAGTACCGCGTGGCACAACAGCAGCAGCAACAACAGCAGCAGCACCAACATCACGTCACACCCGTACTGCAGGGCCTGCTCTCACCACGGCACTCACTAACAGGCCACGCCGACCCACGTCTGACACCGCATGACCTCGCTAACCTACTCAAACGCTCGCGGCCCGCTGTGCCTGCCATGCCCACTAACAACAACAACAATCCTCCACCGCCTCCGCCACCAGAATACACGGACAATCTGCTGCTCAATCAGGTAATGGCCATGGTCAGTGTATCTTCATTTTTATTACGTTATTTTTATTTGATTAGAGTTTGCATTTAAAATTTGCTGCTTAACTTGTATGTGAAGTTTGCGAACTCTGGAATTATTTGGGTTTAGAGGAAAGTAATATAAAATTATTTTCTTGATTACACTGTTAAAATCTTTTCAAACTAAATGGTGTGATTTGATTGGCTGCATCTGTCACTACTTTGTGCAACATCCTCTTCCTCTAAAGCCAAAACCACTTTTAAATAAACACGAGTGAAGTGTGTACAGATCCATTAATTTCAATGTGTGTGTGTTCACCTTTTGGATCACAGGACTATAGCGACAATCTGCTGATGTTGGAGCCGACCCAGCCCCCGCCCACACCACAGGCTCCGCCCCCAACACACTACCATCACCACCACCTGCTGCAGATTCGGACGCCGCCCTCAGAGTGCCAAGCTCCACCTCTTGCTCACTCAGAAAGCATGGAGGAAGACGACGTCACCGCTGCCTACCATGACGGCCTGCTGGCCAAGGTCGCCACGACGACAGCACCGAGAGGTGAAAACACACACACACACACCCAGTGTTGTATTATATAATCTAGCCATAAGTGGCCATAATGTAGTGAATATTGTTGTGTAAGTACTTCTCTCTCTCCCTCTCTCCCTCTCTCTCTCTCTCTCTCTCTCTCTCGCGCTGTAGTGGTGATGGAGGCCGACCCTCGTCCTGTTCAGGGAGATGCGTATCGGCCCCGGGCCTCGCTGCAGCGCCATCACACCATCCAGACTGCCGATGACGCATACGTACGTCTCCTCTGTCCCTCGTCTCGCACAATTTGGTGATATTGTACTACAAAAACACATGGTGTCCTGGGAAAATCCTTTACTTTACTTTAAATTTTCATATGTTCTATTTTCCTGAACTGAAATATGTTTCTCTTTTGCATGCCGCTCAACCACCAAGTTTTCTAGCATTTCTTTAAAGTAAAAAGCGACGACACTGCATTATCTGATTACAAGTTGAATCGATTAGGCTTAAGTCTGGTTTGCTATGACATGTAGCTTTCCAACAATGTAATCAAAGTGTGACATTCCGTAGCCAGTGTTACACTTTGATTATGTTGTTGGAAAGCTACATGTCATAGCAAACTAAGCAAGATGAAAGAGTTGAAAAAAGAAAGAAAGAAGATTCCCAAGTCAGTTTGCTAATATATATTTTATGGTTTCTTAAAGCTAAGATGTCAAAGTACGTACACGTCAAACATATTACAGCATGTCTCTCATCGAGTGCCATTTTAACCCAAAATACATATTATAATACATACAAATCTGCACTATGATTCAGTGTTCAGGTGTCTTTGACCTTTGTGCCCCGCTCTGCAGGATCAGGCAGAAATGTCTGGAATGAGCCTATTGGCCGGGAAGGCGCTAAGCTCCGCCCGCATGTCTGACATACTTAGCCAGACGTCTCTGGCCGGAAGCCAGCAGCTGCACCAGAGGGAGGAGTCAGGTACGCGCACACACACACACACACACACACACACTCACTGATTCCCATAATAGCAAAAACACCGAGCTGTGGACTGCAGGTTATATTAACGTGTGTGTGTGTGTGTGTGTGTGTGTGTGTGTGCGTAGTGTGTAATGTGGAGGACGAGCTGCACTCGGCTGCGTGTTACCCTTCCTCCTGCACCAGCGACATGCTGCTCACCTACAAACCCCAAGACCTTCAGTACAGCATGGAGCAGGCTGGCGTCTAACACACCGGTAATGTAATGTAATGTGGTGTGTGTGTTTGTTCAGGTTCTAAAATTTATAAATACTTTATAAATGTATTTGAATATAAATAATCCATGACAATTTCTCTCTCTCTCTCCCCAGGTGTGTGTGCAGTGTGTATAAAGCTCCATATCCGTCTCCTGTGTTCAGCTGCGTCATGCCAAACCTCCATTGTGTGTGTCTGCGCGTGTGTCTGTGTGTATGCGCATGTGTGTGTGCGTGCATGTGCGCACCCTCCAAGAAGAGGCTCGCTCATCGTCTCACTCTTCCCACCGTTTGGACAAACCGGGTGACTCCCTCTCCCTCTGACTCCGCCCCCAACTGTCCGTCTGCTCCGTCGGGCCCACCCCTTCTGTCTTGTCGACATCGCCATAGCGAGGCATCTGCACACACAGTCTTATGTAGACACATCTGTATAAATATAAACACACACATTCTGACACACACATACAAAGCCACAAACCCAAAGTATTTCACAAAAAGCCTGTCCTTTGTTTTTTTATTTTTTTTATTTTTTATTTTAATTTTTTTATTGGAAGCGAGATAGCGCCAGCGTTTCGTAACCTCCCCCCCCCATCCGCAGCGCTACAATGGATCATTCCGGAGCAGCTCTGATAGCAGCCCATCACAGAGCGGTCTTCTCTGACACGCTGGCGGGGGTGGACGGGGCCCGGAGACCTTCGCCATGGCACAGGACGACCAGCTCTCATTCGTTTCGTCTCCATCTCTCTGTCTTTCTTCTTTTTCTTTCTTTCTTTCTTTTTTTATGCATTTTTACACCTAACGTTCATGTAGGAATTATGATCATTATTATTATTAATTATTATTATTATTGTTATTGTTTTCTGTAAAAGAAGTTTTATGGTTATAATATTATAATGACAATTATTAATATTATTAAAACAGAGGGGGGGAAAAAAATCGGTGTTGCAAACAGAAAAAAAAAAAAACACGATCCTGCACTTTCAGTTTAAAGCAAGCTTTATTTTCTTAACGTTTTCTTTTCGCTCCCTCCCTCTTTACATTCATTCCACACCTTTGTCTCCATCCGTTTTCCCGGCCGTGGCAGTGTGGCGCATCACCGTTTCCTCTTCCTGTACAGTGACGCCATGTATAGATCGCCAACGTTTCTGTAAGCTTTCTGTGTTTCTGTACGCGTGTATGTTTTTATATATTTCTGTTTTTTTTTTCTGGAGAGATGCTCGTTTATCCCACAGGCCGAGGAGAGTGTAATTATTTTTATGTTTTAACTTTTGCTGCTTTTTATTGTTGTTGTTTTTTTTTGTTGCACCACGCTGTCACGGCCACCAATTTGTGTGCGTGTTTAAGAGAGATGCTAGCTCGTACATATCACCACACGTTCGCACTTGCAGTCCGGTCCTTCCCTTTGTATGTCTGTCTCACACACACACACTCACTCACACATGGGTTGAGGTTTGCATTGAAAACGCCAGACTCTTGAATTTAACCCTTAGCGCTAACTATGTTTGTCCAAAGGCGCAATCCGGTAAGTCCGACGTGTTCCAAATGTCAAGTATTTCCCGTGCGCTAGGTCTGAAGTGCACACTATGTCAGTTCACCCGTTTGAACTAGCAGCATTTCACGTGCACTATAGGTCTAAAGTGAACAGGGAGGAGGTGAGATTTGGGACACGACCATTGGTTAACATCCATGCGTTCGTAAGGTTAATGTGATTAGCCGAGAATTCAGCACTCGGCTAATAAAAGGAAGAAGTGCACAAGATCTGGAGTGCAGACTACACAGATTTGGGACGTGACCATTCGCAAATGGACTTAACGTTCAAGTTTGTGTTTGTGTGTGTTTCCATGCCCCAGGTGCATGCTGGGTCATCGTCGATAAAGGCAGCGTCCTCGTCATCTCTTCTCTCTCCCATTCCTTCTCTTCCTCCCAGTCATTTTAATTTGTTAATTTTTGTTTTCTTAGTTTTATCTTTTTTTTGTTGTTGTTGTTTCATTTTTGTTTTGAGTACAGAAAAAATACTAAAGTGCAACAACAAATGGTTAAAAAAAGAATTCCAAACAAACTGAGAGAATAATAAATATATATAAATAAAGAAATAAATAAAAACCTGATGGTTGGGTGTTCAGTATCTGTGTGTGTGTTTGTCTGTCTGTGTGTGTGTGTGTGTGTGCGCGTGTGTGTGTGTGTAACAGTCATAAGGCTATGCTACACTAATTTTCTTTCTTTTTCTCCCAGTTTTCATTTTTATTGAATTTGTCCTTTTATTGTTTTTCTTTCTTTTTTTTAATTGATAACATTCACGTTTTTTGCTTGCTTTTGTTTTTCTGCTCTTTCTTCATTTTGTTTTTTATTATTTTATGTTTATTTTTAGTTGCTTTATTCCTTTCATACCTTTTCCCCTTATTTACATTTTGTTCTTTCCCCCTTTTTCTTTCTTTTCTTTGGATATCTTAATGGATATTAATGCCACCCCCATTTTTTCTTTTTTTTTTTCTTTTTTTTTTTTCTTGCTTGCTTATTTTTCATATTTTTTCTTAATATTTATGTAATATATTTATTTTTCTTTTTTTTAATATCTCTCTCTCTCTCTCTCATACTGTATGTCCAATATCATTGTTAGAGTAAATGGATATTGATGCAGCCTCATTTCTTTCTTTTTCTTTTTTTTTTCTTTTTAATTTTTTTTTTTTTTAAACCTATTTAATTTGTTTTCTTTTTTCTTTTCTTGATTTATAAGACTAATATCATTTTTGGCAATTATTTTATAGATATTGATTCCCTGCTTTCTTTCTTTCTTATTTTATTATTATTATTATTATTATTATTATTATTATTAATTAATTAATTAATTAGTTTATTTATTTATTTTTTTTTACTAATTTTCTCTTGCTTTATTATTTAAAAAAAAAAAATGTTTTTAGCTGTACTGAAACATGATATCACTGTTGCATCACATCGTATCAGCCATGGCAGTGTGTATAGTTGGGTAAACCATGCTGCTTTTTAAGACGTTGCTTTATTAAAGGCAGGACAATAAATAAAACCGGACCTATGATAAAGCCTTGAGGGACGGCAGATGATGAAATGGAAATTTCGCATTTACAATGTAAATCCTGACTCTTATTCATTCGACTCATGACCTGAAAATCAATAGAAGTGTGCCGTCAGTAGAGACGTACCGTTTATTTAGATACACTCGAGGGGACACGGGGAGAGAGAGAGAGGTTTATAGAGTTGAGCATACCTGAGAAAAGGGATAAATCCTCGCTTTCACAAAAATCAAATCCAAAAAAATTATAAGATCGATAGTGCAGCTGCAAATCTCAGGTTCGTATTAATGCATTCATTCGAATGCGTTATCGTTTCTATAGTAACAGCTCATCCGCTAGGATTTTTTTTTTTAAACTGAAATGGTTAAAAATTGGGATTTTATGTCATGAATCTACACAAAATATCCCATAATACTGATGTGTTTCAGGAAAATCGATGTAGTTTGCAAAATTATTTACAAATAAAATAAAAAACAAAAGTTGATTGCATAAGTATTGACCTGAAGTTCTTGTGAAACCTCTAAATTAGTTCTGAAGTGAACTGAAATACGCAGCGGAATGGAGTTGACCTGTGTGCTGTTAAAGTGTGTCACGTGATCGCAGTGTACATACGCCTGCTCATGACCACCAAGAAGTCGATGAAAAGAAAGTTCTGGAGAAGTTTTATAATCCTGCAAAGCACTGTTAAGGCCATTATTAAAAAATAGAAAAAATATGGCACACCTACAACACTGCCTAGTCAGAGAAGTTGGAGAACTTCCAACATGATGCTCCCACCACCATGCTTCACAGTGACTCAGGTTTGTCCTGTGAACAGCTTCTCACATGTGAGCTGTGGATATCAACAGCTCAACCTTCAGAGTTACCCTTGGACTCTTGGTTGCTTCTCTGACTAATCCCCTTTTTACCCGGACGCTGACGTTTGTCAGTCTGTCCGTCCCATCTGAGATTCTCGTTAGTGCAACATCTCAAGAACGAGTGGTTGAACGTTTATAGGATTTATATGGAATTCTCATTTTAACCAGAAGATTTCGATTTTAGAATTGATCCAAACAGGGTCAAGGTCAAATGCCAGAAAATTTTTTTTCTTCAACGCCTTCCTTACAGTTCGAAGTCTATTTTAAAGATATTTCAAGCATGCGCTGTGGCCAGTGGTAGCTCAGTGGTTAAGGCGTTGGACTACTGATCGGACGGTCGTGAGTTCAAATCCCAGTGCTGCCACTGTTGGGCCCTTGAGCAAGGCCCTTAACCCTCAACTGCTCAGATGTATAAATGAAATAAATGTAAGTTGCTCTGAATAAGGGTGTCTGCCAAATGCCATAAATGTAAAGTAACAAGAAGGACTAGACCCTTGGTCCCTTGGGTTGAGTCATGGTTAATTAGATTTAATGGCTCTCTGTGGAAACCCTGATTGATATTTTTCCAGACCTTCCAATTCTGGAGTTGTTCCGTTGTCTTTTCAATGCTGCTGTTGCTTAAAAATGGACCGGTGCTGAGATGCAGGTATGCGGCAAGTCGTCGGTAAGTGACGTCTCATGTTTTGCGCTTGGTGGACTTGCATTAATGACGAATGATGAAGTGTGGCTCTCGGCTGTGTTGTGTCAGCACCGGGGATCTGTTGATCGTGTCTGCACGTGGGTCTGCACTGCAGAGGCTTTTCAGGCCAGAGTAATGGAGCATGAGCGAAGCTGAAAGGTTTTATACAGAGGATTCGTGCATTTCGATCAACGGTTGCAGCTGAGTAATCAATAACAGTGACAAAATTTGCGTGTGAATATGAATTTATTTGTGAAAATGAAGTGCATCTCTCTGATTAGATCTACAGTCAAGGTGACTGCACAGATTACATTAGTGCACACGTCCCCCACCCCCACTCACACACGCACGCACACACACACACACACTCTATCACTCTCAGAGGCAATACTACATCGTTGTATGTGTGTGTGTGCTGTGCCAGCCGCAGCGAGTGTATGAGCTCCTGCAGGCATGCACAGACGGCTAAAAGACAGCAGACTAATACATCTGCCCTGAGGTAAGTAAGTGTGTGTGTGAGCGAGTGAGAAAGAGAAAGAGTGCGTGTGCCTGAAATTGCAAACGTATTCTAGCGTATGATTCACAGACCTCATCATGAAGTGAGTGTGTAGTGTGTCTCAGCGCTGTGTGATGCTCAGATCGTTGCGTACGAGAGGACACGGTGTGTGAAGGTTTTTGTGAGTGTGCGCTCGTTCAGAACAATATGGCCTCCGTCGCTGTTCTGTGTCTCTGTAACGTTCCCTGGACTGCTAATCAGTCCTGATCACTATTGATTGCCGGGATCAATGTGATAACCCGCTCACACTGATCTACCTGATAGACTTCTTAGTTTTATTCTTTCCGTCTCTCGGGAACCGACCAGAATTTCTTTCTTTTGGAAATCAAAACACACTGGCGGTGAATTATTGACGAGCTCGGAGCGTCCTCGCGTTCACGCTCCTCCATCGTGCCTTGTTTGTCATTCTTTCCCTCTCTTTCTCCTCTCTGACATGGATCTGCTCTCTCTCTCTATCTCTATCAGTTTCCATCCATCCATCTGCATCTCTTTACCATCATATGTAGCTTGTTTAGCTTATGGTTTTGGTCCATTTAGAGCTTAGAAATGATCTTGTAAGGAACTGTAGGTAAAGGATAAAACACTTCATGTTGTGCTGTTTTTGGAAAATAATCAGTGACCGTGTAGCCTGATGAAGCGGCGTTACTGCCACCACCGCATAGTTCATTCTTTTCCGAAAACAACGCGTCACCAAGTGCTTTAATCCTCTTACACCACAGCAATTTGCCTGCACTATTTTAATTAATTGAAGAACAACGCATTGTGCTTTTTGTCCATTTATAGCTACATTTAACGTTCCACAAAACAAGTTCTCACGTACGTTATAGCAGCTATATACAGTCGTTCCCTCATCAGCCTCTCCCCCCCACTCTTGAAGGTAATAAGACAAGTAGCTGTCTTCTGAGGACTTCTTCCGTGCATGACAAGGTGTTAATGTTATGATCTTTATTCTTCCATTCTGCCCTGTTCTGTATAATTTCTATCTTCTTCTCCCACCTCCTCTGCGAATGCGTTTACTTTAGGACAGGATGGAGCTCGTGTGTGTAAGGTGGAGGGCGAGGTTCTCTGTTCTGCTTTTGCACACCTTTACCTGGGGCTGGACAGGTGAGGAACCAAAACCACCCCCTGCATAATATGAACAATAATATAAAGGTCTAGGGTACTTTATTTTTAGCTGACGTAATATTTAACATCATTATTTCTCAAGACTTTTAAGATGTTCTACCAATCATATTTAATATTTCGTGATGTTTTCCTGTTCATTTTCTTGACTTCCGTTGATCCACCGAGTCAGAGTCGCTCGATGTTTTGGAGGAACTTGCGGAGGTAGATAAATGGAGTCATTTGTCCACTTTTATTTCTCAACTCCTATGCTAGTGCAGCGTGTCAGGATAGCGGGGAAAAAAGACTAAAATAGGATGTACACTCTTCAGGTTAAGCAAATGTGGCTTGTTTGAATGAGACCTGCAGAAACCTTTCAAAATAGTAGCACACAAATTCAGTTTTCATTGTTTTGTAATATCAATTTGTAAAATTTCGGCATATTTCGCTATCCTGGCGCGCTGCACTAGCGTAGGAGTTCAGCAATAAAAATGAAGAGATTTCTCCATAACACTGAAAGAATTCTGACTCAGTGGAACACCTAAAATCTAAATCTGCAAGTGAAAAGAAGTTTACGGTGGTCAAGTCCATTTGTGGTTGTTTGCTGGAAAAGTTTGTAAGAACCTGGTTTAAAAGAAGGCCGGTCATTTACTTAATCAACCAGGACCAGGATGAATCATAACAAACTTCATCAATATATTTATCATCAAATACTAATACAGAATTGTTAGGTTTTAAAAATATTGAATCTCCGGGTTACAATTCCTAAGAAGAGAGAAAGTGAGAGTACACAAGAAAGACGGCGCCCTGGCCCCGCTGCACGCTTCCTGCACCAAGATCTTGGGAGAGTTTGCCAAATGACACACAGACACACAAAGTTCAAATGGCAGAATCTCTCTTTATTCAAAGAAAAGGCAGCGTATATATCTGGCTTGGCACACAACAGAGGCAAGGGGCTATCTACTGATTGGTTAGGTGGAAGGTGTATTTGCATAAAACAGGAAGCCTATTGATGTAAGACCATATATGGTTTCTAGGAAGTAATGAAAGGACAACAGATGTTGTTTGGGGAAGAATGTAAACGCACGCAAATGGTATTCGGGGACACAGAGGAATACACGAATGGTGAGGGGCTTCATCTGTCTGTACCTGAGTCAACAGAGAAACAAAGAAAAGAGGTGCCAACACAGGAACCAGGAAACAGAGAAGGGAGGGGGTGTTCACAGAGAAGACAGGAGGGGAAAGTGGTAATAAGATTAATACTAAACAGTGTTCACATTAAACTCTATCAAGAATGTTATTAATTTTTTTTTTTTTAAATAAATATATATAGGCCATGCACGAGCGCTTGACCCTGCCCCCAAGATTGATGGACGCCAACACTCTGAGGTCACTGTGCAAGAAAACATCACTCATAGCTTCAGTTGCCAATCAGAGGGCTGGACTCCACAAGCCCCTCCCTTGCTCACCTGGTACCTCAATGGTGAGAGACAGAGTGAGGTTTCAGGTAGCCGGGGGCCGGGGCGTCTGGTCATGACGTCGCCAAATGACAAGGGAACGATGAAGTACAGTGCAGAGCGAAACAGCACGTTCACTCTCCGGCCCAGGAAGTGGGATCGTGAGCTGGTGTGTGCCGCCTCGAACCCGCATGGTAGAGAGAGCTACAATGCCACAGTTGTCCTTAACGTTCAGTGTGAGTAATGAGAAGTACACACATCCAACATATGATCATCAAATTAAAGGATTATTAGAGCAGAAAGGGTTAATGTGACGGACAGTGGATAGAGAGAAGCCGACACATGACTTAATTTCGCAAACTAGCCAGCCTTGTTGTAGAGACTAGCGGATAGGGGTCGACCGATTCATTGGTTTTTGCCGATTAATCGACACTGATAACTGATTGCTGGAACTGTCAGTTTTTGGCAAAAAGTCCACACCGATAGTTTTTCCCGGTTGCGTCCATTGCGGGATCGGCTGAGAAGGGTCCGCTGTCATTATACAGTATGAGAGCGGCCTCTAGAGGTGAAATAAAAACTATCGCTGACCAATTTTGTTGTGTTATTTGAAGGTTTTTTTGATTAATTTTGCATGTCTCTGTTTTTATTTGTTATTTGGAGTGTTACTTTCTGGTTCAGTTTGGATGTATATCTTTTATTTACTTTAATATTTATTAATAGTTCATATATATTAATATTTATATATTTATTTCTATATATTATTTCTATATTTCTATATTTTATTTCACGATATAGTCAGTACTGTTTATTTTTGTAATAAAGTTCAGCAATATTTTACTTTGAGTGTTATGTTTTCATTCAGTATCAACTTTAAAAACTATCGGGTCATTAATCGGTTATCGGTAGGTAGGTACCGCCCAACTTAGTTATCGTATCGGTAAAATGCATATCGGTCGACCTCTACTAGTGGAACCCCAGTTCATATTAGTAAAGCCAAATTCTGGAAAATAGTTGAGGCCAATTCTGAACTTCAGCAAAGACCAATTCAGGGAACTTGTTTGGCCCAATTCAGGAAGCTAATGTACACCAGTTCAGGAAAATAATGGTGCCCAACTATTGAAATTATGGAAAGCAGCTAATGTAGAACTGATCTTATCTTCCTTTTTACCTGACCTCTGACCAAAATTCTAACAAATTCACATAAGAAATTGAAGTGTAATAAATAGTTTCTAAAAAAAAAAAGTCCAATAGTTTAAGAATATCCCAAAAATATCTCACTCGCAGTTCAGCCGGAGATTCTGCGAGTCAACGCCCACTACAGTGAGACCTCTGACCCCGGGATCTCCTTGGTGCTCTTTGCACTGGTTCGCTCCAACCCCCCCGCCACCATCACCTGGGTGGATCAGTCTGGCCAGCTGGTGGCCAACACCTCTGACTTCCTCATCCTGGACTCACGGAGCTACCCGTGGCTGGCCAATCACAGTCTGCAGGTCATGTTGAGCAGCCTTTCAGGAAACGTCTCGCTCAATGCCAACAACAGCCTTGGCTCCGCCCACACCAACCTGACACTCACAGGTACTCGATGAAGATTTGAGTCGGGTTATCCTGATCATCAAGGAAATTTTTTCCCCCAATGCTATGTAGTTGTGCAAAATGACCATATTTGGTCAAATGAAGTAGTTAAATTAGCAACAGTAGTTAAATTAGTTAAATTTGTCAAAATAAACACAAATAATAAGGAGTGATGGTCTAAATTAGCAACAACAGCAAAAAAAGTTGACCTTTGAAGGTCCCTTTACTTTTTATATTTATTTTTCCCAGAATTCTTGCAGTCTCGAGTGGAAGTGCCAGTGTTAGGGATTGTCACGGGTGGTGTTGCAGGCTTCGTGACACTCCTCATCCTCACTCTGATGGTGCTCTGTCTTCTGCATAAGGACAAAACCAAAGTCATTGGTACGCATCGACATTAATTCATTGACATTAACAACATTAAGTCACATTTAGTCCTGTCCACATAAAGAGAAAAAAAATGGGTTGGTGAGAATCAGCAACTAGGAAATTGAGTCTAAAAAAAGTGCAAGTACAGAGAAGATGGATCAATTCAAATATGTGTATATACAGTATATACAGTATATACAGTGTGTGTGTGATATATATATGTGTGTGTGTGTGTGTGTGTGTGTGTGTGTGTGTGTGTGTGTTATTGTTCCTTATTTTTGGTTTCCTGTTTTCTTTCAGAGGAACCAGTCGCAATTCCCATGACCCAAGAATGGTAAGTAAATACATCACTGTGAAAATAAAATCCAAAAAAAAAAAAAAAGAGTAGTCTATTGTGTGTGTTTTGCGGTAGGATTTTTGCACAACATATGCAATTTGTCTTTGTTTTCAGTAACAGATCAGACAATGTTCAGGTGACCAGAGTGTATCTGCCACGTGAGAACATGTCGCTGCCCTCCAACGTGCCGCTCAACGAACACAGCGTTCTCTGTAAAGGCAAGACTACACTGAATCAAATATGCAAATGAATCGAATACACAGCTGAACTAATCTGATTATTAACCAACATGAATGAAAGAAAATGAGCCAAGAATCAAATCTGTATTGAGTGAAACATTAATATGAAATGAATCAGTACTGCTAATAATCCTAACAGGAATTACATTAAATCTGTAAATTGAATCACTGAGTCAAATCTGTGAATTAATCCATCACACAGTAATATAATTTATAAACTGAATGTATTAAATCTGCAACGGCAAGACTGCAGTGAATCGCCACTGAATCAAACCCATGAATGAATCAAATATCCATGAGATCATTAAAAAAAAAAAGGTTTTGTATCAGATGCTTTTAATTACAAATAAATGTAAGAAAACATAAAACACGGTGAAACATGAACGAGAACTGAATCAGTTCAAAAGGGAGACAAAGTTGCAACAAATGAATCGAATACAAAAGTAAATATGAGTAAGAACTGAATCAAGTACAAAGTCAATCATGAAAGAGAAATGAGTCAAAAACTGGTAAATTAATCAAGTAAAAAAAGTGACGGATCAAATACAAATTTGTGGGTCAGTGAATCAAATACAGAATTGAACAAGCATTAAATAAATCAATATGAACCAAATGGGAATGAAATTAAATCTGTCCATTGAATCGATGTCTGATCTGTACATGAACCCATTACACAGTCATATAATCTATAAAATGAGTGAGAACTGAGTCAGTTCAAAAGGGAGTCAAGTTTGCAACAAATGAACCAAATACAAAAGCAAATATAAGCAAGAACTGAATCAAGTGCAGAGTCAATCATGGCAGACAAATGAGTCAAAAACTAGTAAATGAATCAAGCAAAAAGAGATAGTCGATGAGTCTGATCTGTAAATGAACCCATTACACAATCATGTAATCTATAAAATGAATCTATTGAATCTGCAATGAATCACCACTGAATCAAATGCCTGAATAAATCAAACATCCTTAAGACTCCACATCCATATCTATTATTCATGGACATAATAATAAATAAAAAAAAAAGTCAATAGTTTCTGTTGTCACACACAACAAGACAGTGAAACATAAAGGAGAACTGAATCAGTTCAAAAGGGAGTCAAATTTGTGACAAATGAAATATAACCAAGAACTGAATCAAATACAGAGTCAATCATGGCAGACAAATGAGTCAAAAACTGGTAAATGGATCAAGTAAAAAGTGAAAGTCAATTCGTGAATCAATGAATCAAATACAGATTCAAACCAAACAGGAATTAAATTAAATATGCAAAATCAGAGTTAAAACATCACTGAATTAAAAAAAAGCTTTAAATTAAGCTGTGTATTTAATTGGACAATTCCAGTTTTAATCGGACATCAGATCAGGGTTTAATGTTTGCCATGTTTTCAGGACGGCTTCCGAACTCCAAACAGAACACTTTAACACGGAAGACTAAAGAGGAAGAGGAGGAAGAGGACCTCTCGTTGGCCTACGCCGCCAGAGGTCAGAGGTCACGGCATCTGAAAGTGTGTGTTTGAAGGCTACTTAGAGACGTGTACACATTTTTTAATTGATGCAAAGTCTGTTAAGTCTGTTTGCTCCTTTCACAATGATGTTTTTTTTTTTCCCTTTCAGGTTTTGCCAGATACCCCATGGTCGGTTACATCTACAAAGAAAACAGCACAAGCAGCGAAGAGATCTGGCTTTGACTGTATTTCTCAACACACACACATTACACACATCACACACTCATCCCACAATGAACTTGCCCTTGCTAGATTTTAATATTTAAAAAAAAAATAAATAAAAAATTTTAGTCTAGCAACCTCGATTTTATTTTATATAGTTTTTATATTATATAAATGATTATCTATAACTATATCTATAATTTATTATAATATAAATTAATGTGTACACATATATAATATAATTTTATATTAAAATATAAACTTTAATATTGTAATTTAACATCTAATTATATAATATAAATTATATAATTCATTTTTCCTCCATTTTCCTCCAAAATGTCCAAACGATTCCTTTAAAATAAAACAAACAAAAATAAATAAATCTACATTTTACCCATGCTAGGTATTCAGAACTGAAAATGTCTGCTGCAAACATAGACAGTTAAGGAGTTCTTATAATTACACAAATGAATGAAAGTATTAATTACAGAAATGAGATCTTTAAAAGCTTTTCTTAAAGCTTAGAACTCAATAAACCAGAAAAAACATTGATATTGGGTTCTACGTTTATTATATTGTGAGCTTTATCATATGACATCATTCCACCTCTCTCTAAAAAAAAAAGAAGATCTAAACAGTATTTTAAGGCTCAAGAAATTAAATGAAAACGATATAAAATTGTATAGAAATAATGCAAGTTTAATAGAACATCATATCCAGTTATAGGATCTTTAATAATAAAAAGATTGCTATCAAAGAGTCATTACCCAGAATTCTGTGCTGCTATGTGGAATGCTCCATGGTCTTTGTGTAATCGAAGAGAATGTTAAATAAATTCTAATAACATAATGAAGAAAGTTATATTTGTAATGATAAGGCCATGCCTCAGAGGTTACATATGTATTTGTATATTTACATGTATATTTTCTGCATGTACATATAAGGAATCATATAAGGAATGTACTCTGTGTATTTATGTATGTATGTATATATATATATGTCAAGAGTTATTTATTAAAGGTAAGATGGAGAGATTCGGTTCTTTCCATCCAGCAGGAGGTGCTAGGATACGAGACTCGAGTAGTGTATTTTTTTAAAAAAAATTTATTTTCACACACAACCACATATCCATAACATCACAGAATCCTCACTGAACCAAATATGAGGAAAAATCAGATATCAAATCAGTGGTGGGGATAAAACGAATCAATATCGCAAATGATTCACATAAGAATCAAATGAATTGTACGTAGGTAAAATCATCACTGAATCAGACTGTGTATGAATCAGATACAGAGTGGAACATGGACCATTTAACAAAATGCACACTGCTTATGAACCTAAAATAAAATGAACCTAAAATGCAATCAGTAAAGGCACAATTGTAGCAAATTTCATTATATGAAATCTTTATATTAAATCGGCATGAGAAGATTGCACTGAATCATCACTGAATCAAAATTGTTACTGAATCAAACACCAAACAGGAATGAAATTATATCTCATAATAAATCACTAAATATTAACTTAATACAAAATCTGCATGTCAAGATTGTACTGTCAAATAAATCAACATGAATATGAGAATTCAAAGTAAAAAGAATCAGTAAGATTTTTGAACCAAATCATCACTGAATCAAATAATAAATCAGATATGCAGTTGAACATGAACATGAACATGAAATGAATCAGTACTGCTTATGAACCAAAGAGGAATGATGTTAAATCTGCAAAGGCAAGGTGGAACTGATTCAGCTCAAATCTATAAATCAAAATCACACCGAGTCAAATAACACGCCAAACGCATCATCGTAAAAAGAAATGGTCACGTTGTGAAATCCATGCCGATGGACACCTTAGTGATTTATTTGGAGCTGTAGTTTTGAGATCAGTTCATCTAATTCTAAAACAGTTTAATATGTAGATTAAAACTTTTTATACAGGAGAATTTTTTTCTTTAGGTGTCTTATAGTGAGGATGTAACAATCATGGTCCTGATGTAATAAAGCAACAATTGTGAAGTTTTTGTTATATTAAACTTCATGAAGTAAGAATTTGCAAACATTAAAAGAAAAAACATTAGCTAAGATAGTTAACTTCTTATAATCTTAACGAAGACTTTTCATTCAAACCTTAAAAGGAGTCATCTTAATAATATGTAAATAGAGTATATTAAACTTTTATTACAATTAGTGTACATTAATGTAGCAAATACAACAAACATACAGGAATATAACCTTAAAAGTGATGAAGATAAAAGTCAAGTAAGTTAAAAGTAAGTTCATATGTTGAAATGTATAGCATATAATATAAAATGCTACTTAAATGTAGCAAATATATTAGGCTCTTTAAAAATCAGTGAACTTAAGAGTAGCAAAATGAACTTGTGAGCTTAAAATTTATTTTAAAAAATGTTTAATTTTATAAGTAGTAAAATTATGTATGATAATGGTTAAGTAAAATATGCAAGTATGGTTTTTAGGGACAATGTGTGTAAAGTGTATTTACTGTAAAACATTTCAGAAGCAGCAACCTTAAAATATGTACCAAATATAGTGAACTTAAAAGTAGAAAATATATTCTTAACCTTGGACTCAATCATGCACTATAGTATAATAAACTTATGTTCTTACAGTTATGTTTTTACAGTGAACTTAAATGATAATACAATTATAAAAGTAGTATAAGAAGGTAGAAGTCACAAATAAATTGAACTCAATATGTTAAAATAGTCTTTACAGTCGTAAAAGTAGTAACTCAAAGTAGAAAATATATCAGAATGGCCAACTTAAAAGTGACAGATATATTCAGATCTTATAGAACAGTGAACTTAAGAGTAGCACAGTGATCGTGTTTTAAAAGTACATAAAAAACTTAAAAGCATCACTCGGAGTAAATGTTTCATTTTAAGTTAGTAATAACATTTTAAATTAGTAAAAAAAAACTGGAACTATGGTAAGAATGTAAGTGTGTTGCCTCTGAAAGACTTTCTGTGTAAATCCTTGCAAATGTTTTTAAATTTATTTTTATTTTTTAGAAAAAGACGTATAGTATATAAGTATATTTATAATAAAACCTTTTATAAGTAGTGAAATTAAAATTAGAAAATTGTGAACTTAAAAGTAGAAAAGTATCTTGACACTATTGGACTTAATCATGCACATATAGTTAACTTACATTAAGATAATCTTATATTAAAAAAAGTAGTTCAGTAGAAGTTGCAAATAAAGTGAACTTAATATTTTAAAATACCTTTTACAGCCCTAAATGTAGTGAACTTGAAGTATTACACTACAAAACATGACATCTTAGCAAGTGAAAATATCTTATAGTAAAATGTATCTAGTATTTCTATTTCCTATTATATGAATACAATAAACTAAATATATGATTATTAAACCTATTTCTGGACTTTTTATTTTTTTTAACTTAAAAAAAATAATAATTTCAGGCTTGAAATAGTTGTGTTCTATTGTCAGATAATTTCTCATTTTAAGAATCTGTTCCTAGAAAGAAACAAAATTATCTGCCAACAGAATAAGAGTATATTTAATCTTGAAATGAGTAAAATCCTCTAAAAACAGGTGGAATAATCTCATAATAAGACATTTACATACATTTCCCATATTCCCAAGATATTTTCACTTGCTAATGTGTCATTGTTTGCAATGCAAATAAATGAAGAACTAATTTAACTTAAAATGAGCAAATATAGTGAATTTAAAAGTAGAAAATATATCGAACTTCAAAGTAGTGAACTTAAGAACAGCCAAATGAACATGTATTAAAGCTAGTGAATGTGAAATGGATTTTTCTTTTCTATTTTAGTAGTAGGAAGTTGTGTATATGTATGTTAAGTTCATATGAAAGTGTGTTGCCTCTGAAAGGGTTTATCGGGAGTTTTCTGTGAAAATATTTGTAATATATAATCTTTAAGTGTGTGTGTGTGTGTGTGTGTGTGAGAGAGAGAGTATATTTTGTGGGAGACACAGGTGCCTTTCTGTGGTGTACGGTTGGCATACAGGAAGTTGTTTGTGGGGTCCCTGTTGCTCTGAGTCGAGAATATAACATAGAAATGAGTCCTTGTAAGCTGACAACTACCACAGGCTACAAAAGCAGTGTTTAACTTTCTAGCATGAAATTCATCTAGACTTCATGTTGTAGAAATTTTAATTGAAATTAAATCTAACTGTAACAAATGAAAAATAAACAGCAAAGTATTATTATTAAATACACAACATTACGTTTTCTAGTGTCCAGTGTCATATACTTTGTTTAATAAATTGAAATTTATTTTCAATTTAATTACCATAGTTATGAGTTATAATAAAGCTCAAAATGACTTTACTTACAATCTGCTGCTTATTTAATATTTTAACATAACTTTATCATTAAATTTGAGTGTAATGGCCAAAAGTGACTCAAACCTCGAACACTTTTTTGCATTAAAAGTTAGTCTGCCATGCTTTTAGGTTACTATTTCATTTAGTGTGACATGAGAAACCCAAGTCCACACACACACACACACACACACACACACACACACTTCCTCTGTGTGTAGGAAGCGCCCAAGTTAGAGAGAGAGAGAGAGAGAGAGAGAGAGAGAGAGAGAGAGAGAGAGAGAGAGAGAGAGACTTCCAGTGAAGAAGAGTGTTTATTTGGGGGTAAGGAAATTTTTTATAGTTTAGATGTTTCAATTTTGGTCAAAACAGGTGTTTGTTTTTATTTACCACACACTTTTTATTAAAACATACACTACGTTAATACAGTACGTCTATAGATTAATGTTATCTTGCAATTACAGAATGGTATTATTTTGAAAGCCTAATTTCAGTAGTCTGGTTATAGTGTTGAGGAATGTTGCAGTAGTTTAAACTTTGCAGGTGAAATACGGAATTTAAAGTGGAATCTGTGCAAATATATTGCGTCATTTATAGAACAACATTATCTTGCCTTTAGAAAAGCTTTAATTATGTAGTTATGTAGCTATAAATCGTAGTTAATTTCAGTAGGTTTTAATAGTTTAATAGTGTTAAGTTGTGTATTAATCACCTTATCAGTCAGATTTACTGTAAAAGCAGTTATTTGTGGTGTTCAATGCTAGAAAGAAGCACAACGTCAAAGTTAAAATGGCGGAACGTAGCAAGGCAAATGGCTTCGCTGTTTTCTAGATCGTCCTCCATTTTGGATCGAGCAACCAATTAACCAACCAACAAACACACACACATACACACTCGTACTGTTGCCTGCTGTACTGTAATGTTGATGTACATGAAGCAAGTCTAACTTTTGCTTTTTAGCTGTAAAGTCAGAAGTCTGAACATGATGAAGTGGAAGAGTTTGTTCTTTCTTTTTACCTGCTTGCTGATGCAGAAATTGATCTGTAAGTACGATTGTTTTTGTGCTTTTCGTTGAAGTTTAAGTTGAAAATGTGTAATTTTACAAAACATACAATACAACTTGAATGAAATGTTGGAAACAGGATTGTAAGTAAATAAGGCTATAATGATAGATTTGTATGAAGGAATAGGTAACATATTTTTAATTCTCAGGTTTATAATACTTACCTTTCCCAAACTTGAGAACAATTTAAAAACATGTATATGAATTTGGCTTTTATCTAAAGTGACATCCTGGCCAGTAACCTTCTAGAAATAAATAATAATAATAATGTTTATTATTATAATAATATAATAATAATTATTATTATTAAAGTGCTTGCTGCGATTTGAACCTGCAACTTTTTAGTCATTGTTCATGAATTTTGTCTTTAGTTTATTTATACTTTAGATTTGATTTTAAGGGAATGTAGGACCTAAATAAGGAATTTCTAAATGTACAAGTAGATAAATTAACAATATGTATTACTGTTAAGTTCACTATTTTGAATACCATTATAAATTCATTATATTTTCTACTTTTTTATTTGTTTAGCCTCGATGTAAATTAATTTTGTAGGGAAAATATTGGTATATAGGTTCACTATATTACAATAAGCTCAAATATATAAAATATATTTTTTAATAAGCTCACTACCTTTAAGATCGCAATGCATTTTTGACCAGTTCTACTTTATGGATAAATATTCGAATAAGTAAATATGATAAGTAACTAAGGGATAATTCTGAGACATGAAGTGGCAGTGTTTTCTTTGCTTTGTAACTGATGAGAAACTTTAGCAGTTAGCGTGATGCGTGATTTTGCAGTTTGTTTAGCAGTTTGTGTTAATATTTTACACATTAATCATTATTACCTAACTGAATTAATGCTAGTTTGAATGTGTTTAGTTTACATCTCAAAGTCTGACAGTGTGTCAGATACTTTCATGAACATGTTCAGTCCTTAATATGACCTTGGATTTGGTGTAAATAATAATATAGATAAACATAAGCTAAAAAAAAATGTGTAAGATAAAATGGACAAGTTGACTTTTTATGACTTTTTATCTGATTATTTTGTCTGGTGCTGATAAGCGCACAAGTAAATGTAATTAGTTAATAAGTACCAATTAAGTAAGTAATAAATTACAAAACAGTGTCTTCATTGGGTTATTTTGTGTTAGTGTAGCCAAAGAAAGGCTATACAACGTTAAATAACATATCACTGTATAACTTTACAGCATTTAACTTAACATGTATTATAAAATATATAATAATCAAATATTTTAGTAGCATGACCTTTATTTACCTTATTGAGGGCAAATGCAGAAAGCTAATAATGAAGTAATCTATAAAGAACAATATATTGTATGAACAAGGCAATGTAAAGGAAGTAAATTTTGTTTATCTTTTTCACAGGTTATAAAGTTATTTGCACCAAATCAGTGGTCATATTTAAACTGAGTGGACTTAAATTGGACTTAAAGTAGTAAATATGGGAAACCTCATCTTATTTATTACTTATCTAATTATTACTTTTACATATAAATTATTCACATCAAATCAGCTACTTGTAGAGTAAACTAAAGATGACATTCATTGAAATATTTGTGTGGCTGTATGTTTTAAAAATAAGAAATAAATGATAAAGGTCTATATTTCTCATATCATGTTTTAAACTATACTGTGTCAGGGTAAATCATGAAATCTTTTTTCTTCTTTGTTTTTTTCACAGCTGGCCAAGGAAACCAGCCGATTACTGTGAAGAAGAAAGGAAATAGCTTTGAATTCACATGCACTGGCAACTGGCACGGTTTAGATGGGAAAAACTTCAGTTTATCCTACAAAGATGAAAATTCTTTGCATGTGTGTGAGGAAGACATAAAGATGTTAGTCAGAATCAGAAGTGAGTTCTCCAACTTCAGTTTCACAACTTGTAAAAAAAAAAAAAAAAAAAAAAAAAAAGCATGAAAATGCATGTTCATATAGTGTTTGCACAATACAAATCTGATTCTGCACAGTTGCTTCATGAGTAGAAACATTTTCTCTTGAATATTGTTTCTTCCTTGTTGCAAAAATAACACCTAATTAAAATTTCATAGGTGTGTTTATAGGATATATTTTGGAAGTACATGTGGTCTTATTACACATCCATACACAGTTATGTACAAAAATTTGTGTCCACTGCCAAGAACTATTTTTTTTTATTACATCAGTTATAAAAAACACTACAGTGTTTTATTCAGCCAATTTTATTTATTCAAGGTTTTTGAGTTTGTATGAAATGGGAATATATCTGAAAATCCTGCTAGGAAACAATTGTGACTCCATATAACAACATTAACACATGGACACTCCTGACACACAGCATTAATTACCTATAAAATAAAACACTGTGTCATGCTGTTATAGGAAACTAATCAACAACGGAGAAGTGTGACAAAGCAGATGAGCCACTGTTATGACCTCAAAGTTGATTATTTTCCTGTAACAGCATGTCCTAGGTGTTTTATTGCTCTTATGCCACAACAATTTGCCAGCTATTATAATTTATTAAAAGAACAGCATGTAGTTTTTTTTTCACTTATAGCTGTATTTAATGTTTTGGTACATCTGTGAAACAAGTAGTTCCTGTTATCACTTATATAATAACAGCTATAAACAGTCGTTCAGTCACTTTCTCGTGCACATAATACACTGCTTGGGAGTGCACACAGTCAGAACCTGTATAGATATTTGACAGTTTAATTTTTTTTTCTGTAGCTTGTGACAACTGTGTTGAGCTGGACGCACCTGCCTTGTCTGCCATCATCGTGGGGAACATTTTGGCCACCTGTCTCATCGCCTTCGCGGTTTATAGCATTACTGCGCAGCCCAAAGGCAAAAACTTCTCTGGCAACAAAGGTCAGTCACGTTTAACAAGGAGAAACCCCCGATAGTGATGGCTCTCCTCAGAGAAATCTTATGTTCTTAAACATTTATACAGACTCAAAGAAATGAAAACATTCCCTTCAACATTTCTGAGTAGCTGACTGCACTTTTTTTTTAAAATTTTTTTTTAGTCATTGCAGGTTTTTAAGAATGTTCTGTCAGGTTAGCTCATGTCAGCAAGCTGGATAGCATAGAAGGTTATGAATCTGACTAAAATGTCCTCTCAGAAATCCTGTCAGGTTAGCTCCTAGCTAGACTTAGCAGAGAAGTTGATAAACATTTGTGGATTATGACCTAAAATCCTCTCAGAACTCTGGACAAGTTAACTAGCTGGTCTGCCTGAGAAGGTTGTGAATCTGAATAAAACTTCCTCTCAGAAATCCTGTCAGGGTTAGCCCATATTTGTTAGCTGGCTAGCATTAGCAGTAAAGATTATGGACATTGTGAATATGCCTTACAAATCCTCTCAGAAATCCTGTTATGTTAGCTCATGCTAGTGAGCTAGTTAGTGTTAGTAGTAAACATTATGAATATTATGACCTAAAGCCTTTCAGAAATCTTGTCAGATTAGCTCCTGTTAGCTTACTAGCTAGGAAAATTATTATCCTGAGCTCCATGAGCTAACCTTAGCTCATGTTTTTTTAGTTAGCTAATAATCAACATTTGTGAATATGACTCAGAATCCTCTCAGAAATACTCCTATAGGTCCAGTCAGATTAGCTCCTGTTAGCTAGCTGAGGAATTATTAAACATTTACGAATATGGCCTAAAATCCTCTCAGGTTAGTGCATGTGAGCTTACAGGCTAACAGTAGCAACAATTATAAACATAAGAGAAGAATATAAACCCTCTCAGAAATCCAGTCAGATTAGCTTCCGTTAGCTTACTACCTAGCAGTAGCAAAGAAAATGATAAACCTGAGAGAAGGTTAGAAATCCTCTCAGAACTCCAGTCAGAGTAGCTGTTGTTAGCTTACTTTCTACAAATACTTGAGGGTTTATGAATATATAATGATACATTGTTCCTTCAGATGAAATTACAGATTTCTTTATTACACTTTATTACCGACACACTGATTGATGTGTGAAATGGCTGTAAGTGGCATTAAATGTTTTATAGGAGTCATGTAATGGTATCAAAAACTTCTCAGGTAGATTAATTTGCCGTTCTCTGTTTAAGTGACCCTCTGTTTTGTTTTCTAGCATCAGATAAAGTGAATCTAATCACCAACGGAGACAGAGACACATATCAGGTATGGAGCAATCATAATGTGATTGATATTTCAATCTGTTTCAATTCTGGGCAAATCCCGAACGCTAGCTTAGAATTCATGGGGAGCGTAGATCTATGTTCCCAGGGTCCTATGTTCCCCAGATTTATAATGCACATAAGGAACACATGACAAAGGGAACTATGTTCCCCAGTTCCCAGGGTCCTATGTCCACCCCCCTGAGAAAACTTGTGAGTGACTACATAAAACCTTTTGAAAAGTTTACTTAATGTGTGTTAACAGAATATTGAACTAGGGAACATAGGACCCTTTGTCATGTGTTCATTATGTGCCATATAAATCTGGGGAACATAGGACCCTGGGAACATAGGAATGACCCGGAATTCATGCTAACATGGTCGTTTAGAAAACAGAAAATGGAAAAAAGCAACGTATTTTGTGACAGTGTGGATTGATACTATGTCGCAAAAAGACTTGATGATTTCATAACTTGGCATTGTAGTCTAATCAGTAGTCAGATAAAATCTTGCTTGCTAAACGGATTCAGATAATTAAGAGATTAGCGCTCCACACACTTCAGCACACTGCTAACTCCTGACAAAGGACACAGAGACGCTAAACGCCTTTATCCTCACGTCACAGATAACCATAGTTATCTTTATTACTTTACACTTTATTTTAATGCAGGTTCTTACAACTTATAGTGTTTTCGATGTTCCTATAAATGCCGGTAAAAACGTTAGCATGTGGAACAGACGTAACCTTTCTACCTCTCTTTTCTCTCCAGCAACTGAATCCAGGTCAGAATTCTGAGTACAGCAGGCTGGAAGTCAGACATAAATGATCATCGTTATAATCATCATCACTTTCATATGACGCCATCTTTAAATTCAGATTCGAGTCAGCTGGTCATGGGAACCCCAATTTCTGTTTGTACAAAAAATACTTATTATATATATGCATACTTAAATTTAAAATTTTTTTTTTTTTTTAATATTTTTTTTTACATTTGTCCTTCAGTATAACAGTTAAGCAGTAGCTCTAATGAATATTGTTAATGCTGGTTAATAATTCACAGTACTCTTTCTATGTTCATAAATCTATTAACATATTAATTATTATAAATTATGAAGAAATGACAGATATTTTAATATTAAAGTCATTCTAAATGTATGAACATGGATGTTACGGCACAATTTGGGTTAACATCGTAAAGTAGTGTAGCAAGTCGCATGTCTAACTGGAATTAACTTCGTTGACCGAACTTGATCAAGTTTGACGGATCGAAGAAAAACGATCAATTTTTCTATGAAAGTTTCTGTGCTATTTCCTTATCTGTTGTACACTTACGTGAAGTCGGAGGTCAGTTTTCGCTCACAAGCTGTCTTGTTCAGCTCGCTGCTTTACTGATTTTACTATTAGAGACTATTAGATATATTATATTAGTTATAATCTTTTACATTTGCCTTCTTGTGATTAGCCTGAATTATGTAAATAATCAAACTGTTACTGTTACCACCCTGAAGTTGATTATTTTCCTATAACAGCACATCCCAAAATGTTGTATTGCACTTATACCACAGCAATTTGCCAACAATTACAATTTTGCATTGAAGTTAATGATAAAAAAAAAAAAAAGCTTGTCATATTACCTTGAGACCGCAGAGTGATGACGTGCTCACGGCGGGAACCGTAAAGTTACAGCTTTAAGTGCTGACACTGGAGACTCCTTCCATTAACGTTGAACAAACCTCTCCTTACAGAGAAACTTAGCTTAGGTTACATGAAACATCCACCTGTCAGGTCTGTATGAATTAGTTGTTACTATAGAAGATATGCAGCTTTACTGTATTCAGAGGTGGTTAAAATGAATCATCTGGCCAATCAGAATCCAGAATTCGCTGTGTTTTACAGATAGCAAAATTTTCAAAAAAAAAGATCGGATTTTTATTAGACAGTAAGTTTATGTGAGGGTAAAAATTCAGCATCAATTGTCCTCAAATCTCATCAAAATCTCATCAGTTTGTGTACATGAGAAATCAATAGAAGGTTTACCACAAGATGAAGATGACACAAGATGTCTTTTTAATATCCGTTTATTAAAATGTTTTGCATTTAAAAAGGATTTAAGTACATTTAGCAAAGTGGACAAGGGAAGAAAGATCCGAGTCGGTCTAAAGAAGTGGCAAAGCAGAACAATCAAAATAAAATGTGAAAAGTGGCTAAGTAAAGAATAATCCAAGTATTAAGAAATGGCCATGGAAGGACGGGTTCTTGTAGACTTCCACATTTAAGTAGATTTAGCAAAGCAAAGCAAATATTGTTAAAGAAGTGGGCAGGTAAAGATCGGTCGAAGTAGCCATAGAGAAGAGGTACACCTGTGAAGAATTATCTGAGTCTACTTAGCGAAATTGTTCTTATTTTCCTCTCATATATATTTTTATGTGCAAGTGCTAACCTCAGTACTATTATTGGTAAACGGTGGCTAGCAGTCTAAGACTACAAGTCTCCTTACAAGTACTATTTCATAACCTGGCAGTTTAGCGAGCTAGTTTACTTGGGTTGATCAGGTAACTTGAGAATCGCCTGTTTTTATTATTTTTATTATTATTATTTTTAACATATTTCCTCAAAGTGTGAAGATTATTTTTTTTTTCTTCCTGTAATCGATACTGTTCCTGTAATTGCTCTTATAGATCAAGATGAAACTATGTTGGTTGTTGAAAAAGATGGGCAAACGTGCAAGGGTAAGGTTTTGTAATATAATACAGCGACCTGAGATTTAATTATTGTAGATATGAAAAAAAAAAGATGAAAGCCGATTTGGTAATCGTTTCTTTTTGTGATGCTTGTAAATCTAATAAAGTGGAAAAAAGAACATGTCGACTCAGCTCTTTTCTGAAGTGAACACTGTGTTTGTGATTCAAAGCATGGATTTATCATTGTATATTAAAATATATTCATAATAATAATATATTTATATAATTATAATTATAAATATTATTAATTTATTGACTTAAAAGCAAAAGAAGAAAACGCTAGAAAACGTAGCTACTGTATAAACTGCACAATTAAACTTTGTTTTAAAAAAATTAAAAACAGTGAGTGCATTATGGTGTTTTACAGAGACGATGCTAGTCTTTGACACTTAATGTGCTGCGGTTTTCCTTTATGAACCAGAAGCACACACAAACCGAGCTACTGTGATGTTTCAGCGCTTGACACACTCACAATTCACATACACACCGTCTAACATCCTGTGTGTGTGTGTATGTGTGAGAAAGACCCACAATCAGCCTAACACCTACACACTGTTCTCTCCCCCCCCTTTTTTTTTTCTTCCATCCCTATGGTGCACCACACATGGTGATTCTGATCATTAAAAACGAACTGTACTCCACATTTAGAACGTTTGGAGATAAACATCAGTTGTTAGGTTGCGTGAAGATTAGCATGAAGAGAGTTGTGTTTTGACGTCCCACCTTCTTCATCTTGCTGTCAATTACTTTAAATATGTTACTTACAAACTATCAGCTGTTTATCTTACTTGTTTTTTTTTTTTTTTTTTTTTTTTTGTTGCTAACTTGTCTCTTTCCCACTTTCTCAATTAAGAGGAGGACAACATTTTCAAAAACAGCATGTAATAAGCTCATAAACAGTGTTGAAAAGCCATAAGGTGCGCGAGAACACCTCTTTTTAATCAAGAACAACTTATTTGGAAGAATTCTGCGAGCCTTATGTTAACTCCTGTGCCACACATTTCATCCACTGAAACAGTTGGACTTGTGTACAACACTATTATGCTTGAACCATAATTATCATCCAACTTTCCTTTTGTAGAAATCCGAGTCTTCGGGAAATCATTTACGTGTTATTAAACGCTGGGAGTCGAGTTTTGTATTTAAAGAACCCTAAATATCCTTTTACTACAAATTCATCAGTACTTTGCTGGCTGTTTATGATTCTCTAATGAGGTTAATCAAACAGTGTAACCGAAGTGTTAATTAGGCAGTGGCTATAAAATTAGCAATTGATTCTTTAACCTCATGCGGAGTAAACATGGTGGTTCAAGATATTTAATTCGTCATGGTTTTAAACTAAAGACGCAAAATTTCATATATAGAATTTTACAGCACATGAAATGCCAACATCGACTTGCAAAAGTTTAGCGGTAGCATTTGAAAGTTTTGTCCTGTTGCTATGGTGATGTACCAGAAAACTACACTTTTCTATTTTCTAAGCTAAAGCAACGGTCAGTCCAAACTCGAATAAAATTCACCTGAGAGAAAAAAAGAGAGGATTCACTGAAGGGGAAAGGACGCACGATGCGAAAGACAAATTTGCGTTTTTGCTTTTGCTTTGTGCCAAATTTATCTATTAACTTTGAGCCAATAGACAGCCATTTAACAGCCTATTTTCTTTCATGTTGTATAGTTCGGCTTGTACATTACAACTTTCAATATATATTGAATATTTTGTATTCCTAATATTTTTGTAATAAATGTATAAATGCTAGGAGGTGAAAAGTTTTTTTTTCCCTCTCTGCCTGCTAGAATTATCTTGTTAGCAATGTTGTACCTCTGTTAAGGCAGTACATTATGGACTAACATTCACAAATAGGTCCAAATAGCACCGATCATAAATGTCAACTGTTGATGGTGTGAAATTTCAGTTTTAGGCCAAAAGTGGCCCAGCTGTACGTTTTGGTCCGTATTTGGTCCGTAATTTACCATCATTTCCCCACTGTGGTATGTGGGGAATATATATATTTGCAGTTCATATATAATGTAAAACTTGGACTTGTCTGATATTATCAATGCCCAAATGCATTATGGGAGTTTTATCGAGTAACTTCTAATCGCTTGAAGCGAATGCGTCTGCGGTTTCCTTTCAGAACCAAACTACTGCAAAGCTTCAGCGCTCGACACACATTCAGATACAAAACACCTAACATCATGTGCACATGAAAGGGCACACACGATTAGCCTGACGCCCACACACACACACACACCACCACACACACACTCACACCTTTTATTATTTCACTCTTTTATCAGAATAGCAGTGAAATTACCAAAACGATGTTATTTTCATATCACGTCACTCATGACTGACACTTGACCGGCGACGTCGACTGACGCCATCTATCACCACGGACGCCATATTAGCTACGCATTAATAACGTTAGAGCGGAAATCGAACTTTCCGTCGAGGTAAAGCGCTTCAAGGAATAGAAATCTTTCTCAAGGTGTTAATACGTTTAGACGCGATGCAACTCATGTCCTCACGCGCTCGCTCATTTCCTGCTAAACCCGTGTGCAGGTTTACGGCTAAAACTATCACACATCATGTTACGTTTTCATTTGTTTTCGATGTTGTGAGGTATTTTAAAACATAATATAGACAAACTTTGCTTTTGCTGACTAGATGATCCGGTCTGTTCACTTTAGAGGAAAGTGTTATAAAGAGTGAGAGCTTTTCAGATAACTTACAATTCTGTGTCAACTAGTTGTAGCGTGGGCTGTTACGGGAATGTACTGTGGGTCAAAACGAGGCTGACATTATGTAGAAACATGGCAGATTTCTGTGGTATTGAAAAGCTATTGAGAGCTTGTGCACCAACATTTTGGTCATGTTTAGGCAGTCTGATTAACTCGAGGACTAGCTTTGTTACTTATATTTATTTTTAATAATGGATGCCAAATGTGCTCACTAAAGTAACGTTATGAAAGGCACACTGCAAAACCCACGATTGTCTGACTGGATAATTGCATGAATGTACAGGTGTTCCTATTAAAGTGGCAGGTGACTATCAGAATTTGTTATGTTACACGTCTGTAGCTGGCACATCTGGTAAATCTGTCCTCACAGCAACTGTGTTTGTGCGATTTGTTCCTTTAAAACGAGCTATGTGATACAGACACAAAGGAAATGAGCAAAAAAACCAAACATCTGAGGTTTCTTTTATTAGACTGCTGTAAATAAGCTGACATGAACATGTACACGCTCTCATGTGTGTGTAATTTCCTTGACTTTAATCATTCTTTCATATCTAAATGTAGCGTACAGTTCCAGCAAGGCGTAACTGACGCAATAGCACTGTACTGATGCTTCCCCCCCCCCCCCCCCCCCCCCCCCAAATCATCTCTAATCAGCTCTTGCCACTGTTTCCAAGAGTTAGCTTTTCCACTGTTTATCACTTCATATGTGTCAGACATGATGTATTTCATAATACGGTATATATCTGATGGTCTATATTTATAGTACGAAGATGTAATTGGTTACATTTGTTAGTAAATTTCACATAAAGTGGTTTTACAGCCATGAAATTAGAATGCAAGTCAATTTTTGTTGTGCATGTGACAGAATTCAATGGATATAACATTAATGAAATCTCTGTTGTTGCTATGGTAATATGGCAGGAATATGGTTTCAGCCATTTCTTGCTTTATCAATTGACAAAAAGGTTTATCAATATATCAGGAAGTTGCATGGGGTGTGAAAAGAATAGAAAATGCAATTGAAATAAATAATAAATAAACTTAACTAACGTCAGAAGATCACGAAGAAGAGGCGACCATGAGGCATTGATATCTATCCAGGGTGGAAAAACATAAAAAAAATCAGTAATAACAACAGAATTGGACAAATGATAACCCAAAACACCAGTTAATACAAATTACCTTTCTAGCTGGCTAGTATATAGAGTAAGAAGTGTTAGCCTAACACACGTTAAGTTACTAGCTACAGTATGACAACAGTAGCCTGTTGGAAAATGATGCAGGGACATTTTAATAATAATAATATGGTTGGTGTGGGTGGGGTGAATCTGAGTAATATAGAATATCAACTGTTTTTTTCCCTCTACAGCTTGAGAAAGCCTTCAGAAAAGAACTTCTGTCTGACAGAAGTGCATAGAAAAAGTAAAATTCGGTGTTCCACATGGCTCCATCCTCGGCCCATTACTTTTTTCCCCACCTGCCTGATATTATGTAGGTCCACCTTGTGCCACCAAAACAGCTCTGACCTGTCGAGGCATGGACTCCACAAGACCTCTGAAGGTGTGCTGTGGTATCTAACACCAAGACGTTAGCAGCAGATCCTTTAAGTCCTGTAAGTTGGGAGGTGGGGCCTCCGTGGATCGGACTCGTTTGTCCAGCACATCCCACAGACGCTCGATCGGATTGAGATCTGGGGAATTTGGAGGCCGAGTCAACACCTTGAACTCTTTGTCATGTTCCTCAAATCATTCTTGAACAATTTTTGCAGTGCAGCAGGGTGCTTTATCCTGCCGAAAGAGGCCACTGCCCTGCCATTAGGGAATATCGTTGCCATGAAGGAGTGTACATGGTCTGCAACAATGTTTAGGTAGGTGGTACATGTCAAAATAGCATCCACATGAATGCCAGGACCCAAGGTTTCCCAGTAGAACATTGCCCAGAGCATTACACTTCCTCCACTAGCTTGCCTTCTTCTCATAGTGCATCCTGGTGCCATCTCTTCCCCAGGTAAGCAACACACACGCACCCAGCCATCCACATGATGCAAAAAAAACATGATTCATCAGACCAGGCCACCTTCTTCCACTGCTCCATGGTCCAGTTCTGATGCTCACGTGTCCATTGTAGGTGCTTTTGGAGGTGGACAGGAGTCATCATGGGCACTCTGACCGGTCTGCAGCTACACAGCCCCATACGCAGCACTGTGTGTTCTGACACCTTTCTATTATCGACAGCATTAACTTTCCTGCAATTTGTGCTACAGTAGCTCTTCTGTGGGATCGGACCAAACGGGCTAGCTTTCGCTCCCCACGCGCATCACTGAGCCTTGGGCGCCCATCACCCTGTCATCGGTTCACCGGTTGTCCTTCCTTGGACCACTTTTGGTAGGTACTAACCACTGTATACCGGGAACACCCCACAAGACGCTCTGACCCAGTTTCACAATAATCTGACCCAGATTCACAATATTCTCCGACTGAACACACACTCTGCACTGTTTTTCTTTACTCTTCTCCACTTGTATACTGTAATAATTCATAACCGCGCAACCTGGTGTCACAGAGAAGAGGATGGGTTCCCTTTTGAGTCTGGTTCCTCTTCTTCAGCGAGTTTTAACCCGACCACTGTCGCCGCTGGATTCCTGTAAAGCTGCTTGCGTGACAGTGTGTATTGTTAAAAGCGCTATACGAATAAAACTGAACTGAATTGAAATTGCGTTCTCCTGATTGCTTATAGATGCTTATAGAATTGATTTTTTGTGTTCAGTGTTCAAAATTTCTTTTGTAGTCGTTAAATGAAATGCTCATTACTCATAATGTCTGGACGTTGATTTAAAAATACATCAAAAACAAAACATGTATTTGTCGCCATTTCAAATTACAGTATGTCTTATAATAATATGTTAATACTTAAAAATACATTAAAAAAAAAACAACAACAACAACAAAAACATCCATAAGTATTTGACTGCAAATGCAAATTTATTGTGCAAATTCATAACAAAAACAGCGTTTAAGACACACCAAAAAGTATGAGATTAGATTAGAGGAAAGCTTGCATATGTACACGCATATATGGCTAAAAAAAAAAAAAAAAAAAAAAAAGACGAAGGAAAAAAGTTTATATCTCCATGAGTCAGCCCGTCTGATTGGTTCGGAACAGTGATGTGTTTGAAAACAAGTCGTAAAACAGAAACCTGACGTCCCACGGAATCGGTCATGTTGATATTTCCAGCTCATTTCTAGTAAACATGGGTGATTCTGTATAAATCAGCAGTGGAGTCACGCGTTTCAAATGATCCTAATCAGAATTTCTGTTAAAATGTGAAATCATTTCATTTCACTAAAACGACGCAAAATGAACATATAAACGTGAACGTAGAGACGGTATGTCTTTACACACAGAAATAGAAACGATTCAGAATGACTTTTAGCATGTAAATATATCGCTATACGTTTGGTTATTACTTGGAAGAATGTTCTAGTAGCTGTATACCAAGAAAGTTATAATGATTAAAATCAAACAGACAAAAAAAATCTTCTAAGCCAATAATCGTTTGCGCAATGGAGAACATGAGATTTTGCAGAAATCTGAAAATTTCTTCGAACCAAAACAAAGCGCACAAATAAATACTACAATATTTAAAAGTATTTCTACACGGTTTTCTATAAAGCTACTATTCATAAATCGATATAACATCCTGTAGCATAAGCGTCATTGTTAACATAGTTAAGACCTGAACCTTTTGCTGTTTAGTAATGATCACAAATGATAATCGCCATCATCTCATAGTTTGAAGTAAATGAAAATGAAATGTACTGAATGAAAACAAAAACACTTGTACAAGTAAAGTTTGTTGTCCTAAATACAAAGCTTTAAAACGACCATATGTGCTTTTTGTAAGTTTTGAAGCCGCACTACATCCTCTAGGTCCTAAAGCATGTGCCACTGACCTGACGAGCGCGTGTACGTTTTTATAAGAACGTTTTTATAAGTTAAAAAGTACGATCAGTTTTACTTTTCCAAAGTACGAAGTCGAAAAAGAATGACATCAACTGAGATACCTTACTGCAGGGTAAAATATTAAAACATTTCCAGGTGGTTTGTCCTTAGGTAACATCATTAGTAACATAAGATAATAACATAAGTAATTGATTGAGTCACATGCACTTTGAAAGTTGCACTGGAATTAAAAAGAAATCTAAAGCTACTAGTGGGAAAACAAACATACATTCTTGTTTACTATTAGCTGAAGAGTTTTGCAAAAGAAATAAAAAAAAAAAGACAAAATCTTTCAATTTTTTGTGATAATTAATGACACTTGTTTATACAGCATTAAATATTTCATTCAAATATTCATATATTTATATGAAATATTATATAAATATACTGTACGTGTAAGAGTCTGTGGTGATTTCAAATAGTCGTAAAGTAACAATGGTTCATTTTTTTTAAATGTCTAATTTCCTTATAATATCATTGATATACTGTATATCATAATTATATTATATACAGTGTATGTGTGTGTATGTGTCTGGCATGGACTTATTTCCTCATACTGATAGAAATTTTCGATTCATTTGATTAATATTGTTTAGTACAAGTGAGAATTTCCTTTTACTTTAACAAAAGCTACTGTTGGTGTGTGTGTGTGTGTGTGTGTGTGTGTGTGTGTGTGTGTCTGTTTGCAAGTTTGTGTGACAGATGTAAAACGTGCAGGGTCCCCATGCGTATGTAACGCTGATGTCTATAATTCGGCCCGGTGATTAGAGGTCCACTATCGCCGCTGATGTGCCTGAGCGTACACGTCGTTGGAACGCGTGGCCGGGTTCAGAGGCTGCAAAATGAAACAAACAAACAAGAAAACCTCAAAAGTTAACATACTGTTGATGTGATACTGTTCATCTCAGAAGCAACGAGTGGCCTCTAAAATATCATTCTATTTCTATTCATAAGAATAGAGAAAGAAGAGAAAAAGAAGGAAAGAAAGAAAGAGAGAAAGAAAGAACAAAGTTATGAGAGGGAGAGAGAAAAAGAAAGAAAGAAAGAACAGTCATTACAGAGAGAGAGAAAGAAAGAAAGAAAGAAATGAATAGAGAAAAAAGAAGGAAAGAAAGATAGAAAGAATGAAGTCATTAGAAAGAGAGAAAGAGAAAAGTGAATAGATAAAGAGAGAAAGAAAGAAAGAAAGAAAGAAGGAAAGAAAGAAGGAAGGAAGGAAAGAAAGAAAGTATTAAGTCATTATAAAGAGAGAAATAAACAAAGAAAGAAAGAAAGAAAGGGAAAAGTGAATAGATACTGAAAGAAAAAAGTCATTAGAGAAAAAAAGAAAGAAAGAAAGAGAGAGGAGTAAATAGTGAAAGAATGAAAGAAAGTAGTCATTAGAGAGAGAGAGAGAAAGAGAGAAGGAAAGAAAGAAAAAAGACATGAATAAAGAAAGAAAGAAAGAGAAAAGTGAATAGAGAAAGAATGAAAGAAAGAAAGAAAGAAAGAAAGAAAGAAAGAAAGAAAGAAAGAAAGAAGAAAAAAGAAAGAAGGAAAGACATGAGGGAAGAAAGCAGAAAAATAAAGAAAAAGTAAAAGAGAAAAAGGAGAAAAAAGAATGTAATGTAAAATGCAGGTCACAAGGAATGCAAATTAAAAGCAAAAGAGATGGAGAATTAGAGAACAAAAATTCTAAAAATTAAAAAACAAAAAGAAGTAAGAATGAAATATAGTGTGGGATACACAGACAGAAAGAAAAAGAGAGAAAGAAAGAGGAGAGAATGCGGTAAAAAAAAAAGGGGGGGGGGGGGGATGGTGTGCACCTGCAGTGTGGGTGTGTATACAGTATATATACACATGGGTTTAAACAGTAGCTGCTGATTGGTCAACTGTAAAGCACATTGTGACATCACAAGGTGGCAGAAATTCAAATTCAGGAACATTCCATATGTAATGAATTTCAAAGGAAAAGTTTTGAAGTTTTAAACAATGTTACGGCGAATCAAACTCGGTTTGAGGAATTGAGTTCATTCACACACACACACACACCCACACACACATACACACACACACAGACACACACACACAGACACACACACACATACACATACACACACACACACACACACCCATAGACACAAGCACTTCACTTTACCTGATAGTCAGGGTCAGGAGGAGGAGGTCCCCTTGCCGGCCCCCGTGCTTGACGTGGTACTACCACTGTAATGCAGAAAAAAAGTGTTTATGTATTTGTGTGCATTGTAAAACGTGTGTGTGTGTGTGTGTGTGTGTGTGTGTGTGTGTGTGTGTGTGTGTGTGTATGTGTGTGTGTGCATTACCTCTCTGAGGAGCAGCACTTCCTGCCTTATTCTTAGCACAGAAGTAAACTATGGCCACGATCCCTAATGTGAAGATCACATCTCCGAATACCACCCCGAACGCCACCATCATGTCCAGATCAATACACCCCTCACACACTGAGAGAGAGAGAGAGAGAGAGAGAGAGAGAGAGAGAGAGAGAGAGAGAGAGAGAGAGAGAGATGGTAAATACATTATCTAGAAAATAAATGGAACACTCGGAATTTCCTCTTTTTATTTTATGTTCTTAATGAACGTTATATAACATATGAATTTGTGTTGTTGTGTGACTTAACACTAAAACGTCTTTAAATTGCTTTCATTTGTGTTATTGTGTGACACATAAAATTTTCCATACATTGCTTTAATTAGTGTTGTCGTGTGAAGCTTTAAATAGCATTATGCATTATTGTCCAGGTACTTAACACAAAAATTAGCCCCACGTGGCTTGAATTATTGTTGTTTTGCTAAACATCAACGAAAATAGCATTAAATATCTTGGATTTTCACTGTCCTGGTACTTAACACCAAAGATCGGCTTTGAAAGTTTTATTTGCTATAACTGACATTGTTTTGCAACGTAACACAAAAACAGCTTGAATTCCCACTGTGTTGCTACTTGGATGAAAAATTAGCTTGGTGTATTTTTCATTTGCACTTACCTTTGGCTTTGATGTAGAAGTGATGTTGTTTATTTGTGCCTTCTGAGTCATAACTGCAGTAGTACAATCCATCGTTCGTGTCCTTGTAATCATTTATTGTCAAGCTAGATGTTCCTTGTTCTGTGATTACTTCTTTCTCTTTGTACCATTTTACAGCCTGTTCGAGGCTGGTATCAACTGGACAGGTCAGTGTGACCGTAGTACCCGAGAAACTCACACCTGCTGAGGTCACAATGTCAGAACACACACACTTTCACCCTCAGTGAGGATGTTCATGTTTGAAGCCCTTCGATCACTCCCCCCCCCCCCCCCCATCACGTGACGGATCGCTAGTGAACGGAAATGCTAAACGTTCTCGAATAAATCATTCAAGTTAAAATCCCTTAATCTTTACTTTTGATTCCACAACAGCGCACTAATGGAACTGTAGTAGAAGTACAAGGTTCATGTCAGACGTTTGTAAAATTCGACTTATTCTCACTTCAGATTAAAAAAAAGTTTGTTTCATACGTCTTATTTATATTCTATAACTACTCTGTTAGAAAATCGAGTACTCTCTGAGGAAACCGTTCGAGGTTCTAGTGTAGAACACTACGTTTCCCTAACATGAAGGGTTTCAAGTCTTTAGGAAACTAAGAATCCTGAATTATTAAACAAATATCTAAAACTTTTCTGAAAGTTCTGAAATTCCTGTAATAAATTTTCACTAACAAATGCCGCTAAGGCCATGTTCTGTTAAAAAATATGCAAAAACAAATGACTTATAAAAGCAGGGCTCATATTTAGGATTAAGGATTTATTATCAAGTATTAATATGAATGCTCGGATTATTATTGACAAATTGCTAAAAAAAAAAACAAAAAAAAAAAACAGTGCTTCAGTTTCACATCTGATTCTTGAATAATGATAAATTCTTAATAGCGAATAATGAACTTTCATTTATTTTGCTTATTCATTAAAAAAACATCAAAAGCTTTGCTCAGTTATAAAATGGATGAACTATAAATAGAAATATGAAATTAAGAATGATAAAGAGAATTTTTTTGTTTTGTTTTACCAGATTGCCCGGCCACAACGGTAATGGCGACTGCGAAGAAGAAAAAGACGTAGATCATTTGGCATCCCTTCATTTTGTGGAAGTCGTTCTCTTTCTCGTAGCGTCGTTCACTTTTTTAAAATATACATATATGGCTTAACAACTTCACAACATCCACGGTGCAGAACGACTTTCAAAGAAAATATTAGATTTCCAACTAACTCTTAGTTAGTCTTGTCTGTCAGCTTCTACTGTCATCTACTTCTCTCTCTCTCTCTCTCTCTCTCTCTCTCTCTCTCTCTCTTCCTGTTACCATTTTACAGGAAGTACGAACCATCTGCACCTGTCACACAATCACACTGTTTGTAAGCCATTAATTTTTTTTAAACTGCTTGGAGTTAAATTGAATAGCGTTAGTGAATTCTGGATTCTGATTGGTCAGAAGGTGATTAAATAATGCGAATGATTACTTTTCTATAACAGCGGCTCTGATAGTAGTGCTACGGAGAACAGGCTTACATTAATGCGCTTTACGGTTTACGCTTCACGGTATCTTGGTAACATCACACGCATGTGAGAAAACAGAGAAGCTGCCGAGCGAACGATTTGTTTGTAGCTGCTATAATGTAAGTGAGAACAGGAACTGACTTGTTTGGCAATGTTTAATGTAACTATAAATGGATAAAAAGTACATGCTCTTTAAAAAAAACCCAGAGAACTGTAATCACTGTCAAATTGCTGCAGTACAGCATAAAACACTGTGCTGTTATAAGAAAATAGCCAACTTCAGGCTGTAACTTTACTTCATCACACCACCCCATCTCCAAATATTTGATTAGAGATGTACTTTGTAGGAGTCTGTACAGGATTTCGCAGAGTTTTGTTTTGATTGTTGCGGCCAAAAACGCTTGATTTTGCTGCGGCGATGCAACTTTTGAAAGTTTTTTGTGCTTTTTTTTCCCGGAAAACTACTTGAATCTGTGAAATCGCAATCGCCCGAAATAGTTTTGCACGGTCTTTCACAGTGATGTTTGTTGCTAAATGAGACCTTTTAGCCGTACTCATGTCCTACATACGTGAATCGAAGAGGGCTTTGGCTGAATGCGTGTTGTGATGATGTCACATGACGCGTCTTGGCCCAAATCTGTGGAAAATCTGTGGTAATTTTGAAAAATTGCAGCTCCTCCGAATATCCCAGAGGGACAGCCTGGAAATCCTGGAGGGAAAGTTGTAGTAAACAATCCTAAACCTTCAGCGTTTTGCTTCAAGACTTTGAAATTTCACGAAGAATTCATTCTGAATGATTTTCTTTTTGCAACATTTTCTTTCTTTTACAAACATTCCACACAGACCCATCTTTCATCGAACCTCTGACTCTTTTGGCTCGCCATATGACCCTCTGGCTCCATCAGGTGGAGATATGACCTCAATCCATGTTTAATTATACTACAATAGAAAAGTTTTCTATTCAAATTCATTTACTTGACATTTGGATTCTGATGACAGTAAACTACTGGATTAATAAACTTTTCATCATAATCCACAGCACAGTACACTAATCATGAAGGACTGATATCAGAGTTTTTACATATTTTGAAGTTTTGATTTCACAGAACTAATCGGATTTCGAGCAAATTATCCTGAGCAATAACGAAACATAAACATTTCATTAAATAAACACAATTTTTAAAAAAATTTTTTTTTACAAATTGCTTGCAGTTGCTTTGCTTAAGCCTAAGTTATTATTTTTTAAATCTATTGTGTACTGCGTGTTTTTATTTATTTATTTATTTATTTTTAGAAATGTGTAAGTTGTCTTATTTATGCCAGTATTTTCATTTTTCATTTCTGAATCAAATTTCAGCGGGAGAAAATAAACATTTCTTATAGTCTAAGTCCAACCACAAGCACCAATAATAACAACTTATCAACCTTTAACTAGAAGACCTGGCACGCCTCTTCTGAAACAATGCGCACTTCCTGATTATTTAACCAGATACCAGAACGGATAAAGAACACTGATTCACCTTTGACCTAATTGGCTTTTAAATAGCAGCTCAGTGTTGGATTTGTTTGGCATACTCTCCTTGTGAGGACCTTCTCTTGACATAATGCAGCAAATTAATGCTATACTACACCTAACCCCAACTCTAACCTTAATCTCAGTATGTAAAATTAAATATTTTAGCTCTTTTTAAATGAAAGTTTTGTAAATAAGTAGTTTTCTTTCTGGGGACCAGCCAAATGTCCCCACAAGGTCAAAACTTTTAGATATTCCTATTCTTGTGGGGACATTTGCCTGGTCCTCACCAAGATATAAAAACATACCCCCACAACATTACTATTAGCATGCAGTAATGGCTGGTGTTACTAGTAAGAAATTATTACTACTACTGAGACTTTGTTGTACTAACCCCATTTCCATAAAAGTTGGCATTGTTTCTAAAATGCAATAAAAACAAAAATCTATGATTTGTCAAGTCTCTTGAAACTTTAATTAACTGACAAAAATACAAATAAGTAAAAGATATTCAATGTTTTCACTGACCAACTTAATTGTATTTTGTAAATATAAACAAATTTAGAATTTGATGCCTTCAACACACTCAAAAAAAAGTTGGGACAGAGGTAAAATAAGACTGAAATGTTTATAGAATATTCAAGTCACACCATTTTGGAGGATCAGGTTAACTGGTAACAGGGGAGGGTATCAGGATTGGGTATAAAAGGAGCATCCACCAAAAGCTCAGTCTTTGCAAGCAAGGATGGGTCGTGGCTCACAACTTTGTGCCAAACTTCGTGAGAGAATTGTCAGTCGGTTCAAAAAGAACATTGCTCAACGCAAGGTTGCAAAGAATTTAGGTCTTTCACCATCTACAGTGCATAATATTGTGAAAAGATTCAGGGAATCCGGAGAAATCTCACTGCGTAAAGGGCAAGGCCGGAAACCACTGCTGAATGTACGTGACCTTCAAGCCCTCAGGCGGCATTGCCTGAGAAATCATCATGCTACTGTGATAAATATAACCACAAGAAACGCTGCCGAGTTCTCTGGGCCCGAGCTCATCTCAGATGAACTGAAAGGCCTTGGAAACATGTGCTGTGGTCAGATGAGTCCACGTTTCAGCTTGTTTTCGGGAAAAACAGACGTCAAGTTCTCCGTACTAAAGATGAAAAAGACCAACCAGACTGTTATAAGCGAAAGATACAAAAGCCAGCTTCTGTGATGGTATGGGGTGCATCAGTATTGCGTCAGTCTTGGGTGACTTGCATATGTGTGAAGGTATCATTGACACAGAGGTATATATTGGGATTTTAGAGAGACATATGCTGCCATCAAGGCAACGTCTTTTCCCAGGAAGTCCATGGTTATTTCAGCAGGACAATGCCAAGTGCTTGACTGGCCTGCCAGCAGTCCAGATCTGTCTCCTATGGCGCATCATGAAGAGGAGAATCAGAACAATGGGGACCAAGAACTGTTGAGCAGCGAAAATATGACATTCTTTGTACTTTGGCAGTTAATTAAAGTTTCAAGATACTTGACAAATCACAGATTTTTGTTTTTATTGCATTTCCAACTTTTATGGAAATGGGGTTAGTACATTAAAAAAAATGTAGAGAGTGCTGTATAGAATAAGGCAATTAAAACATACAGACACAGAGAACATTTTGCTAATTTATTAACAATTTATTAATTATTAATGTACTAAGTCATGATTGATTTGTTAATATATTTTCCATATGGGAAAACAAAGTATGCTAGGTTTAAACAAAATAAAAATAGCTTATCAATAAAAAAAAATGTAAAAAAAAGATTATTTTTGTGTTATATTATAAAGTGTTGCATGTGGGTGTTAATTAAACACAGTTGAGTTACATCCACTTTCTACACAAATACACGTCCTGGCTTTAGTGTTCTCTCCAAAGCCATGCCCCCAAAAACACATATTGCACCCACACTGGTTAACAAGCTCATTTGCATAATTGCATAATGTTTTGGGCTGTTTTAGAGGACTCATTTGCATATGACATATTTGTAGGATTGGTCATGTAGTCCTCCAAGATGACAGGAAATTACCATATTTGGACCTTGGGTCATGTTTTTGTTAATGGGAAAATACAAAATGCTACATTTTAAAAACATGATTGAAAGCAATAAAAAATATTTTGATGTTTACATTCACATTCTACAGGCCCCTCCCTTTAGCTTTAGCATTCCCTCCAAAGCCACGCCCACAAAACACACACACACACATGCTGCCTAGGCTAGAAAATCAAAATGCTAGTAAAAGAGGCTGAGCTTTCTGAATTGACAGGTGAATAGAGATGCCTCATTGTACTGATTGGTTGAAGGTTGGTGGTCTACATCATTAGAACAGATACCTTATTAAAGCAGCTGAAGATTTTACAAGTCGCTGACCCCACCTTTAATGTTGAATACAAGTGCATTAAAGTATTATTTCACCCAGTGTGTAATGGACATTTAGTGTTGACTTAATGCCTGCTATGGTGCACATGTAATGTAGACTTAACAGTGATAACTACAATAATACTTTCAGTAATCCAGATCAGCATGCACAACGTAGGCATGTACAGTGTAAAGCATACGAGGGAGGGAGGGAGTGAAGGAGTGAATGAGAGACAGGGCTTCCTATCATTATAAACTGCTGTGTTAGTCACTGAGTTAAAGCAGGAGCCAGTCGGGGATTGGGAAGGTGAGGTAAATCCTTCTCGGAGTAAACAGGAGTGTTTCCAAACTTTTTCCACATGTGTGTCAAGCGGGTTCTTCACTTCCTCCTCTTCCTCCCAGTGTTGTTCTTCAGTTCAGGTGAGGAAATGAAGAAAAAACAAGTTCCTCTGTCAACTTATCTAAATTTTGAGAACATTTTTAACATTTTGTAGATATTTATGCAGGTTAAAATTATATTCAGACTGGGATTAATATTCATATTAATGCTGTGCAATACAGAGTAAAACAAAACAATCTTGCAACTGTAATTTTATTGCGATTGCATGGACTAAAATATTATATGTACAATATATAATTGTTTTGCTACATATTACAATACAGATAAACTACAGCATGTCCCCAAACTCTCCATACATAGGGGAAATGAACACTTTTTAGCAAAATGTCTCCCAAAATGTTTCATACTTAGTTTATATTATATAGTTTAGGTTTTTTTTTTTTCATATAGCCTGTAAGAATGCCTTTGACAAAAGAAGAACATATTGAAATCATTCTCATGGCTGAATCGGGAAGCTGTCGCAAGGTTGTGATGGACTTTAATAGGAAACATGGCAAGCACATCACATACGACATTGTTGCCAAACTTATTAACAAGTTCAAATACACTGGAAGTGTTGCGGAACAACCGAGAAGAGGACTTCCACGAATATACACAGACACAACCAACGTGGTGCTGGCGAACATAGTCCCCTATGTATGGAGACTTTTGGGGCCCCCTGTATTGTCTTGTGATTTTATTCTACAACTAAGCACAAGTGAAAACATATCTAGTACCTCGCACCAAATTACTGTTAAACAATATGGACTATAGTTGTGTTGGGAGATTCTTTTGGGTGTTTTGCAAGTTTGGTTCATGTATTTCACACCTCCAGGGTTGGAGGGTCAAATTCTGCCTCCACCCTGTGTGAGCAGAGATTGCGTGCTCTCCCTATGATTCCGGGGTTTCCTCTGGGTACTCCGGTTTCCTCTTGTAGGTTTGTCCGTAGTATGCGATTGTGCCCTGTGATGGGTTGGCACCCAGTCCAGGGTGTCCCATGCCTTGTGCCCCGAGTTCCCTGGGATAGGCTCCAGACTTCCCCGTGATCCTGTGGAGGATAGACGGTGTGGAAAATGGAAGGATGGAGGGATGATTTGATGACTTGGTTCAGGTTATTTGGGACCTTGGTTCATGTGCGATTAAAGCCTGATGTAGATCTTTTAGGAGCTTGGGTGTTTTGGGACTTGGTTGAGATGTGTTAAGATCTTGGTGTAGATGTGATGGTAGATTCTTTCAGGTGTCTTATAAGTTTGGCTCATATTTTTTTTGGACCTTGGTTTAGGTGTTCTTGGTCCAGGTATTTTAAAACCTTCTTTTACAGGTTTTGCAAGCTTGATTCAGGTGTATTTGGAGTTTGGTGTAGGTTGATTTGGTGCAAGTGGGTTGGGAGCTTGCTTCAGGATCTTGTTTTGGGATCTTCAGGGATTCTGGGACATTTGTTCAGCCCTGTGTTTTGAAAATTGAGATCTGTGTTGGGATCTTACCTTTGGGGGTTGATTCAGATGTAGGTTACATATTGGCTAGCTCACCTCTCACAAGAAAAAGCATACAAGAAACTTTAGAGATTGGTTCATTTGCATATTTCACATTTGCATATGGGTCAGGACACTCACAGCAAACATTAAAACGTTGAAGAATTCCTTAGAGAGTTCATTTTCATACATTTACATACTTTAAGAGTCAGAATGATTACAGCACAGAAGAAATACGATGAGACTGAAGAAATTTGAGAAATTAAAGAGCTCATTTGCATATGGAAATCTTCTCAAACACATCGCAAAAGCAAGGGTTAATAATGTAGAGATAATTAAACAAACAATATGTTGTGCAATTCTACACATTACTAAGCCTTCTGAGACAATATGTTGAGGTTTAAATGACTTTCCCGTATATTTGAGTGGTGCGTCAGTGCAGCATTGTCTAGAGATTTCCTGTGTTTCCTGCGAGTGATTAAAGACCATCTGGCCTTGCGTGCTTCCACACTACTTGAATGCTCCAAGCTACAGTAGTTTTCGCTTTCACCGCCCCTTTCCCCAACATTAATGCCCACAAATAGTCATGAACTGAGCTGCATGGAGTTGTCCTGGAATAATACATAGTGGTTCCCAGTATGGTCCTCGGGGACAGTCAGAAGGTTGGCGTTTTTGCTTTTCTGACTGCAGACCACGCCCTAAAGGAGTTCTGGGTGCCTTCTGCTTTGTGCTAGATAGCCAGACCCCACCACTGAATACTTTTGGGTAGGAGGCGTTGAATAGTAAGGAGGACACAGGGAGGTGGTGAGCACAGAAACTTTGTCACTACTGGAGAAAAAGAGAGATGGGAGTTTATAAAAGTTAACTAGAAAGAAGGTGGTCTTTCTCCCAAACTATTTATCTGAAAAAGGTGTTTAGTGTTCTTGATGGCTTGGTTCTTGCATTTTAGGTGCTCACTAGTTGAAGGCTTATTTGCACGTTTTTATACAAACATCAGGCAGATCCCCAGAAGGAATGGAATTGGGATTGGATAGAGAGCTCAAGTGTGTTAGTAATTGGTTGAGGTATTTTGGCAAGATGTTTGGGAAATTTGGTTTAGGTTTGTTGGAAAGGTGTACTGACAATTTGTTTCAGTTGCTTTGGGAGAGTGTGGTTGTTTCTGTTGGTAGTTGATCTGGGATGTGAAATACATTTGGTTACCAATCATCTTGCCAAAGAAGGGGTGAAGCTGGAAATCCAGACACTCGAGAGACCTTTAGCTTGGCCTTTTCTGTCTACATTAAAACACTAAAAAACAACAACATTGCATCAAAGAGCCAGTGTAACATGTACACTAGGCTATACACACTTTTGTGGCTTACCACATTCACCGAGCAGGACTACATGAGCATGTGGAAATCCTCTTTGAGTGATACACGCCATCCTGACAGCGCTATGTCCATATCTGCCACCGGAAAATTGGATTAGAAGTGATCGTGCAAGCAGCGCAGATCACTTAGAGAAGAATTAGGCAGCAGGTGTAGCCAAGAAAACAAACTCTCACTTTCATGGGCCTCAGAGATAAATATAAAATTTTAGGCTCTCAAGGGAAAATGCATTGTTGCAGAAATAAGTTCATAATACAAAACACTGAAATGACAAGACTGAATAAGTGTGTCAGCTTAAAAAAAAAAAACAAATTTAATATAAGATATTAAAGTTAAAAAAAGATAATAAAGATAATAATCCTTTTAACAAGAACTCAGGGCATGGGTCCTCACTTTGCCTCTGAGTCCCATGTGTCACAAATAAATAGAAATGACAAAATTAAAGATTATAAGGTACATGAAAAAAATGAAAAAGACATAAAATATAGTACAAAGGTTCGGAAAAAACGAATGTCTTTACATAACCGCAATTGTCAATAATAAAATGTATCACTTTTATTTCTTTATCGCAACTACAGATTACAGAATACATATTTGGTATTGAGCTAAAAAAAAATCAATAAAAATGATTAATGACTAGTTGAAATATAAAATGTGTGTTTTTTAGTAATTTTGAGGACTCAAAAGGACCAAAGGTCCTCACTATGATAGGATAGTGTCAAATGTCCTCTCACTCATCCAGTCTTCACAAAAATATAGTGTTTTACAGCTTTTATTTGAAAAACTAAAAGCAGCAAAAGAACTTTGTGAGGGCCAAAAAGGACCAGAAGTCCTCACAATGATAGAATAGTTTCAAATGTCCTCATAATCACCTAGGAATCACACAAATGTGTGTGTGTGTGTGTGTGTGCTTGTTTTTTTTGTGCCTGCAAGGCATTAAATGCTTTTATATTCCTTCCTACATTAACTCATACACTCACACCCATGTTTTAACATGTCTTGACATTCACCTTATCCACAGACACTCACCCAGACACACACACACACACACACACACACACACACACACACACACACACACACACACACACACACACACACACACACACACACATTCATTTAATCTTTGTGAGGACCTTCCATTGACCTAATGATGAGTGTAGTTAATTAATGCTATGCCTAGACCTAAACCTCACCCTAACTGGAACCTCAGTAACCACAAGAAAATATTTAGGCTCTTTTAGTTTTTTAAATAAACGTTGTATGTTGTGTAAAAACATTATTTATTTTGTGAGGACTGGGCGGATTGTGAGGACCTCATATAGAGGGATGGGGAAGGTATGCAGACAAGTGCTGTCCTGTTGCTCTCTGAGTCTGTGTGTGTGTCTGTATAAAGGCACTTCTGTAAATGTGTGTGTGTGTGTGTGTGTGTGTGTGTGTGTGTGTGTGTGTGTGTGTGTGTGTGTGTGTGTGTGTGTGTGTGTGTAGAGTATGTGTGTGCATTTAAGCAGGCACAAAACCAAGTGTGTGTAGAACAATGATGCACTAACACTCTCATTGTGCATTGTGTTCCTATTTCAGGGTTTAAACAGGAAATTGTAGAGTACTCTCATATCTCTCTCCCTCTCTCTCTCTCTCTCTCTCTCTCTCTCTCTCTCTCTCTCTATATATATATATATATATATATATATATATATATATATATATATATATATATATATATATATATATATATATATATGAACACAACACACAGGTGGTATTGCTTTTCATTTGCTACATGAGGAATATGACTTAACACCACCAATTTTCATCCATTTTTAATTCCATTTACTTAAATGTAAATAAATCTTCTTGGGCAAAACCAAATGATCACATGACCACATCACTTCCTGATATGTTTTATTCTTCTTATACCACAGCGAGTGATTAAAATTAATGAATGATATGTGATACTATTTTTCATCCATTTATAGTGACATTTTCACTTACGTTATAACAGTTACAATACAAACAACCGTTCCCTCAGCCTTTTTTTTTTTCTCTGTTTGTTGAAGTCCGTCATGAAATATGTACACGAAGTGGCACAACAGCGTGGTGACAGAATCCAGTTCCTCAAGAGTTTATTTCAGGTCAAAATGAATCGAGCATTTTACATCATTTATTTATTGTCTAAACGCAATTTCCAGTTTATTAGGTTACCTCTCTAGTGTCCATAAATAACGCTTATTAAAATCCTCCACTTAGTAGCCAGTGCATATTGTTTTTTTCCCCTCTATATTCACTGCACTGGAGGTTTATTACTCACTTGATACAGTAGGTGTACCTAATAAACCGGCAGCTCAGTCTGCATGTTGATATGCATTATTTATGGGTTTTATGGCTGTTATTGACCTTCCAGTGTTGCACAGAGGTGATGTATGGAGGCAGTTTATGAAAAATGGCTTCATAAATAAACACACAGAACGGAATAGACGTCTCGTATTCCTCTGAGAAAAGACCATACCGCTTTTCTATATAAAGCCTAACCCTGTGCTCACGCCGGCAGCCATTTCTCGTCTCACGTTGCTCGATTTCCTCTACGCTGGTTGCTTGTGGGCGTGTCCTATCTTTAGTTCACTGTCGGTTGCCATGGTTTCACCGGTAGCACAAGCATAGTGCAATAATCCTAAAAATACTACTAAAAATAATAACTAAAAATAAAATTCTGGAGGGAAATCGCTTTATAAAAGGCACTGTGGTATTTTTTGGTCAAATCGGAACACTTTAAGCTCATAGCAGCGGAGCTGGAATGGATACATGGAACCAAGGAACCAAACACAGATAATGTTTCTTTACTTCTCATTTGCATAAAGTTAAACTTAGCTCAACTTCCTTCTGTTGCTTGCCCCGCCCCCCGTTGTGTCTTCTCAAAATCGAATTTGCCACATTGCACCACTGTTGCTGTACGTGCATCCTAATACAGTTAACAGACTATTTCTCACCCATTGAAAACGCTCGTTTCTGATTGGTTGGCCGTTTTTTTTTTGTTTTTGTTTTGTTTTCTTACCTTGTACAACACAAATGTACGTAGATGCAGTGAAATATTTAATCACAGCTTTAAACTGTTATTATGTAACCATGACGATGTAGATGATGATAAACCAGCAGTCGAATTCAATTTTAACTGACGACGTTGACACCAAAAACGAATGTTTAACGACATTTGGATAGAGAAGTGTGTTTTTATTCTCTATGTGGCAAATTCAAAACAGCGCAAGTCAAAACGTGTTAACGTGAAGCAGCACGACGAAATATAAACACTTCAGATGTACTTATTTATAATTTATGGTAACTACTGTTTTCGTTCAGTCGTATTATTTGTTGCTTATTTTCGCCAGCGAGGAATTTTCCATGGTTACCGTTTTTAGTCGAATTAAAAATATTTTATAGGCTACAGCGGAGCAAAATGTATCAATTGAAAACGCCAACAATGAAGTCACCTATCATCCGACATGTAGCCATGGCAACAATCGCAGATGTATAGAGGGGTGGGAGACTGAGAAAATGAGCTAAATACAGTAGAATGACAATTTCTTCTTTTAAATCATGCGATTGAAACGATTCAGATTAATATCACTGACTGTTAATTAACCTGCAATTAAGCTATTGATGAAGATGATAAAGAACCTCGTGTTAGCTAACAGATGCAGCTTAACTGTAACATTAACTAGCTATGATAGTGAGAAAGTTTGCTGAATAACACGGTAGTTGTACACGATGAAGTTACTTGCATGGCTCAAGGTTAAATCTTGCTCAAATCGTCCTTTCAGATGAAGTCATATTGAAATGAAACACTCAATATGCATATCGTACATCCATTGTGGCGTTAATGATAAATCTGACAAATATAAATCTCAGATATCGTTTACTGGAAATTCTCTCTTTTACTTATGATGAGAATTTATAATGCAGTGATGGCTTGGATACTTGCCTGTAAAAGCAGTCCTCAGGGTAAACACACACACACACACACACACACACACACACACACACACACACACACACACACACGCTCAGAAGTGTTTCTCAGTAGGAAGGTGATGGATGATGTGCTTCAACTTTTCTCCTGCACTGGGTTCAAACAGTTTGCTTGTACTGCAGGTTTATGCGTAAGCGTGTGTGTGTGTGTGTGTGTGTGTGTGTGTGTGTGTGTGTGTGTATAAATTCCTCATAGACACAAATATTTAGGTTGACTTTTTTTTTTTAATGGAAGAAAACCACGTTTAATCAGCAAACCAACGTTTGAAATTACGTTAAACGTTAAAATTAGTTGGGTCTATTTCCTCAAATCCAAAATAAAAAAAATATGAATGAATCATTTGTTTATACACTCTCATTTTAATGAACATGGCCTTTCTTTGTCCCATGGGCTTCATAGCCGAAAATAAAAGCCGGATGCTCCCACGACTTATGTTGTGTCCTGTGGGATCCCAGTCCCGATGCACACACACACACACACACACACACACACACACACACACACACACACACACACACACACATGCCATATACAGTATATCTCTAGCAAATGTGTGAATGTCATCCAATAATGCATGATTCTGCTTCTATACACTCATGTAAATTGAATTTCTTAAGTTAATTCCAGCTAGATGAAGATGTTTATGTTAGAAAAGAATTCGCATTGAATCCAGTATTTTTTTTTCTAGAAGAATCCAGACACTGGTTATATTTGCAATATCCATCCATCCATCCATTTTCTGTACCGCTTATCCTTACTGGGTCGTGGGGAACCTGGAGCCTATCCCAGAGAGCATGGGGCACACCCTGGTCTCGTGTATCGTAAATCACTATACATTGCTATCTAGTATTTGTTGCTGATTGCTCATCTAACGTTACCGTGTGTTGCAGGATGGCATGGCGTGGCTGCGATGCGAGTGTACACGTCGGGTCGCGTGCAGGCAGTGAACGGCACGGACGTCCGGTTGAAGTGCACGTTCCAGAGCTCGCACCCGATTAAACGATCGAGTCTCACCATCTCCTGGAGCTTCAGGCCGCTCCGCCCTGGCAATGAGGAGACTGTAGGTCACACTGCTCACCTGTGTGATGTGTATATCAGTGTGTGTGTGTAAGATGTACGGTGGGTATAGAAAAGAATCCCCCCTCTTTAAAATAATCACATTTTGTTGCTTTTCAGCCTGAAATGAAGACGGACACAGTTTTTGTTTCATCCAGCTGTATTTACTCACTGCAACTTATAACATCCAAGTGAAAGATATAACACCATCATGTCAGAAAATAAATAAATAAATAAATAAACAGAATCACTGAGTTGGAAAAAGGATCACCCCTCCTCCTAAAAATGAATTGTAAACTCAATCAGGTGTAGCTAATCACCTTCTCAATGACACACAAAGCCATTTGACTTTCAACTGTAATCAGCTGTGGTCATTTTGATTAGCTCAGCATGAAAAGAGCTTTCCTGGAGCATTTTGTAGTGCAACTGAAGCAAACAATCAACTATGGGTGGCAAGGCACTGTCAAAAGATCTCCGGGATAAAATTGTGGACAGGCACAAGTCAGGAGATGGATACAAAAAAATTCAAAGGCTTTATCAATGCCTAGAAGCACAGTGAAGTCTATTATTAAGAAGCGGAAGGTATTTGGTACAACACAGACCCTCCCTGGATCAGGACGTCGCTCCAAACTGGATGAAAGAGCCAGGAGGAAACTGGTCAGAGAGGCTTCCAAGAGGCCTGCAGCAACTCTGAAGCAGTTGCAGGAATTTATGACAAAGAGTGGTCATTGTGTGCATGTGACAACAATATCACAAATTCTCCACAAACCTGGCTTGTTTAGGAGGGTTGCAAGAAAAAAGCCACCCATGACTGAGCTTTGCCAAAACGCACCCTGAAGATTCTGAGGCCACATGGAAAAAGGTGTTATGGTCATATGAGACTAAAATTTCATTATTTGGCCTCAACACCAAACGATATGTCTGGCAGAAATCCAATACAGCTCACCATCCAAATAACACCATTCCTACAGTAAAGCATGGAGGTGGTAATATCCTGTTATGGGGTGTTTCTCTGCAGCAGGGACTGGAGCACTTGTCAGCATAGAAGGAAATTGGATGGGGCAAAATACCGTCAAATTCTTGAGGAAAATCTGCTGCCCTCTGCCAGAAAGTTGTCAATGGGAAGAAGATTTACCTTCCAACATGACAATGACCCAAAGCACACAGCAAAACTGACCACACAGTGGTTGAAGGAGAAAAAGGTGAATGTCCTTGCATAGCCTAGTCAGAACCCAGACTTAAACCCCATTGAAAATCTGTGGAATGACTTGACGACTGCAGACCACAAACGGTCACCATCAAATTTAACTGAACTTGAGCAGTTCTGCAAAGAAGAGTGGGCAAATATTGCAAAGTCTAGATGTGCAAAGTTAGTAGAGACATATCCCAACAGACTAAAGGCCGTAATTAAAGCAAAAGGTGGTTCAACAAAATACTGACACAAGGGGGGTGATCCTTTTTCCAATTCAGTGATTCTGGTTTTTTATTTATTTATTTTTTTCTGACATGTTGGTGTTATATCTTTCACTTGGATGTTATAAGTTGCACTGAGTAAATACAGCTGGATAAAACAAAAACTGTGTCCGTCTTCATTTCAGGCTGAAAAGCAACAAAATGTGATTATTTTAAAGCGTGGTGACTCTTTTCTATACCCACTGTAAGTCCATGTATTCTCCATCAACATGTCAGTTACATCTCTAGGTATGTAGGTATTACACCTTCTGCAGCCACCAGAGGGCTCCTGAGGCTCTCGAGCCGAGCGAGAGGCGGCGCCCAAGAGCGAGTCCAACCTCCTTTGATCAGCAGATCATGAACTGCAAACGTGTGTGTGTGTGTGTGTGTGTGTGTGTGTGTGTGTGTGTTAAAGGCGTGGAGCTTTAGTATAAGTGGAGAGACATTATCTGATTATATGACATTATCCAACATGTGAGTGTGTTAGAGCACTAGGGTGTGGGTGCACCATAGATACAAGATAAAGAGAGCGTTCTAGGTGGAAAAGAATTTTTTAAAAATAAAAGAGGATAAAAATAAAATGAAATGAAGTATGAAGCAAAATCCTTGGCAAAAATAATCTTGTGATAATGAAACCTAACACACTCAATGTCTCACTGATATAAATTACCAAAGTGTTGGAGCCTCAATTTTGTCCTACGGGTGTACAAACTTTCGCACACACCTCTATAAGCATTATTCCGCTGCTGAGTTCTGGATTCTGATTGGTCAGTGTGCTAGTTCTGATACATGATCGTTTCTAGAGCAACTAAAAACTTAACGTAACAATACAATGAACGACTAAACGCAGTAACTCATTTTTCATTAGTTTTGGCACCCTAGTCGTATACATATATTGAGCGTAAGGATTTGTGCAACCTAAACTGAAGTTGAAGAAATGAAGACGTTTGAGGCAATGTTAATAGCAAAACAATCAATTTGCGTTTTTACATTTTGGTCATGAAAGGTTGATATTTTCGCACGAGAGCCGTGTTCCTGATCCACGTCGACTCATTTGAGCCTTAAAATACAGCTTAACAAACACGTGTTGACTCGTTTTAAGTCCTTGGACGCCTTAATGAGGCGCATTTAAGTAAATTAGCTAGAGCATTTCAGCGGAAATGTAAACCATTGAGCAAGCTTGTAAAAACTCACTGAGGCTCAGTTGCAGTGATATTTAGGTCATGTTGTAATCGGGTTTCGTTTTTCGCTCAACTGTACACCTGACTCATACTTTCCGTGTATGCGTGTGTGTTTGCGTTGTGAGGGTGTGTGTGTCGATTCTTGAAGACATTTCTGACACTCGATATGTATCATGACGTATACTGCCAGCAAAAACAGTAGTGTTTGATTAAAAAAACCAAACAAACAAAAAAAACCTGTGAAAAATGATGTCAAAATTTAACACAAATGGAGAAAAAATATCTGCAAATAAATTACGATTTTAAAATTTGTAATGTTTTAAAAATTCGATGACATTTTTATTTATCAGCGATAAAAATAGAAAGTTGTAACATTTTATAATGAAAAAAAAAACAAAAAAACATTCTGTCTCAACATTTTAACATCAACCCGATTTCAAACAGCTTGGAAGTATTTAAAAGTTTGAGGATACTATTTACTTAAATACAAAAATTATTTAGCACTGAAATAGACAGAAAATGAAAAAATGTAGAAAATCGTAACATTTTATAATTAAATATAAAAAAATAACAAAAAGGTCAATATCAATCCCCTGATTTGAATCAGTGTGTACTGTAAAATGTAAATGTAAATGTAAAATTGTGATGATAGCTGTATATAACATCTATGAAATAGAAAGAAACACTGAAATAGAAAGAAAATGGAAAAACTTGGAAAATTTGAACATTTTATTATTGTGTATTATTAATCTGATGATTCCAATCGGCTCGTAATTGTTATAGGAAATACTGATGATATCTCAAAAAATTGCATTGTGAAACAATACATCACAATAAAAGACCAAACGTCCATCCGTATGATATTACATTTTCTACACTGAAGGTGTTCTACTTCTACGAGAAGGCGTTTCCTCCGAGCGAGGGTCGCTTCCAGAAGAAGGTGGTGTTTGTGGGAGACGTTTGGTCGAGTGATGCCTCCATCCTGGTTCGGGACGTGACGTTCAGCTACAACGGGACGTTCAGCTGCCAGGTGAAGAACCCGCCCGACGTCCATGGGAACGTAGGAGAAATTCAACTACGGGTCGTCGCTTCAGGTGAGACGGTCGTCATGTTGAGGAGAAGTTCTCAAAAAACAAAGCAGAGCTGGTACTCTTAAACATCTCCACCTTTTTTCCCAGCTCCTTTCTCTGAGATCGTTATTCTCGCCGTGGCCATCGGGGGCGCCGTGCTGCTGGCGATCGTCGTCCTGGCCATCGCCGTGTTCGTACGCCGGTGTCGGAAAATGAAAAGGATGGAGCAAGAAAGAGTCCGACAAGAACGAAAAGACCTCGTGGTGTGGTGAGAGACGGAGCGACGGATGGGGTGGAGGAACGAAAGTGAAGGACAATGTGATGATGGAGGGAAACGCACGTATTAAGCAAATCTGTACTTCCTCTCCAACGCCCCCTCTGGCTTGGATGTGCTGTATATGTGGTATTAATTTTGTTACATGGCGTATATGTATGTGTATGTGTGTGAGAGAGAATGTGTGCCTTTCTAATACTGTTTAATACTCTTATGGACTTGAAAGTCAGTTGAAATAGATTTGACCTTGACAGCAAGGACGCTGTCCTCATTGCGCTTCATGCATATGAAGCGATTTGCTATCATATTAAGCTGATATAAATACCATGAACCACTGTTTTTGTTATTTCCTTGTACACACTTGATTTCCTTAAAATCCTACTGGCACACTGTTTAGCTAATTTTATCACTAACTAGCAGAGTAAAGCAACATATCAGTAGCTATCATGTTCCAATCAGGAGCTGGGGTCATGAAACACAAATTAAACACATTTAAACCAAATGTTACTTTAAAAAACAAAACAAATATTAGTCAGCTAGTAGGATCAGAATTCCCACATGTATGTATGATGTAAACGTTTTTCCTAGTCGCAAAGTGGTAATTACGCTTATAAGGTGAATGAACTACAATGCTACGCTACAGTGTTAACTACAATGCTAAGGATTGAGGAATAGCCTGTTTACTAAAATATAATTCATGGGTTAGCCTGTTTACTATAACGCTAGTTAAGTCGTGCTACCTTCATACCATGTGCAAAAATCCAGAAAGATTGAAAAACCTCCTTATTATTGAGCCTCATTTATAAGTATAATGCTAGTTTGTGGGTTAGCCTGTTTACTGTAATGCTTATCTGTGGGTTAGCCTGCTTACTGCAATTCTAGTTTGTGGATTAGCCTGTTTCCTCTAATGCTAGATTCTGGGTTAGCTTGTTTACTGTAATGCTAGATTCTGGGTTAGCCTGTTTCCTGCAGTGCTAGTTTGTGGGTTAGCCTGTTTCCTGTAATGCTAGTTTGTGGGTTAGCCTGTTTCCTGCAATGCTAGTTTGTGGGTTAGCCTGTTTCCTGTAATGCTAGTTTGTGGGTTAGCCTGTTTACTGTAATGCTAGTTTGTGGGTTAGCCTGTTTACTGTAATGCTAGTTTGTGGGTTAGCCTGTTTCGTCTAATGCTAGTTTGTGGATTAGCCTGTTTCCTGTAATGCTAGTTTGTGGGAATGGAGAGCTGGAGGAATGTCTGATAGTGATGACTTTAATAAAATCTATATGCCTTATATTACAGCATTATATTACACTGTATATAAATCTATTACTTTGTCTTTACTTCAGATTTCTTAATTTTGTTTGTTTTGTGATTTTGTGTAAATGATGCCTCCCCACACATGCCATAGGATTGGTCCGAAGAATCATTCAAGCCACTGGAAGAAACTGGAGAACCCAGAGGAAACCCAGGGACCCTGGAGCTGTGACTCCTACAAATTTTACATGTGCTAAGTACTTTTTTTGTATATATTATCAATAAAAAATGTGGGTCCTTTATTTGAGAAACACTGTATCTGAGCACGCACAAGAGTGCTGAGTGTGCATATGCACTGCGATTAGTCAGCATGATTTGTTTTTCAGCTCCGTGCCCGAACAGGCACCTCGCAGCTTTGAAATTGATATGTATCTTTTTAATTTTGCCGAAGGTTTTGCTGACTCGTGTGAAGTCGCGAGCCTCGTTTTTGGCTTTGTGTGAAGAAGTGAAGCTACAATTTGTCAGTCAGAGAAATGAAAAGCCAGGGGGAAAAATGGTTAAAATACAGATGAGGGTTTTGGATAAATTTGATTCATAGCTGAAATGTGTAACAGCTATAATGCCTAGTGTGAGCATTCATTTAGAGTGTTATTTTATCTATATGACAAGCTAGGAAAGAAGATTATTTTGTGTCATAATCATATCACAGCGCATATTCACAATTCAAAATCTAGCTTAATTGCTAAGAACACTTTACATGCTGTAGAACCATTGTGTGTTACAGTGTAGTAAAAAGAAGAAGAAGACAGAATTAAAATGAAAGAGGCAACATTGTCTCTCTGGTTGGTCTTGTTTTTCTAAACAAAGCTTTTTTAGTAAGAAAAAAAAAAGACTTGCACCTGTCAATACTGAACTAAGGTCTCTAAGAGTCACAATTGGGTTTGATTCAGTTCTATTTCACACAGTTGACATCTATAGCAGATGATAAAAGAATCAGGTGTCAAGTAGGATTAAGCATTAAGCAGGGAATCACGAACTGGGTTTGATTCAGTTCAGAATTTGATTCAGGTGATCCACAGGTTTGATGAACCGCAAGTGGTTTAATTTGATTCAAGCCGCTTTCGTCCACTGAACAGTGAAGAAGAATCACTTGAAGTTGAAGAATCGCTTTTTGCTTTAGATTCAGTTCAGAGTAGCTCTACTGAACAGTCACTCAGAGAATCAGGTAATCAGGGAGTCGTGAATCAATTTTCATTTAATTCAGACTTGCACCATTTGATTCAGGTGAACCGTGAGACATGCAAGTCAAGTCAAGACCACTGAACAGTGAACAAGAGGTTTGAAGAATTAACTGTCGGGTTAGATTCAGCTCTCAGTGAAAAAGAGCTCTGAAGAATCACTTCTTGGTCAGATTCAATTAGGACTAGCTTTATCTTGGAGTAACTCTATTGAACAGTGAACCAGATAATAAGAGGATTGTGAATCAGGTTTCATTCAATTCAGACTCAGATTTACAGCATTTGGCAGACACTCTTATCCAGGGCGACCTACATTCATACAACTGAGGAGTCGAGGGTTAAGGGCCTTGCTCAAGAGCCCAGCAGTAGCAGCTTGGCAGTGCTGGGATTTGAACTCACGACCTTCCGATCAGATGCCCAATGTACTAACCATTAAGCTACCACTGCCCACTGCCACTGCTCACACTATTTGATTCAGGTGAACCAGAGTATCACAGACCTGTGAGTCAGGTTTCATTAAGTTCAGGCTTGCACCAATGGTGAACAAGAGATTTGAAGAATCAGTTGTCAGGTTAGATTCAATTCAGAGTAGTTCAATTGTACAGTGGCTCAGAGAATCAGATAACCAGAGAATCGTGAATAAGGTTTGATTCAAATTCACCATTTGATTCAAGTGAACCTGAGAATCACAGACCTGTGAGTCAGGTTTCATTCAGCTCAGACTTGCACCACTGAACCATGAACAAGAGATTTGAAGAATCAGTTGTCGGGATAGGTTTATTTCTAACAGTGAATCAGAGAACCACATAATGAGAGAATCATAAGTCAGGCTTCATTCAGTTCAGATTTGCACCACTGAATGGTGAACAAGAGATTTGAAGAATCAGTTGTCAGGTCAGAGTCATTTCAGAGTAGCTCTATTGAACGGTGGCTCAGACAATCAGACAACCAGAGAATCGTGAATCAGGTTTCATTCGCCATTTGATTCAAGTGAATCTGAGAATGAAAGACTTGTGAGTAAAGATTCATTCAGATCAGACTCACACCTTTGAACGGTGAACAAGGGATTTGAAGAATCACTTTGCCGGAAATCAGAGAATCACGAGTCAGGTTTGAATCAGTTCAAATCAGAATCACACCATTGAACTAGAGAGGCAAAGAGTTTGACTGTGAACTACTTATAATGCACACTGTTTTATTCATGAAAGAGATTTAAAAAAAAAAAATTTTTTTTAAAGTGTGAGTCAGAGGAGCAGCACTTGCCCACACGCATGACATCATCATCCATTTAAGGCAATGACATCATGCATGTGGAGCATCAGAGTTCAATTTTTTATGGGAAAAAAAAACCCAGCATGGTATCATCGAATAAACCTGTTACATAGTGGAATTGTTGGTGCTTGTGATTTAACTCACCTGATTTGCTTAAAAGATTCATGCAGGAAGTATAAATCAGTTCTGAGTCATCAATCACTACTATCTTTGTGTTCTTTAAAAATGCAAACACTGACCCTTCTGACTTTTAGACTTCTAGATATTTGCGAGTTTGATGCAGTAATTTGTATGTAGAAAGACCTGAAAAGCCCTTGAACACAGGATTTTAAAAAAATCATCACATCAAATAACTCAGTCAACAACGTGTTGGTAACTGAATTAAAGAAAAAAACATTATATCACAACATAAATTCTAATACTTCAGTTGTTTTACCCACAGTAATGATTTCCTTTCGTTCTTTTGGTATCGTCTTGTCTGTTTATATGCTGATATACTGTATGGTGGTTGCCTAGTAACAGGCTGATACTTTCCCTATTGACACGACTGTTTTTCTATGTCAAGCAACAAATATTGAAATGAATAATTCATAATATCTGCAATGGGTTGTCCCCCTGTCCAGGGTGTCTCCCACCTTGTGCCCTGAGTTCCCTGGGATAGGCTCCAGGCTCCCCTGCAGCCCTGAGTAGGATAAACAGTACAGAAAATGGATGGATGGATGGATGGATAATTCATAATATGAAAATCCATGTTGTGCTTGTTGTAATCCACACCATTATTTTGTTCGGTTTCAGCAGTGTTTCCGCACACCTGATTCTGTTAATTCTATTATTTAAACTGAAGCCAGTAAGGACCATAATATTTTTTTCTCCAAGGGATTCTTCAGGAAGGACAAATGCAGCTGGACTGGGATCTCCTGTAATAAGTGATCATGTCACATGGCCTAGATATATTCTGTAACACGGATCAATGTTCGAAGCATCTGGAACAGATTTGTTGTTGTAATATACTGTATGAGAGGAATACACTTGGAATTAACACTTGTGTAGCATCTGATAAGAAAGATTCTGCCTCGGACCATTTCCTAATTTGGTTTGTGTGACTGGATTTCAATCTGTTCTTCATGGGTGCATTTATACAGTACTTACTCACATGCTCAAAACACATGAAACCACTAGGGATGTTTTCTATAGGACAGTTTTTTTAAAAAAAAATATATTACGTCTTGTAATAGGTCCTTTAAATGAAATACACTGTTTTCTAGGGCAGTTCTGAAAGAAATGGGGCACTAGGGAAGGATACGTCCTTCCAAAGAAGCAAAGAGACTTTGCATCAACTTTAACAAAGCCGAAGAACTTTTATGGAGCTCTTTGACTTTTAGTGATTGACAGATTGGGGAAAAAAACAAGATCAGAAGAAGCTATCATTCACCTCAAGGAATGAATCGAAAGACCATTGTTTCAACTTCCCACATGGACAGGGTGTTTGGCCAGAGTCCCATCTATCTGGCTTTCCATATTGGGAACCTGCTCTGATTTCCTCAGATGTCTTTCCAGATTTTGTCCCAGCTGGAAGCGACCAGACAGGTGACCAGCACTACCTGCCAAGAGGCAAGAGCAGAACTCTATTTTGGAGTTTCTCCAATGGGAAGCTGACCGAGCAGACGAGAGTATAAGAAGTAAGAGGAGATGGAGGATATTCTTGGAAAATATAAAACAGATTTGTGGAAAAAATACTGCTGCTTTATAAGAAAGGCTGGGAACACGCAGGAACTCCAAGTGGTTGAGAGGTTCCATATCCACATCATCGGTGCCTTTTGCACCATCTTCTGGATCCATGATGCCCCAAGTGGTCATACAGATGTTGTATGAAAACACACAGCATGCAGTGACATACTGTAGATGGCCAGCTTCTAAAGGGCTTTAAAGATGGAACACCATTTTGCCTTCATTGTGATTCAAGCTGTATGGCGTTATGAAATAACTGAAATTTTGGAGAAAGACCACATTTTTTAAACTTCACCTTCTTCCTAGTTGATGAAGTTAACTCACCTACCACCTCGTCGTCTTCTCCCTAGTATTCAACAAAACTTCCTGCTAAGAGTCTTTAGTTGGGGGAATGGCTATCTAGCATTATGCAAAACTAGCTGTGCTCTGTAGGTGAGAGGGCTAGCATACTGTCTGTCAGCTGTCAATCACAGTGACACCAGCCAATCGTGGGCGCCAGTGAGCTCATGATATGATAGGGGAGAGCTGACTGGTGGGTGGGAATTGGCCAAGACTAAATTAGGGAGAAAATTGGGGAAAAATAAAAATGGCCTAGGGTATTCTGAGAGTGCAGAAAAATGAATGGTGAAACATGATGCTTCGGCATGGAGGTGGTTGAAGACCTAGTTCCTGGTACAAGGTTATCAAGGGTAATTGGAAGGGTGATGAGAAGTCAGGATAGCCTCTGTCTTCATCCATATAGGTAAAATCCCCAATGTGGGTACAACTTTTGGATGAAAATTGGACTATCCTTAAGCACACACAATTTGTTGACAGATCCAGAGTAGCCTACAAAAAAAAAACATCCAAAAACTTGCTTTGGTGATCACACAGCTTGGACGCAAAGTAAATAAAAAAGCTCGGCTGGTGGTTCAATTCTTTGGCAGGCATCAAAACTGCCAGCTGCTTTTGCAAAAGCCTCAGTGCCTGACACTAGCCAAGCAAATCCAACTCCTAATTGTGCCAGAATTTGCAGTAATGGAAAAGTAATGATGCTTAATTGTATTTTGATGAACTTTTTTGCTACTCCGTGTACAGACATGTGAACAGTTGACTGGGGGAGATCACAGAGTAGGATGTGGTACAGGCAAGCCAAAAGTTCAAAAACAGAACCTTCAGCTCACAATATCATGTATGGTCAGATGAACTGTAGAGGGGTCCAGGGGTAGCACGGTTCAACCGGTCGTCTGGCTGGAAGACAGCAATAACATCAAGAGAACATCCAGTATGAAACTGAACTTTCCAACATTATAAGTGTCCTAATTAGCAACAAGTTGAAATTCACCAATTGGTATTTTTTTAATGGAAGTCAGTGGTTATCAAATGGACATCAGTGGCTAGATCCAGTGTAGTTTGTGCTCAAGAAATGAAACACAGTTTAGCAATATTACAGTTTAGCGCTTTGCCTCTTGCCTGTGCCTGTCAGTCTGACCCCTTCCAGTGATCTACTGATGATGTTATGCCACCTGTAGGGAAGAACTCTTGGCCCTGAAGTGAGTATTCAGTCAACCTGCCAATGTCATGGTGTCTCCATTTCTCCCTCAAGATGTGGAAATTCTGCTTAGGGCTCCAGAATTCCCATAATGTCCTTGTTGCTGCAGTTTGGGAGTGGCAACTTAAGTGGGTTCTGCCGTGTAGCATTGTTGTAGTAATAGTAAAAATCATAGTGTAACATTGTAAAACCATAGTGTAGCATAGTAAAACCACAGGGTACATTAGTACACACAGTGCACAGTGACTGCACAGTATAGTGTAGTGAAACCATAGTGTGGTGTAGTGAAATATAATAGTAGTGTAGTATAATATCAGTGTAGCCGAGTGAAAGACTAGTGTAGTGTAGTATAATCATAGTGTATCATAGTAAAACCATAGTGTAGTGTAGTATAATCATAGTGTAGTGTAGTATATAGTATAATGTATTGTAGTCAAGTTATTATGAATATTTATATGAGTAAAAGTACAAATGTTTTATTTATATATAGTAATGAGTGTGTGTGTGTGTGTGTGTGTGTGTGTGTGTGTGTGTGTGTGTGTGTGAGTGAGAAAGAGAGAGAGAGAGCACTGATCAAATTCTACTCACATGTATGTTTTCGTTACTCACTTAGTTGCTCAATAACAGGATGTGAAGCTACCTGTGTATGTGTGTGTGTGCGATACTGTACTTCAGCAGCAAATCAAAGTATCACCATTCAGCGTTATAGGAAATTCAACACCAGCTTAACCTCTAACCCTTACACCCAGAATGCTTACTCAGCCCTCTCATATGCACACACACACACACACACACACACACACACACACACACACACACACACACACACACACACACACACACACACACACACACACACACACACACACACACCCCTATACAGTATGTTCTGTTTGGCCTATAATATTTCCATTTTGACAATTTTCACCAAAAGTGCGTTTTTTTTTATAACTACAAAGTCATGAGGTGCAATCTATCTAATTAGCATTAGGCCAATTAAAACAAGGTTGTGTGTAGTATTTGTGTATCAGCTCCAGCAGCGTTAATGGGGTTTTTAAATGCTGTGTATCACTTTTAGCACTATTGTTTCTGATTGGCCAGAAGGTGTTGATGAATTTTCTATAACGGCAGCTCTGACAGTAGTGCAGCAGGAAATCACTTGTTCTAATACGTTATGATTTCTATAGTAACAGCTCATTCACAGGGACTTGTATGGCAGATGCTCCACATAAATGAGTTAAAAAACAACAACTTATAATCGTTGATATGGTGAAGTTTTCTGTAAGGAAAAGGAGTTTATTTAACATGTATGGAATGAGTCTCCAGTGTCAGCGCTTTGTAAGAAACAGAGGTAAAGGTAAAACTTTTCCAACATCTTCAGGACAGAGGAGTTTTTTTGTCTTATTAACTTTATGAGAGAGAGGGGAAAAAAAAACAGGACCTAGCTTGTTTTGCGGACGTTCCACAACGTTACATGTAACTATAAATGGATAAAAATATGACGTGATGTTCGTATATCAATTAAATATTGTAACTGTTGGTAAACTGTTGTGGTATAAGAGGAATAATACACTTTGGCATGCGTTGTTTTGGAAAACAATCAACTTTGAGGTGGTAACAGTAACTCCGCTTCATCTCACGATTCCATTATTTAAATTAGCAAATTAAATATCTATCTATCTATCTATCTATCTATCTATCTATCTATCTATCTATCTATCTATCTATCTACTGAAACAACAAGTTGATTTTATTATAACTTGACACAGTGGATGCATATACAGTATTTATGAGATATAGAGACAGAGTTTGAAGAGACCTTTGTTGAAGAAAAGAGAGCACTGTGATCCCTCCTTCCTCTTCCCTCTCCGTCTCTCCCTCTCTTTGCGGTTCTCTCTGTGTGTAACCGGAATCTGTTGATCGTGCTCTCCGTTGGCATGGCAACGAGGACGACTTTGGGTGATCGTCTGTTCTCATGGGAAAAAAAAGAGAGGATGGAGGGAAGAAAGAAGAGGAAGAGGGGAGCTGGAGGAAAAACACGAACACGACACTACACCCCCGAACAAGGATCCCTTTTGAGAGAGGAAGAAAAGGAAGTAAAAATCTTCATAGAAAATACGTACAACTGGGCTACGTCAAATCATAATAGCTCCTCTTGCTTCTGTCCAACAGCCTGCTATATGATTTCAGTACAGCTTCGGAATATGTCTGACATGGATCTGAACTGGCAAAAAAAAAGTTATCTAACTAATCTTTTACGTTGTTTATTATCCCGCCTATAACATATATATTATATGAAGGAGTAGCCTGGATTATAATTATTATTACATGTATTTAAAATTCTATATCACTTATTATTATTATTATTTTTTAATCAATTTATCTTTTTAACACTAATAGGTGGTTCTCTGATTTCCTTGCACCTCTCGAAAACATGTGAGTAAGCTGATTGGAGAGTCTAAATTGCCCTTAGGTGAGTATGAGTGTGTGTGTGTGTGTGTGTGTGTGTGTGTGTGTGTGTGTGTGTGTGTGTGTGTGTGTGTGTGTGTGTGTTGGGGGGGAGGGTGCCCTGTGATGGACTGGCATCCCATTCCAGGTGTATTCATGCCCAGTTTTCTTGGGATAGGCACCAATAATAATAATAATAATAATAATAATAATAATAATAATAATAATAATAATCACGTGACGTGTCATTTATTTTTCAGTGCACATTCATGGCCTAGCCTGAAACACCTGTTGAACAGGTAGAAAGTCAAGCGCATGCGCAGCATTCCCCCCCCACCCCCAAACATGGACGATCCGAAACTTTAACCCGAAACTCCTCTCTATGGATATTTTTAAAACATACCTTTAAACTTAACTGTATTACTAAAATGGATTTAATACGACGGCAAAGGACTCCTTCTGGAAGTGGAATGTATTTAGTTTTATTTCTCAGCCTGGGTAAGTGTTTCTTAAAATCTTATTTAAAAAAAAAAGGAAAACAAAAGCAAGCGCGAGCCGCTTTTGGTGGCGTTCAGAAAATGGCGTTTTTTAAGGTAACTGATAAATAAATCACGAGCCTCGAGTGTTTCATGGCAGAATGTGTGTTTATATTGTGGATAAACACGATTTTTATGGTTTATTAAACGGTCATAAAATGTTATTTGCCTGTTTGTTTGTTTTTTAACACGGAAGCGACAGAGGCTCGAGCCCAAATGCGTACTGAATACTTAGCGTGTAGTGGCCATTATTTAGTATTACACCTTGTGCACCTGTACAGGAAGGAGGCAGGTATTTGGGATTCAGCCACGATTTTAACGCGAAAAACAGGTGTTTGGCTCGAGACAGGAAGTGAAGGGTAGAGAAATGGGAAGTGTTGGTTAATAAAAAAAAAAATTGCATAAACAAATGACAAAAGAAACCCGCAGGAAATAAAAAACTTTTGTAACAAAAAGACCCGCACCAAAATCTACTGCTCAATAAACAAATAAATAAAAACACATCTGCCATTGTAAAGGATATATATATATATATTTCTGACGTAAATTCTTACTTTTAATGCACAAAAATATTTAATTTAAAAATCAGATCTACTAAATTCCCTTAAAAGTTTAATTCAAAGTGAACATGTCTGTTGGACTTATTAATTATAGTAATGATTATTATAAATATTATTGATATTATTAAATATAATGCCTTTGTGCATTGTTGAAAACGGGAGGTGCTTTATATAGCAAATAATAATAATAATAATAATAATAACTCAATAAATTCTGATCATTCAATAAATGAAGTGATTTTGACTTTCAGTTTTGTAAAATAATTTATTTCAAAATCAGATCTCCTACATTTCCTTAATTTTAATTCCAAGAAACAATTATCTGTTACATAATAATAATAATAATAATAATAATAATAATAATAATAATATCATGACACTTGAAGACATTTCTACAATACACGATATGTATCCTTATCTTGATATTTTATTGTTGTTTACTAACCAACTGCCAGTGAAACAGTAAAATTGCTTCAAAGATAAATAGGAAAATATTAATAAAAAGGAAAAAGAATTTCAATAATGATAAAAGAATTAATTTCCCAACTTTAAAAGTTTACTACAACATCGGATCAGGTCTCTAGATCGAGAAAGATGTCATGATATTATATATACGTATTACCCAGCCCTAATGGGGGGGGGAAAGAATAGCAATACAGTCTAATGATTTAATAAATAAAGTAGCGTTTCAGCATATAAAATAATATAAATTAATAAAAATATTCACTTCCTAGACAGCCACGTGTTTGTAAAAATGTAGTAAGTTAACGTAATGTTGTGTTTTGATGCACTGATTGATTTGTTTATTCATTCATACATACATACAGGCAAGATCAAGACTGAGGTATCAGGGTTGGATAATCAGCTGAAATCTGCCGTTTGCTCGGCTGTGGATGAGTTTCCCAATCCTATGTTTAGTGTACAAATATAGTGCTTCCTTCTGGCTCCACCTACATTTCCTGTGCTGTTAGAGAGATACAGCCGTTGTTCACACCTTCACACACCATCCTCTGTGGGTGTCGCAGTACGGGGAGTTCAGGTCAGATGGTCAGGTGTTGCGCGTCTCTCTCCATTATTGTATCTGCTTACAGTGTCTCATTTTCAAAAAAAAAAAAGAAACACCTTTTAACATCACACTTCCTGACTATTGGAAGAGGTCCGACTTAGGATTCATCCACACTAATACGGAAACGGTTTTAAACATTATTTTGTCCACACCGGTGTGTTTGCATGCTTTAAAACAAACAAACAAACAAACAAACAAACAAACAAAAAAACGTTTTCCACTAAGACTAAAAAAGAGCTTATACTGAGCGTGTGCAGATACGTGAACTGGGATGTTTACGCCGTTTATTAGGGGTGTGAGGATCAGACGATTTGGATCCACTTAAAAGGCAACGACTAGAATGATTCAGAAATATATTATTATTATTATTATTATTATTATTGAAAAAGGGCAATCAACCGGTGTTGAGTCTTTTTTTATTGGCATTTAAATTGTTCACGTGTGTTTTTTTTTTTTTTTTTTCCTTCCCCCCACGTGATTATTCACATCTAGTACATGTACATGTATTTTCCTGTGTTTAAAAAAAGATTTATTTTTCACGTGAAAATTCATTTTTCACATTATTATTTCCACATATGATTTCTTACACGGTTAACTTTTTCTCCCCACGCGTTCAAAAGTCTGTCATTGTGTTTCACACAATGGAATTTTGTTTTGAAATTACTAAAAGACATAAAAATACTTCAGTGAATGCAAGTACAAGAGTAAAAACACCGCCACAAGTGCAAAGTAAAAACCAAAACAGATGTTGCACATAAAACCACACAAGACAAGTATTGCACATATGAAGGACTGCACGGATTGCAAGTCCTGGTTTATTACACGTACACCTGAGTCACTGAGGACACACAGGATTTATCATTTAGCCCCTGCGTTGTGTTGTTGTTATTGTCGATTCCTTACTTGGATGACTAGTCGCTTGACTAGTCGGTTACCGAACCTCGGATAACTAGTCGATTAAGGCTGTCGGCAAACGTGCTGACAAATGATCAGATTTCTTCCTGTCTTTCATTTCACATGCTTTAAGGTCAAAGACAGAGAGGTATGAAAAAGATACCCGCCGAGAAACCTTGAATTTGGGACAAATGCACGCAAGTCCCCAGGGAGACGTTGAATCAAGGTTTCACACGGGCAGAAAGGCTGAGAATGAAATGATTGAAAGAAAACGTCCTCGGGATCCTTTTCACCAGGATCTTTCTGTCACCAGAGCAACGGCTGGGTCGTTTTCGACTCGCACTCCTTCCGTAGCGCTGTCATTACTGCAGAGTCTAAAACGAAGAGAACAGTGTAATAGGGCTGACTCACGCCCGCTTACAGAAGTGACCGAGATGAACCCGCTCTCATCCTGTTCCAGTTCAGTTTTGGAAATTTGAAAAAGTCAGCTCCATTAGCAGCGCTCTTAACCATGTGAAAAGGGATGCAGTGACAGGCTGCTCAACGATGCCAATCTTTAAAAGGTCCCATACATTGTAAATTCCACTGAAATGCCAGTTACCTCGTGTAAGCGATGTTTTAAAAAATGTTGCTATTTGACAGATATACGCTGATGTTCCTTTGATTTGCTCACCTTTCTAGATATAGCAGCGTGCTAACTGTCCCATTTAGCGTCATAGAGTTATTATTGCACCCAGTGGTCAAAAACGGGACACTGGGGCAAGAATCATGCTGCCCCATGCTCAGGGGAGCAGCAGCGACCAGGACAGTTAATGGCCAGCTCGTGAGGGTGTTTTACTTCAAACTGTGCTCGTTTAAAGATTCTCTGCGGCCACCTAGATCTTATTTTATAGCAAACGATCGGAATCAAATCTCAATCCTGTTGTTTTCTTTATCCACACGCTGATCTTTACATACCTGTTAGGTGATATTTGTGCAATAGTTATCAGCTCACTGGCTGTTTGGAGTTCCTCGAAGCATGTTAGTTACACACCAGCATGACACACACACACACACACACACACACACACACACACACACACACCTGTTCAAATCCCTATTACACATACATACGCACAGGAGACTCTCCAGCAAACACTTTATATTCAAACGTGCAGAAAAGTCAATAACAGCACGTGATGGATCCATGGGTACAGAGAAAGATCATATACAGACACACAGACATCATGTTACACAGACAGACAGAAAGACTGAAAACAGATGCACAGAAGTTAGTTACAGAGACCACTGATAAACAGTCCGAAGGAATATGAAAACAGATGCACCAAAACATACACAGACAGACAGGCAGGTATCCAGACCCACAGACTGTCACACAAGCACACAGACAGACAGACCCATTGACCATCAGACAGACAGACAGACAGGTAGATTAAATAAAAAGGTAGATGGACCAAAAGATAGACAGACAGACAGACCAATAGACAGACAAATGCACTTATAGAGTGACAGACAGCCCCATGGACTAACAGGCAGACCCGTAGACAGACAGACAGGCAGACCCGTAGACAGACAGACAGGCAGACCCGTAGACAGACAGACAGGCAGACCCGTAGACAGACAGACAGGCAGACCCATAGACAGACAGACAGGCAGGCAGGCAGACCCGTAGACAGACAGGCAGGCAGGCAGACCCGTAGACAGACAGGCAGGCAGGCAGACCCGTAGACAGTCAGACAGGCAGGCAGACAGACCCGTAGACAGTCAGACAGGCAGGCAGACAGACCCGTAGACAGACAGACAGGCAGGCAGGCAGACCCGTGGACAGACAGACAGACAGACAGGCAGACCTGTAGACAGACAGACAGACAGGCAGGCAGACCTGTAGACAGACAGACAGGCAGGCAGGCAGGCCCGTAGACAGACAGGCAGGCAGGCAGACCCGTAGACAGTCAGACAGGCAGGCAGGCAGACCCGTAGACAGTCAGACAGGCAGGCAGGCAGACCCGTAGACAGACAGACAGGCAGGCAGGCAGACCCGTAGACAGACAGGCAGACCCGTAGACAGACAGGCAGGCAGGCAGACCCGTAGACAGACAGGCAGGCAGGCAGGCCCGGAGACAGACAGACAGGCAGACCCGTAGACAGACAGACAGGCAGGCAGGCCCGTAGACAGACAGACAGGCAGACCCGTAGACAGGCAGGCAGGCCCGTAGACAGACAGACAGACAGACAGGCAGGCCCACAGACAGGCAGGCAGGCCCACAGACAGACAGGTAGATTAAATAAAAAGGTAGATGGACCAAAAGATAGACAGACAGACAGACAGACCAATAGACAGACAAATGCACCTATAGAGTGACAGACAGCCCCATGGACTAACAGGCAGACCCGTAGACACAGACAGGCAGACCCGTAGACAGACAGACAGACAGACAGGCAGACCCGTAGACAGACAGACAGACAGACAGGCAGACCCGTAGACAGACAGACAGACAGACAGGCAGACCCGTAGACAGACAGACAGACAGACAGGCAGACCCGTAGACAGACAGACAGGCAGACCCGTAGACAGACAGACAGGCAGACCCGTAGACAGACAGACAGACAGGCAGACCCGTAGACAGACAGACAGACAGGCAGACCCGTAGACAGACAGACAGACAGGCAGACCCGTAGACAGACAGACAGACAGGCAGACCCGTAGACAGACAGACAGACAGGCAGACCCGTAGACAGACAGACAGACAGGCAGACCCGTAGACAGACAGACAGACAGGCAGACCCGTAGACAGACAGACAGACAGACAGGCAGACCCGTAGACAGACAGACAGACAGACAGGCAGACCCGTAGACAGACAGACAGACAGGCAGACCCGTAGACAGACAGACAGACAGGCAGACCCGTAGACAGACAGACAGACAGGCAGACCCGTAGACAGACAGACAGACAGACAGGCAGACCCGTAGACAGACAGGCAGGCAGGCAGGCCCGGAGACAGACTGACAGACAGGCAGGCAGGCCCGTAGACAGACAGACAGACAGGCAGGCCCGCAGACAGACAGACAGACAGGCAGGCCCGCAGACAGACAGACAGACAGGCAGACCCGTAGACAGACAGACAGGCAGACCCGTAGACAGACAGACAGGCAGAACCATAGACAGACAGACAGGCAGGCAGACTCCTAGACTGGCTGACAGACCAACCTATAGAATTTGCAGTTCCACACTTTCACATAAATAATCATCTTTCTAATTTATTTTTGTAACGTGCAAGCAGATGACATTACACCCAGTTTAAGATATTACATGATGAAATAAAAAGAACTAAACAAAACAAAAGAAAAAAAACTTCAAACACGATCAGGTAACACGGGTAACACATGATTCCTGCACCAGAAATCTTGTGGGAATAATCAGTGGAAGCAGCCTGGGAATTTTCCCCCCAGTATTCCCACTAGCATCCATATGGCAAGGAATAAATCCCTGAATGTTATGGAACATGTGTCTTAATTGTGTTCATTGGAGCAGTCATGGTATAACATGGTGCTTGGGGAATAGGTGCAGCGTTAACCTACTGCTATACTGGTATAGATGATGATGTCATACATAAACATAAACACATTCATAATGAATGAATTTTTCAATTCCATGGTCATGAATATTAACTCCTGGATTTTCCTTCTTTCTCTGTTCAGTTTTGCGGTCAGGCCCGGCGTCTTGTATAAAGGTGACCGCTCCGGAGGAGATAAACGCAGTAAAGGGCGAGACGGTAACCCTGTCCTGCCACTTCACCTCGACTCATCGCCCGACTAGCCGAATATCCATCGACTGGTCCTACAGACCTCAGAGTGGAGGCCCTTCCCAAGTCGTGAGTTCATTTATGATTAAATGAGCTGATAGCGTATGTAAGATAAACATCAACTCCTGAATTATTGGTACCCTTCATGAAAAATGAGCAGGAACGCTCAAAGTATTTTGAGCTCAAACACACAGGCTTGCTTCATGGGGTTATTTTAACACAAAATGATTCTTTTTAAGCATAAGTTTTCTTAAATAGTGAATTTGTTTTGTAAGTAGGTATGTGTGTGTGTGTGTGTGTGTGTGTGTGTGTGTATATATATATATATATATATAAAACTCACTAACCAGCTAGTCAGCTTTTGCGGACTAGCCGTGACTTAGTATGTCGACTGAATGCAGCGACAACCTTGTCGGATAGGTTTAACAAAGTCTTACCAGAGGAAATGTTGGATAATAAAAAAAAAAATAATAAAAAAATAAAAAAAAACCAACCCTGAAACATGAAATTAGTGACATGAAATTCTGATCTCTGATCGTTTGATCTGATCTTACTTACTTACGTCTGATCGACGTTACAGGGATTCATTGGATGTATTTCTTCGGAAATTTATTTCTTCATGAGGAATATCCAGAAGGAAGGGAAAGGCAAGGGGGTTTGATGAGGCCAGAGGATTTGCTGTGAGTTTGCTGATGTGAGATGCAAAAATAGATGGTGGCTGTGTGTGTGTGTGTGTGTGTGTGTGTGTGTGTGTGTGTGTGTGTGTGTGTGTGTGTGTGTGTGTGTGTGTGTGTGTGTGTGTGTTCAGTCTCTGCCAAAAGCCTGCTGGGGAAAAAGACACAACATGCATCACTTACCTCGTATGAATGATTCACCAAATCTATTTGACACCGCATGAACCTGGATGAGGATTCGTTTCACTTAAAATGACTCAGTTGTTCTCCGTGATGGAATCCTGTGCTGAAGTAGCCATCTTTTGCCAGGAGTGTTTTACTTCAAATTCGGTACGATTCGATACGAATGACCGACTCTTCTGGTATTCACTACTTTGGAAAATAAGGGAATGTAATAAAAAGAAATAAAAAATAATAATAATTCAGCTCAGAATTGTATAACTTTTTATGTTAACATCGAATCAATTTGTAATCGTTACAAATCAAAATACTGAGAAAACTGGATCGCGACAACAAAACTGAGCACAGTGTCGATATGGTGTGATCATACCGTTTTAATACAGACTCCGCCCCACCTGTGTAACTCTCGCGTAACTTCTGAACAGTCTGCAGCAAAACCCGAGGTCCGAACAACAACGTGTTCAACAATTTCAGCGTCACATCCTCACTATGTACATGCAGCTCTGAATACGGCTCCTAGAGAGTACGTTCAATCTCTGAAAAATGTCTGTGGCGATGGGAAACTCGTCTTAAAAGGTGAATTGAGACAAACTCGCTCGTACCAGAGTCGTTTCAGTCCTGGCCCGAGTCGCATAAATCTGCTTTAAATATGCTGAGACTTTAAATATTCATCCGATATCATTGACTGAGAGGGTAGAGGCTGTGAGGTGTGACAGAACTCAATGGCACAGCATTTAATGCTGTGTGTGTGTGTGTGTGTGTGTGTGTGTGTGTGTGTGTGTGTGTGTGTGTGTGTGTGAGAGAGAAAGAAGCATCTGAAAATGAATAGCTAGAGAATGTGAATTTCATGAAATATTAAGCAGAAGCAGAGGCTCAGGGTGGAGTGTGTGTGTGTGTGTGTGTGTGTGTGTGTGTGTGTGTGTGCGAGCTAATGTATGCGGGAACACGTGTAGAATTGAAAGGGATTTTAAAACAAGAATCGGTGTGTCAGAGACGGTGTGAGTGTGTGTAAGTTTAGCTAACGCTCATGATGGTGTCATCGTCGCTCGTCTTCCAAATATTTAACATAACCCTGGGCGCGTGTGTGTGTGTGTGTGTGTGTGTGTGTGTGAGAGAGAGAGAGAGAGGGAGCAAGAGAAAGAGAGAAAAGTGAATTAAGGGCACTCACTCAAACAGCCACTCTACCTAATTAGCTCTCAGAGGAACGGTGATGATGTCACTGCCAGATTAAAAGGAAAAATTTCTCTCTCTGTCTCTTTCTCTTTCTCTCTCCGTCTCTCTGCAACTCCCTCTGTCTGTCTGTCTGTCTCTCTCTCTCTCTCTGCATCTCTCTCTGTCTCTCTCTCTCTGCATCTGCCTCTGTCTGTCTGCCTCTCCCTCTGTCTCTCTGCCTCTCCGCCTCTCCCTCTGTCTCTCTGCATCTCCCTCTGTCTGTCTGTCTGTCTGTCTGTCTCGCTCGCTCTCTCTGTTTCTCTGCATCTCCCTCCCTCCCTGTCTGTCTGTCTCTCTCTGTCTATCTGCATCTCCCTCTGTCTGTCTGTCTGCATCTCCCGCTCTTTCTCTCTCTCTGTCTGTCTGCATCTCCCTCTGTCTCTCTCTATGCATCTGTCTTTCTCTTTGTGTCTCTCTGTCTATTCCCCTCTCTCTCTCTCTGTGTCTCTCTCCCATTTGTTTCATTGTCTCTCTCCTGTCTATCTCTCTGTCTCTCCCTCTCTGTCCGTCTCTCTCTTCCCCTCCCGTCTGTTTCGTTGTCTCTCTCTCTCTCTCTCTCTCTCTCTCTCTCTCTCTCTCTCTCTCTCTCCCCCCCATCTGTTTCATTGTCTCTCTCTGTCTGTCTCTCTTTCTTTCTGTCATCCTCTCCCTCTCTCACTGTCTATCTTTTTGTTTCTCTCTGTCTGTCTGTCTTTCTGTCTCTCCCTTCTTCTGTCTCTCTCTCTGTTAGTCTCGTGCTCTGTCTGTGTCTCTCTTTCTGTCGGTCGGTCTCTCTCTGTCTGTCTCTTTGTATCTGTCTGTCTCACTCTCTGTCTTTCTCTCTTTTTGTTGCTTTGTCTCTTTCTGTCTCTCTCGCTCTCTCTCTCTCTCCATCTCTTTTGTCTTTGAGTCTCTCTCCTGTCTATCTCTGTTTCTCTCTGTCTGTCTTTTTCTCTCTTTGTTTCTCTCTCTCTCTCTCTCTCTCTCTCTCTCTCTCTCTCTCGTAACCCTGATGTCATGTTTGTAAAACTTGATCACTCTACTTCATTAGTCTATTTATTAAATGCTCTGTGTTTTGGTCCTGTCACAGTGTGTAATAGATTATTATGTAAATGAGACACGAGTCACGGCTCTGACAAACACGGCTTTAATTAACTAATGCATATTAACACCATGAGAGATTTTCTCATTATCAGGAAAAAAAAAAGTGATTCAATTCCATAACTGAAATTAATTGAATTGGATTGTGTTACTCCACTTCCAATAATCTCTGGGGCTTACGAGATTTCTCCTCGTCATTGTGATGACATCATCAGTGTCACCTCTTCGTCCTCTCTTTCGGGAGGAAGCGGTGAGCTCAGTGCCAACTCTTACTTTTACTGTTAACTACAACTGGCAATTTGCTAACGATTACAGTCTTTCATTTATTAAAGAACGACACATCATACTTTTTTTTTTTTTTTTTTTATCCTTTTATAATTACATTAATGTTATGGAACAACAGTGAAACAAGTTAGTTATTGTTACAAGACCAAAAAAAAAACCTCGTCTGTCCTGAAGATGTCGGAAAAGTTACCTCGGACTCTTACAAAGCACTGACACTGGAGACTCCTTTTATGGAAATTTCCCCAAAACCCACCAATCAAAAGAAAGTGAACCCATGCAAACACTATTGTATAGCGCCCACTGCTGCTCAGGACAGGAAGTGCGAGCTGTGTTATGGACGGAGAGAGCAGTAAGGATGCTCGACTTTCATCAGATTAGCGTGCACACGGCCATAAAGCTCTCCATCTCCTGCTCTCGGCTCGTCCGTTCACTCTCTCTCGCTTATTAAATGTCATCGAACAATTACTGGACGCTTCACTTGTCTCCCTCCGTCTCTTCATCTAGAGGTCCGTCTGATCCCCGCTCAAGCTATGAGATAATTGAGGGAAAGGGGGGAAAAACCATTAACGTTCATTCATTTTACACATTTTAAAACTTTGTCCGCTGTCACATGTCACTGTATGTGCTCTGTGTGTGCTCTGTGTGTACACTGGATATAAAAAAAAAAGTCTACACACTCCTGTTAAAATGGCAGGTTTTTGTGATGTGATAAAAAAAAACCTATTAATTAAAGTAAAAAACAATAAGAACCATTTTGGGGGGGGGGAAGAAAAACAGAAAATGTACAATAACCTGGTTGCATAAGTGTGCACACCCATAAACTAACACTTAGTTGAAGCACCTTTAGATTTTATCACAGCATTCAATATTTTTGGGTAAGAGTCAATCAGTTTGGCACATCTTGACTTATTTGATCAATATTTTGGCATTCTCCCTTGCAAAAGCATTCTAACTCAGTCAAATCGTCAGGTCATGCCACAGATTTTTGATTGGATTTAGGTCTGACCTCTGACTGGGCCATTCCAAAAACCTTGAACTTGTTTTAGTGAAGCCATTCCTTCGTTGATCTGGAGGTTCGCTTCGGGTGGTTGTCATGCTGAAATGTGAAATTCCTCTTCATCTTAAGTGTTTTAGCAGAAGCCTTAAGGTTTTGCGCCAAACTCGACTGCGATTTGGAGCTGTTCATGATTCCCTCCACCCTGATTAAAGCCCCAGTTCCAGCTGAAGAAAAACAGCCCCAAAGTATGATGCTGCCACCACCATGCTTCCCCGTGGGGGACAGTGTTCTTTTTGTGATGTGCTGTGTTTTTTGTGCCAAACATATCATTTGGTATTATGGCCAAAACGTTCAACTTTGGTCTCATCAGACCATAACACATTATTCCACATGGTTTTGGGAGATGTAGTTTGTAGTTACCCCATCGCCCAGAGATATGAAGAATTCAGGAGATCGTTGTCACATGTAGGGAGTAAACAGTACTTGCCAGAAATTGCTGCAATTCTTTTAATGTTGCTGTCGGCCTCTTGGCAGCCTCCCTGACCAGTTTTCTCCTGATCGTCTTAACAATTTTAGAGGGACGTCCCCTGTCGTGCCATATTTTCTCCACTTGTTGATTATTGCCTTTACAGTGTTCCATGGTATATCCAGTGCTTTGGAAATTTTTTTTGTAACCCTCTCCTGATTGATATTTTTCAACACTGAGATCCCGTACCTGCTCTGTAAGCTCTTTGCGGCCCATGGCTTTTCCAGTTGGATGTTACCAAGAAGATGTCAGGAAAATTCTATAGGAACGGCTGTACTTTATTTGGGGTTAATCAGTCGCTTTAATTGATGGCAGGTGTAATTAGTATTTAACCTGATTTTGAATGTGATTAGTTGATTCTGAACACTGCCACATTCCCAATTATAAAAGTGTGCGCACACTTATGCAAGCTGGGTATTGGAAGTTTTTTGTTTTTCTTTTTTCCCCCAAAAAAACAGGGGTGACAGGAGCATGGCAGACATTTTGCGACTCGCTGTCTGATTACAAACTGAATGCATTAAGCTCGTTTGGTGAAATCGGACGGTAATCACACTCAGCTAGCGAGGATTTAGACATCTTTTAGGCAGACATCTTTCCAGACTCCTTACATGACATGATCTTTGCAGGTAGATGCCAGATTGGTAAAATATATTCACCAAAAGCTGCTGTGTCACTGTGCTGTGTACAGTTTTTTTCAGAATTCAGCCTCAGCGACATTGCACAGTCGCCATATAAATATACATTGTGTTTTACTTTCTGCTGTGTATTTATTAAAACTACAATACTGTTATTGCATGTTTTGTTAGGCCTGTTGTGTGTGTGTGTGTGTGTGTGTGTATGTATGTAGATACACCTTCACACTCTCTCTTTTTCACTTTCTCCTTCCAGTTCTTCCACTTCTACTCGGTGGCATACCCTCCGAATGAAGGACACTTCGAAGGGCGCGTGCAGTGGCATGGTGACCCGGCGCGAGGCGACGCGACGGTCCGACTCCTGAACGCATCACTGCACGACAACGGCACTTACAGCTGCGCCGTTCGCAACCCGCCCGACTTCCAGGGTCCTTCCTCAAACACCGTCCTCACCGTCAGCCTCAAGAGTGAGAAACGCTTTGGAGACGCTTTAGAACTCTAGAATTCTAAAAGTTTAGAATTACATTATTATTTATTCACTATAAACATGCATTCGGTAAGTGAAAATAAAATATATACAGTAAATAATATAAAACGGATGCCAAAATTAGTATTTAAAAAAAATAAAATAAAAAAATCAGACAGATGGTTTTAAGAAATGTGGAGGAAGTGTTGACTTTGTTCACAACCTTCTACTCAAAACGTAGGACGAAATTGAATAACGTTCTCCCTCAACAAATAAAAACATAATGAAAATATCAGAACTTGCGCAAACGTAACGTACAAACATAAAACTTTTTCCCCTCACCATTGCATTTATACAAGAGAATTTATTTTATGTTGCGCGATTTTTTAATTTTTTTTCCATGTATATAGTAGCATCTGTATTAGTACTAGGTAGCTAGACCTAGCATAACTGTGGCCACTCACTGAAGTCACTGCAGCGTAATACGGTTTTTAAACGTTTCTTCTCTCTTATGAAGGTGTTACTACATATTAGAGACTCGTAGCTATGATAGTTTCGGCCCCTCCAGAATGTACCTTAAGCTGACGCACAACACAAAAAGGAAAAGGAGAAAATCTTTCGTGAGTCCGTAATGGAAACGTGCCAATGTAAAACGATCTGGTGTTCCACTTAATCAAAGAGTTGTGACACGTTGTGGAAATCCGCAAGAAAAATGCTTTCAATCACTAAATAATGTTCCGTTTCAGTAGTACAATGTAGTTATGTCTTAATAATGCAAGATTAATCTGAAAATAAACGACAGACATGCAATACAGTTTAATGTAATTTTGCAGTCGTCAACAACACCGTCTCACACGGATTCATTTAATTCCGAGTCAGAGGACGTGAACAGCTCCAAGTAGGACGTCCACATCGTCATCTAGTGATTACGGTAATTCCGACATGGCGTGAACGCAACCAGTGATTAAAATTGCTGTAGCTAAATCTAGACTATAACTAGCAATAACCAAACGACTAAAACTATTGTGTGTTTTTGTCAGAAGTCCAAACTAACTCCAAATCATTTGCTAAAGTGAACACTCTTCCCTTGAACGTTTCAGTTCCAAATATTGTCGTCTTCTCTTTCTTTCTCAGAAGCAAGTGTGCACTTTTCGGACGTCGCCGTGCTGCTGTTCTTCATCCTCCTGCCATCATCGCTGTTAGCACTGGTCTTGTTAGCGAGAATGCTCTGTCCGTGTTGCTCTCCACGGGTCAAGAACTCACATCTCGGCCATCACTCGCCCATAGAGGTCACTGATGGGGAAGAAATGCTCCTACACAGGTCTCAGATCAGATTATATCCCTTTACATTCGGGCCCAGTCATTATGCAGCAACACATAGAATGTCATAATGACTCAAATTAAAGGCATTAAGTTGTCCGAAAATCAAATCTAATTTGATTTTGGTTTATTTTTATACACAGTATTTATACTATAATAGGAACACCTGTACACCTGCTCATTGAGGCATGCATCCAATCAGCCAATCATGTGGCTCTAATCAGTGTATAATAAAATCATGTTTTGTCAGGAAGGTAACTCAAATAGAGTAACTCTGTACACCCATGCCAAGCAGAAAAGTATCTCGGAACGCACAACAGGATGATTGGCACGAAGAACGAGCAGGTGTGCAGGTGTTCCTAATAAAGTGGATGCTGAGTGTATATCTTTTTTTTTTTTTTTTTATATATATTCAAAAATGTTTCTTGAGGCAGTTTTGATGAAAAAGTATCTGAGGCACTGTGTGTTTCTATAACGTGCGTTTGATCCTCTGCAGTAAGGACTGCGGATACCATCAGCCCTCACCAAAGCAGAAGCCTGCCATGTGCTGCGAAATGTATATGAAGGTTGGTATCTCATATATTTATGACTTGTAGTTTGTTACTTGTGGGCGTGGCCATTTTTTTTAGTTCCAATGAGAAACATTATACAGTGGGGGGAAAAAAATATTTGATCCCCTGCTGATTTTGTACGTTTGCCCACTGACAAAGAAATGATCAGTCTATAATTTTAATGGTAGGTGTATTTTAACAGTGAGAGACAGAATAACAACAAAAAAAATCCAGAAAAACGCATTTCAAAAAAGTTATAAATTGATTTGCATTTTAATGAGTGAAATAAGTATTTGATCCCCTATCAATCAGCAAGATTTCTGGCTCCCAGGTGTCTTTTACACAGGTAATGAGCTGAGATTAGAAACACTCTCTTAAAGGGAGTGCTGCTAATCTCAGTTTGTTACCTGTATAAAAGACACCTGTACACAGAAGCAATCAGTCAATCAGATTCCAAACTCTTCACTATGGCCAAGACCAAAGAGCTGTCCAAGGATGTCAGGGACAAGATTGTAGACCTACACAAGGCTGGAATGGGCTACAAGACCATCGCCAAGCAGCTTGGTGAGAAGATGACAACAGTTGGTGCGATTATTCCCAAATGGAAGAAACTGTCAGTCTCCCTCAGTCTGGGGCTCCATGCAAGATCTCACCTCGTGGAGTTTCAATGATCATGAGAACGGTGAGGAATCAGCCCAGAACTACACGGGAGGATCTTGTTAATGATCTCAAGGCAGCTGGGACCATAGTCACCAAGAAAACAATTGGTAACACACTACGCCTTGAAGGACTGAAATCCTGCAGCGCCCGCAAGGTCCCCCTGCTCAAGAAAGCACATGTACAGGCCCGTCTGAAGTTTGCCAATGAACATCTGAAAGTGTTGTGGTCAGATGAGACCAAAATCAAGCTCTTTGGCATCAACTCAACTCGCCGTGTTTGGAGGAGGAGGAATGCTGCCTATGACACCAAGTCATAACACCATCCCCACCGTCAAACATGGAGGTGGGAACATTATGCTTTGGGGGTGTTTTTCTGCTAAGGGGACAGGACAACTGCACCGCATCAAAGGGACGATGGACCCCCATGTACCGTCAAATCTTGGGTGAGAACCTCCTTCCCTCAGCCAGGGCATTGAAAATGACCTCAATGACTTGGAGAGGATCTGCAAAGAGGAGTGGGACAAAATCCCTCCTGAGATGTGTGCAAACCTGGTGGCCAACTATAAGAAACGTCTGACCTCTGTGATTGTCAACAAGGGTTTTGCCACCAAGTACTAAGTCGAAGGGGTCAAATACTTATTTCCCCCACTGTACGGTATACTGTATAGCTACATATAGCTTCTACAGCTAATTCCAGAAGCCCTTGGTCATGTTTGTAGATCCTCCTTATGGAGTTGTGTGCATACAGAGTGCTGCTAAAATCACTTTTTTTTTGTGGCGCAAAACCAGTGAACGTCTCGTTCTTTCTTTTAACCTCTCTTTCTGTTTCCACTTTAGGGCTCTGATGAAGAATTCCGCAGATATTTCGAGAAGCAAGACAGCAACACAATACAACTACAGGCGGAGTCGCAGTGTTAGATCCTCTTTCGACACGACGCTCCGGTGGAAAAACGGGCAAAACATCTCGGCACAGACATCTTCATTATCATTCAGTACGAAAACAAATGCTTTACAGCTGGTCTGATCTGAGCTGATCTGATCCAAACTCAGTTTTAGCAGAGTTCCTTCAGCTTTTGGTCTATTGGATTCTTACCAGCTTATTCATTTAGCTCTACATTGCTTCCTGTTAACTTTAACAGCCTCAGTTCAGAATGTTCTAGAAAGCTAGTCAGAGTCACTCCAGCTACACAACCAACACCAGCCATTAAAACACAATAACGCTAGCCACGAAGTTAGCAAAAACAATCTTGTGTCGCTAGTTCACTGGTAGCATTTTAGCTGGTGCTAGTTTGAGATGGAATTCGCATTCGTTTCGAAACTATGTGAGACCATGCACAAATGCTATTGTGGCTAATGTGGCGATTCTCACTGTGGTTAGCCACGTTAGCATCTCTGAGTGAAGTATTTCTTGTCATATTTGTAATTAGGTGAAATATCACTACAACTGTCGCTAATTTAATTTAATTTAATCTTATTGTGCTAAAGAGCAGTCTGCTTTCTCTTCATGCTTAGCGTAAAATATTTCTGGTCTGAAAAACTGACTTCCTGAGCCTGTAGATCTCAGACGTTCTAAATATTTATAACACTAATCTGAGCAGCTTTATGCATACTAAAGATTACATTTTAAACCTAAATCTAAGAGGAACTGAGCCATGCTAATTCAGGCTATGTGGTACAGTTTCTGATTAGCAATAGCAGCGTAAAGTATTTATTAACGGTATTACTGGTTACACTAGCGACAGCAAACGGAAGCTGCAGACTCTAGTGGCCATCTTTCAAGGTTTATAGAAGATGAACAGCTTTTGAATTAAACTCTAGAGCAGGCTGTTAGGCTTCCTATAGCTAAAGAATACCAGGAAAATAATAAAGTAGCGCTTGCTAACATGTGGCATTTGCATAATACTAACTTAGCCCTAATGATTTAGCAGTTTTTATCATTTTTGGGACCTTTGGAATTTTCCAGAATAAAGTTAAGCATTCACGATTTTTTTTTTTTTTACTTGCTTTAGTTTTGGACTGGAGCTATGTAGCTAATGACGTCTGTAGAAATAACGGAAAAAAGATAGTTTAAAAATGACGATTTAAAACAAATCAGTAAATACATTTCTAAACTAGCAGGAACAGTTCAAATTTAGAAACTGAAGTGGATTTCAGCCACACTTTTTCGGCGTTTTGTTTCATTATTATTATTTTTTGTGCGTTATTTCACATTATATAGCTCATTTACAAGAACGTCAACCTGCTGCTTTGCATTATTTCCACAATTTTGCGTTTTCTACTCCGGCATCATTTGCTAAATGAGAAATGAATGGATTCTGTCAAACGATCATCTCTAAATAAATATACATATATATTTCTGTAAGCACCTTATTATGAAATGCACGATCACAGACGCTCTTGTAAGATTGTAAAGCCACAGTCCAGGTTTGTTGTGTATTTATTTGAGAATGTAAGAGTGTATGATATTGTGACTATATTGTATAATAAAAAAAAAGAAAAAAAGTGCCAAATAAGTTAATAAATAAAATATGTACATAGTTCCGAGCTCTCGTGTTGCATTGAATGGGGATTTAAAGTAAAGAGTTATTTTATCATCACTACACATTTAGTTGTGTTTTTTTTTTTTTTTTTTTTTTTTTAAATCTTATTTTGAAGCAGAAATAATAATGCCTTTAATGCAATTAGATTCTCAGTTGCGATTATATCGGAGCACTGTCGAAATCTAAAATCCGATCGGTGTTTAATGTTAACTTGCAGCTACAGAAAATCGTTAAACGTAAAACGTTTGTTCTAACACGTTATCGGCGGATCGTAGAGTGGGACGCTCCGCTTACGATAAACGGATTTTGTAAAACCGCACTCTGTAACGGTCTTCGGTGAAGCTGTAACTTTACCTCATTTTCAGGTTCCTCAGTAACACGACAAGCTGCGTTTTTCTTTATAGCTGCTATAACGTAAGTGATCGTACGTGAACAACTAACTTGTTGAACTTGCGGATGTTGTGGCCTGTCCAGCATTATTAGTAGTATTATTATTTTTTTCAGTTCTGAAGAAAAACATTAGTAGCTATATGTAGCTTCTAAGCAGGAGTTCACGATCGCAGAAATGAACACGAAATCGCGCAAACTCGGAGGAGCTTGCAATATTTCTTTTAAAATTACCTCAGATTTTCCGCAGATTCGGGCCAAGACATTCAGCCAAAGCCCCCTTCTCTTCACCACGGGCACCAACGATCTCTGCTACTTCCTTCCAAGCTTTATTTTTCTTCCTACTTATTTTCCTGTACACATTTAATAGGAGGGTGTACGTGACCGGATTCGATGAAACCGCACTTCTATTTCTTAAAAACGATGCTACATCCGTATAATAGGCGACTGTGTGAGTTCTTTCCCTGTGGTTGAATCCATCTCTAGTGTAAAGTGGCTTTTTTTCTCTCCTCAGGGGAAAGCCGGTACTGCTTCCTCTCCAGACGCTGTGGGTTTTTTTTCCCCTCCCCTAATGGCCCTCTTACTATGGTAAAGAGCAAAATGGCAGCAGATGGAAGTGAACCGCAGGTACCGCAGGAGGAAGCAGGCTTTAAATCGTAAGGCATGTGTACATGCAGCCGTTTACTTTACGCAGTCCGTCTTTTAAGTATCTGAATAAAGGGTTTAAATGCATCTGAGAGGACGCCGACGTGTCGTTTGAGCCATCGTTGAAGTGGCGTCCTGCTCTAAACAAGCCGCGATATGCATGTAGAAATATATGATGCGATTGCTGTGTTATTAAGACCAACATGCGCTTACGACGTTTCCATTTCGCCCTAATCATGACTCAACACTCAGAATAGCTCTTAGGAGGTTATATCAAGAGCTGTGTTACTGTACTTGATTCCTTTCACGCAGATCATTTACACGCTTTACACACTTCCTGTTACAACACACAGTACCCCCCATTTACGTACATCTCAGAAAACACGCTCCTACCTTCTCGATTTTCTGTATCACGTTATACTCTTAGTATCGTTTCGTTTTCTGTTTATGCTCCAAAAAACGAATTCAGTATCGTCGTCAAGTTGCTGCAGTATTAATAGAATAAAAGACTCCATGTTGTGCGGTTCTAGGAAAATAACCATCCTTAGGGTAGTAACACTCACTCCACTTCATCACACCATACCATCATTGATTATTTTCCTACAACACGGAGTGTTTAATGCTTCCACATTGTAAGGGAGCTGAATCCCAAATAACTTTCATAATGTTCTCAGCATGAACATGATAATCTGGTGTTGCTTTTTCACTAATTAGTGCCACACACACATATAGATACTTCCCTTCCCTTCCCTAGGCTGAGAAGATACATTTAATTAAAATATCATGGGGCCTTGAAGATCAGTCATTCAAGACACGAGTTGTTTTTTTTCTTTTGTTTTTTTTTTTTTTTTTTTTTTTTTGCTGTGACTTGGGAACACCGTCTGAGTCGTTTTGACTCACCACTCGTGTAAAATGAAAAGCGCTATGGGAATATGTCGTGTCGCCTATATGTGTATAAAACACACTTCAGTAATCTCTTGTAAGATTTTCGAAAATACAGACCTGCTGAGCATACAGTCACGAGCTATCACGTGACTTAGATTTTTTTTTCCCAATAAAAACAACAGATGAGCCAATTGACGTACGAGTCTGGAATGATTTAAAGTTGCGTAGATGTTTAGCTGAACCCCCTTGGAAGCCCCGCCCCCTTCAACCCAGTCTCACATTAGTAATCTCTCGTCTCGACCCGATTCCGCTTTTTGTTATGGTAAATGGAGAATGTCTTGAGTTCATTAACATGAAATTAAATCTACCAGTGTATGCATTCACATAGCTAACAATAAACAAGCCATAGTTTACATTAGTTAGCTACTATATATTTATTAGGGATGCACCGAAATTTCGGCCACAAAATCGTTATTTTTTATTTATTTATTTATTTATTTGCTTGTTTGTTCTTAGAAAGCAAAATGGGGGGGAGGGGGGGGGCTAGAGATATCGCAGGAGTTTAAGTTTGTTTGTTTGTTTGCTTGTTTGTTTGTATTTTCGCGAAACAGAACACAACTAAATTCGAAATTAGAAAATATTGCGGGCAGTTACGACAAATAACACAAATAATACTTTGCGAGCGGGATAACTCCGATTATTCGTGCATTTCTTGAATTCACACTACTGCTGTTTGTTTTGTTTTTTTCTGTTTCAGGGGGCATAAGAGTAACGCCCAGTTACGGTTTAAATTCGAATACAGATACGAATACTTGAATTCAGAAAATGATGTTTGTTATGGGGTTTTTTTTACTGTTTAGTCCCCCCCCCCCCCCACATTTTTTTTACTCCTCCACATTCTTTCCGCAGGAATCCACATTATTTATCTTTGGGGCTGGCAGGTCTGCTTGGTAAGAACGTAGATTAAATGGGTTTAGTTCCACTTCCACAGCAAAGTACCAAGAAACGTGAATCTTCCTCTGGTTCCTCTGGTGGAAATATACCTACAGTTCCTGAAGACTAGTATTAGTAATGCTAGTAAATCTAGTTCTGATCTGAATCCCAAATTGCTCCCTATTGGACATAAAGTGTCCTAAGTAGGGTGTTAGACATGATTTCATACCCAATGTGTATAAGGTATAGGGAGCTGAGTACCAAAAATTCCCTATTGCACTACATGTTAGTGTTAAATCTCTCCCTCTCTCTTGCTCTCTCCCTCTCTCTCTCTCCTTCTCTCTGGCCTGTTGCCATGGAGAAGGGAGCATCGTCGTGGATTTGATGGCGTCCGTTGGGGTCCTGTGAACAAGTGAGTGGGAGAGATGAAGAGAGGGGGAGGAGTGCTTACAGTTAGCCAGAGTCATCGGAGGAGGATGCCGCCTGTCTTGGGCTGTGGTTGCCGCAGTAACCGTTGCCGTGGAGGAAGCCGCTCCTTATAGGGGTGAATGATGGAGGCTGGAGGCATCTGCTTGGAGAACACACACACACACACACACACACACACACACACACGCACACTCTATATTCTGCATATTACATATATATCACATATACATATTTATTGTATTGTGTGTGTTTTCTGTGTAGTTAGTGTTTGTGTGTGTGTGTTTTTATTTATTTATTTTTTTAATACTAAAATCTGAATGGAATTGATTGGGTACTGTATCTTCATTGTGTGTGTATGTGTGAGCGAGAGAGAGAGAGGGAGTGATGTTGATCATGCTGAGAACATCGTTACAAGGCTTCACGCTGAGAAGAGGGTCTATTTACGGCAGCAGGCGAGACACTTGTAGCGTCATCTGTGGACCCGATCGTACGCCAAAACCATGTGATCTGTTAACGTGTGAGCACTAACTCCGCCCCCTCATACAAATCTTATCCATTTATTACTTTTCCGACCAGGTGACTTGTGCAAATCCGTACGATGTTGGACTTTTAGTTGGTTAACCAGTTAGTCAGTTAGTTGGTTAACCAGTGATTTTCCATTTTCTCAGACACTGGACGTTTAGCTGGTTGAATATTACTTTTCCTTTTTTTTTTTTTTGTCACTTTATTGGACATCTAGCCGGTTTGACAGTGGTTTTCCATGTTTTGGACAGTAGATAATTAGCTAGTAGACCTTTTTTGGCTTTCTTAAACATTAGACATTTAACTGATTAGACGGTGGTTTTAGATTTTCATAGGCATTGGACATTTATCTAGCTCTTTTTTTCTGACACTGGACATTTAGCTGAAGTGGGACAGTTTTCTTTTTCCACTTTCAGTGACACTGGACCTTTAGATACTTTGTGATTATCCATTTTCTTGGACATTGGAGTTTAGCAGGATGGACAGTAGGCTTCTAGTTAATTATTGTTTTTTCATTTGCTTGAATATTGGACATTTAGCTGTTTTGACAGTGGGCTTACATATTTAGCTGTTTGTATATTTGTTTCCCCATTTTTTATTATTTTTTGGACATTTAACTGGTTGAACACTGATATTCCATTTACTCTGGTATTGGACATTTAGCTGGTTGGAAAGGTCTTTTCCCCCAATTTACTGGACATTAGATATTTAGCTAGTGAGTCACTGATTTCTCTGACATCTTTCTCAGACAGATATTTAGCTGGTTTGTTTTCAACATTGGACATTTAGCTAGTTAACTATTTGCTTGGACATTGAACTTTAGCTGGTTGGACAGTGGGCTTCCACTTTTTTAAACTTTTAGCTACAATATTTGTTTATTTTTACACGTTTATGAACATTCTGAATTGAACTGATTTTCCATTTTCTCCAGCATTGGACATTTAGCTGGTTGGAGTGATTTTTTTTCCCCAGTATCACGGCCATCGGATAGCTTGTTAGCACTGGCTTTTTGTTTTTCTCAGATTTTGGATATTCAACTGAGTGGACACTAGATATTTAGTTAGTTATTTAGTCAGACATTTATCTGTTTGCACAGTGTTTTTCCACATTCTTGGACATTTAACAAATTAACTATTGGATATCCATTTTCACAGCCATTGGACCAGCTATTAGTTTTAGCCACTGGTTTTTCATTTTCTCAGACATTGGACATTTAGTTGGTTGGGCAGTATATTTCCACTTTTTTGGAGACTGGACATTTAGTTAGCTATTGGTTTTCCATTTTCTATGGTATTGGAGATTTACCTGGTATGACAGTGGGCTACCACATTTTTGGAAATTGGACATTTAACTTATTGGATAGTGTGTTTTGGACATTTAGCTGTTTAGCTGGTGGGACATTGGGTGCCTTTACATTTTCTTTAGTCTTGTGCCATTTGTTTTTTTTTCTTTCCACCTTCTTGGACAGCCTGATAATGGGGTTTCATTTTTATCATGTCTATTATTTATCAGCTGAAAAAAAAAAAAAGGTTAGTATGTTCGCATGATTTGTGTTAGTGTGTTTACTCCTTGAAGTGGCACTGCTGCAGTGACAGAAAAAAAAAAGTATTAATATGCGAATGAACAGCTGCGTTGTGTCGGACACTTCAACCAAGCAACGTGATCAATTCGTCAATAACAGTCATTCACTCCAACAGCGATTAAATAGTCGTTTCACTGCATCTTATTTGAAAACAGCATCAGTTTCAACGCCAAATTATATCGTACGTGAAACATGCGGACATTTTCTTCTTTAACAGTGCTAGGACAGGCGTTTGTTTACCTGAGACACTGGACAGCTTCCAGGTGATCATGAATATTCATTAAGCAGAAGCGGCCATGGTGGAATGCTCATTAGAGCTGAGGTACAGTAAATAATTTATCGCATATTTAAGAAAGGCATTATTTTCTCCTGAAGACTTCATGTCTGTTCTTGCACGCTTTTTAAGGTTCTCTTGATCAGCGTCCCTCACGGCACATTTTGGATTTATTCGTTTTTATGTACCTGGAGGACATGTGTCCTCTGGATAAATGACTCCTTCACATGTTTAATTCATGACTGCTATATTGGCACAGTGACCTCATGACCTTGTGCCTCTGTTATTGACCCATGAAGATGTGGTGGATTTTCCACAGACTGAAGACTCAACTGACTCGAGAGAGATTCAGGAAAATTCAGTTCAAATTTGTATGCAATTCCATTGGCTGTTTTTGAGTTTACATTATTCTGATCTCTATGCAGTGCACTACATACAGTATATTCAATAAGTCATCACTACACAGCACTATATATCCAGTTTGGGATTCGGTGTGGTTTCTGATCCTATAGTAGTGCACCCTACTCCCTGTATAAGTGCCTAATGTAGATAGGTAGAAATTTTTTTAGAACCTATACAGTGCAATACATGTCCAAATTTAACAGGGCTATATAACGGGCACCTATATAGGGCTCCAGATCCTAAATGTGTATGTGTAGTGTGCTATATAGGGCTCTAGAGCATAAATGTATATGTGTATTGCGCTATACAGGACTCTAGAGCCTATATTTTAGATTTGCACTATATGGGGCTCCAGATCCTAGCTTTAGACATGTAGTGTGCTATATAGGGCTCTAGACCCTAAATTTAGACATGTAGTACACTATATAGGGATCTAGATCCTACACTGTGACACATAGTGCACTATATACTGCACTACATGTCCAAATTAGGAACCAGATCACAATATAGTGCACTATGTGTCCAAACTTAGGATTCAGATCCCTTTATAGCACACTACACATGTAAATGTACACTCTAGAGCCTTATATAGCACACTACACGTGTACATTTACACTCTAGAGCCTTATATAGCACACTACACGTACATTTACGTGTATTACACGTGTATCCCTATATATATATATATATATATATATATATATATATATATATATATATATATATATATATATATATATATATATATATATATATATATATATATATATATATATATATATATAGTGGGGGAAAAAGTATTTGATCCCCTGCTGATGTTGTACGTTTGCCCACTGACAAATAAATGATCAGTCTATAATTTTAATGGTAGGTGTATTTTAACAGTGAGAGACAGAATAACAACAAAAAAATCCAGAAAAACGCATTTCAAAAAAGTTATAAATTGATTTGCATTTTAATGAGGGAAATAAGTATTTGATCCCCTATCAATCAGCAAGATTTCTGGCTCCCAGGTGTCTTTTACACAGGTAATGAGCTGAGGTTAGAAACACTCTCTTAAAGGGAGTGCTCCTAATCTCAGTTTGTTACCTGTAAAAAAGACATCTGTACACAGAAGCAATCAATCAATCAGATTCCAAACTCTCCACCATGGCCAAGACCAAAGAGCTGTCCAAGGATGTCAAGGACAAGACTGTAGACCTACACAAGGCTGGAATGGGCTACAAGACCATCGCCAAGCAGCTTGGTGAGAAGGTGACAACAGTTGGTGCGATTATTCACAAATGGAAGAATCTCCCTCGGTCTGGGGCTCCATGCAAGATCTCACCTCGTGGAGTTTCAATGATCATGAGAACGGTGAGGAATCAGCCCAGAACTACACGGGAGGATCTTGTTAATGATCTCAATGCAGCTGGGACCATAGTCACCAAGAAAACAATTGGTAACACACTACGCCGTGAAGGACTGAAGTCCTGCAGCACCTGCAAGGTCCCCCTGCTCAAGAAAGCACATGTAAAGGCCCGTCTGAAGTTTGCCTGAATGATTCAGAGGAGAACTGGGTGAAAGTGTTGTGGTCAGGTGTGGTCAGATCTCTCTGGCATCAACTCAACTCGCCGTGTTTGGAGGAGGAGGAATGCTGCCTATGACCCCAAGTCATAACACCATCCCCACCATCAAACATGGAGGTGGGAACATTATGCTTTGGGAGTGTTTTTCTGCTAAGGGGACAGGACAACCGCACCGCATCAAAGGGACGATGGACGGGGCCATGTACCGTCAAATCTTGGGTGAGAACCTCCTTCCCTCAGCCAGGGCATTGAAAATGACCTTAATGACTTGGAGAGGATCTGCAAAGAGGAGTGGAACAAAATCCCTCCTGAGATGTGTGCAAACCTGGTGGCCAACCACAAGAAACGTCTGACCTCTGTGATTGTCAACAAGGGTTTTGCCACCAAGTACTAAGTCGAAGGGGTCAAATACTTATTTCCCTCATTAAAATGCAAATCAATTTATAACTTTTTTGAAATGCGTTTTTCTGGATTTTTTTGTTGTTATTCTGTCTCTCACTGTTAAAATACACCTACCATTAAAATTATAGACTGATCATTTCTTTGTCAGTGGGCAAACGTACAAAATCAGCAGGGGATCAAATACTTTTTCCCCCCCACTGTGTGTGTGTGTGTATATATATATATATATATATATATATATATATATATATATATATATATAGATATATAGATATATAGATATATGGTACTATATATCCAAATTACAGATCCAGATCCCTTTATAGCACACTGCATGTCCTGTGAAGAGCCATTAAGAATTCAGATACATAATGATGATGTCTACATTCTACAACTACCTTTAATTATCTAGTGCTTTTCTTATACCCTAGGTCACTTTGCAGGGAAAATATGAACAAGTGAGGTTATAATGAAGATAAAATAGACAAGGCCTAGACGGGTCTATTGCTTCAGTCAATAAATTTCAGACTCCAATTTCTCACGTCTGAACACGTAGGAAAAAAAAGAAAATGCGTGTTGATTCTAAGAGGAGATTGGACAAGCCTCAGGATGTGTGATTGGAACACATCCTTTGTGACCCTTTAAAGACAAGAAGACTGCGTCCTGTCACATGGAAGGGAATATAATACACATACACACACATAGTCCTGTCATGCTGTCCTTGGTGCAAGACTGTGTGTGTGTGTGTGTGAGAGAGAGCGAGAGAGAGAGAGGGTGTGTGTGCGTGTGGATGCTAACAGGCTTTGATAGACAAGACCACAGCCTTCTGCTGGTCGATGTCTAATCTCTCCTGTGCCTCAGTGGAGCACTTAAAGAGTTTACATTTTAAAGAGTACCACACACACAACAGTGTGTAGTGTGTTTTATGTTTTCCTATACTTACATATGAGGCTATAAAGCACAAGCTTTAGAGAGCGTTTCAATCTGTTTCACTTTTCAACTTAAAACTGTTTAGCTTAGCATAAATGTTCTGAAATATGATCTTCCACAAACACATATATTCCAAAAGTCTTTTAAATGCACAGCCTAAAACATCTCATACTTTCACACAAGGATTCGTTTGTGAAATGATTGTTTACAAACAGGTTACACTGGATATCTTAAATAATGTGCTAAATCCGGTTTATTCATGCTAACTGTTTTTGCTAGTCCTCTGCTAATCTGTGCTCATTCTGAGCTCACACAAACTATAATAAAGAATGATTCTTGTCAGATGTACCCAAGCGAGGTGCAGAACCAATCAAGCAATCATCACAGATTAGCATTCATTTCACTGATGTTGTAGCTCAGCTTGGATGCTGCTAGATGCTTTGTGAGAGGTGCAAATTGTGGTAAAGGATAGCCATGAAATGGTGTTGTTACAGAACCGGAAGGAGGGAAGCAGGATGCACTCGCAGGGGAAATTGGCAGTTTATTAGGAACATAAATGAATATTCAAAAGTAACTGAACATTCAAAAATAAAGGAACATATATTTATCAGGGGAAAAGGCAACGCACCGGCAGGGTCAAAAAAATGGAAAACAGTCAAACAAAAGTCCACAGAGTGTTCAGGCAAAAATCCACAAACAAACAAGGCAATATTCCACAAGAATGACAGGGCAGTAAATCCAAAAAGGCTAGGCAATAATCCAAAAACTCACAGGGTAATAATCCAAGAACTCACAGGGTAATAATCCAAGAACTGACACAGCGCTATTCCCAAAAATGGCAAGGTAAACATCCAAAGTCTAGGAAACGCATGGAAAACAAAACATAGAGGAATCTACAATTCCTTGTCTTCACTACTCGTTAGTCTTCATGATAATTACTTTTAATACTCCGCGAGGAAGCGGACACAAAAAGGGGCTTAAATAACACTGGTAATCCAAAGCAAACAAGAATAAACACAAAACACCTGAAAACAATAAACGGAAAACCAATGACAGAACAAGGGCGGATACAGGACATGAACCAAAATACACGGACCAATAAGGAAGCGGGGGCAGAGACATGACGTAAACCAAAAACAACCGAGCACATGGCAAAGTAAACAAAACTAGAGTTCATGAATCAACAGTCCGGAGGGTTTTTCCTCCTCTTCCTCGTAGCACGAAGCGTGGAATGCGGAAGTGCGCTTCTCCGCTAGCCTCTGCTAGCAGTGTAGCGAGAGGGAGATTCTAACAGGTGTAAATGGTCAACCAAGGTGCTGTCAAAAAAATCTGGGACTAATTTTGCTAGTTAGCATGTAGTTAGCTTTCAAATCTAACCTTCAGATAATTGTGTCATGAAAAACAAAAGCTCATTTACATGAAGCTAAGGGTCAGACGGTGAAACTGCTACTAGTTAGCTAATTAACACACTGTTAGCTAGCTACTAAAAAGGCTAGTGCACAGTGTCAATGTTCTCATTCCTAGTTTCTCATTTCTTCTACATTTTATATTATATTCTAGTAAATATTCTACTTTAAGCTGTTTGGAGTTGAGTGTATTTCATTTATTCATTTGTTATTCATTTAGGCAACACGTTCAGCCCTACCGGAGTATAAAGTGCACTAGATAGTAGGGTGTAGAATTCATTATAGATGGTTTATATGTAGCCTGTATAGTATGCACTTGTACATGGAGTAGGGACCTGGATCCTAAATCCTCTTTACTTGACATATAGTGCACTATAAAGTGCCCTAAATAGGTTGTAAGCACTATTATTTCATAACCTATTCAGAGCGCTTATACAGGGATTAGAGCTAGATCCCAAACCACTCCCTATTGGTCTAGTATAAAGTACACTAGATAGGGTATAGAACCAATTATTTTATAGCCTGTATACACTATAGCACTTATATATGGAGTAGGGAGCACAAGTATAGGACCCTGTTTACTACAGAGTGAACTATACAGGCTATAAAATAATGGTACTGCACCCTATCTAGGGCACTTTATAGTCCAATAGGCAATTATTAAGGATGTCCGTGTATGTGCACTACATAGGCTATGAAATAATGGTGTTTATGTACAATAAAGAGCTATTTAAGACCCAGATCCCTAGTCCATATAATTATATAAGTGCTACAGTATACAAGCTATAAAATAATGATACTACACCCTAACTGGTGCGCTTTATAGAACAATTTTTGATCTATCTTGCTAGATTTTCTATAAGTAGTGCACTAGTATGTGGTACACTTATACAAAAAAAAAAACAACAACAACAAAAAACCTTTATAATGTATAGTGCACGATGTAGTAAACAGAGTCTGGTTTCAAATTCAGTGGTAGTGCTCCCTAGTCCAGGCTATAAAGCAACAGATACTACACCCTCTCTAGTGCACATTAGGGAGTGATTTAGGCTCTATCTCCCTAGTCTTTCTCTAAGTGCACTACATTGCTTAAGAAATAATATATATATATATATATATATATATATATATATATATATATATATATATATATATATATATATATATATATATATATATATATATTTACAACCTACTGTATATAGTGTAAATGATGTCCATTAAAGAGCAATTTAGTTACACATGTAGTATATGACTGTGTCCTGTAACATTAGCATAAGGCCATGCTATAAAATAATCATATTCCCACCGAGGCCTTTTCCTTCTTGCATGTTTTTTATGTTTGTAATTTAGCCCCAGTGAGAAGGTCTGTCTTCAAGGAGAATAATTGAAACATAGTGTATGGCGAGTTTTACAGCTCCACACAATGACTTCTAATAAAGCCTTTTAGCGGAGAATGAACCTGGAGCGATTATAATATTTAAACCGCTGGCAGCGATTGTTCTCATTATAAACCTATTATGATGATTCTAATTGGATTAATCTCTTGTATGAGCATATGTAAAGTGCTGTTCAGTCTTCGTCATGTTAAGATAATGATACAATCTAACTGTAGCTCCAATACCTCCAGTGTTTCCTGTTTCCTGTATCCAAGTGATTATATTGCCTATCTAAGAACTAAAACATCCTCGTTATAGGAAACTAATCAATGATGGGGTGGTGTGATGATGCGGAGATACTGTTACGTCCCCAAGTGTTTTATTCCTCTTATACCACAGCAACTTGCCAATCCTAATGAGTCTTTATTAATAATAATTAAATAATAAAAATAATAATAATATAAATAATAATTAAAATAATCACATTTTGTTGCTTTTCAGCCTGAAATGAATACAGACACAGTTTTTGTTTTATCCAGCTGTATTTACTCACTGCAACTTATAACATCCAAGTGAAAGATAAGTGAAAGATAGAAGATTCTGAGGCCACATGGAAAAAGGTGTTCTGGTCAGATGAGACTAAAATTTCATTATTTGGCCTCAACACCAAACGATATGTCTGGCAGAAATCCAATACAGCTCACCATCCAAATAACACCATTCCTACAGTAAAGCATGGAGGTGGTAATATCCTGTCATGGGGTGTTTCTCTGCAGCAGGGACTGGAGCAATTGTCAGGATAGAAGGAAAATGGATGGGGCAAAATACTGTCAAATTCTTGAGGAAAATCTGCTGCCCTCTGCCAGAAAGTTGTCAATGGGAAGAAGGTTTACCTTCCAACATGACAATGACCCAAAGCACACAGCAAAACTGACCACACAGTGGTTGGAGGAGAAAAAGGTGAATGTCCTTGCATGGCCTAGTCAGAGCCCAGACTTTAACCCCATTGAAAATCTGTGGAATGACTTGAAGACTGCAGTCCACAAACGGTCTCCATCAAATTTAACTGAACTTGAGCAGTTCTGTAAAGAAGAGTGGGCAAATATTGCAAAGTCTAGATGTCCAAAGTTAGTAGAGACATATCCCAACAGACTAAAGGCTGTAATTAAAAAATTAAGGCAAATTAAAGCAAGGGGGTGATGCTTTTTCCAGCTCAGTGATTTTTTATTTTATTTTTTTCTGACATGTTGGTGTTATATCTTTCACTTGGATGTTATAAGTTGCACTGAGTAAATACAGCTGGATAAAACAAAAACTGTGTCCGTCTTCATTTCCGGCTGAAAAGCAACAAAATTGACAATTCATTTTTCACGATTCATTTATTTCCCCATGTGGTTTTTCCCCACGATTCATTTAGTTCCACATGCGATATTTACACACGATTCATTTATTTTCACGTGATTTTTTAAAATAAAAGATTAGTTTGTTTTCACGTCATTTTTAAAAAAAAAAAAGAGGTTAATGTATTTTCACGTGACTTTTTAAAATAAAATATTCATTTTTCACATGATTTTTTAAAATAAAAGATGAATTTTTCACATTATATTTATTTAAAAAAATCATTTTTCACGTGATTTTTAAAATAAAAGGTTAATTTATTTTCACGTGACTTTTAAATAAAAGATACATTTTTCACATGATTTTTATAAAAAGATTAATTTATTTTCACGTCATTTTAAAAAATAAAATATTCATTTCGTTTCACATGATTTTTAAAAATAAAAGATTAATTTTTCTTGCCACAGGAGGTCACAAGCCTGTGTACTTTTTGTGCCGGTCCCAAGCCCGGATAAATAGAGAGGGTTGTGTCAGGAAGGGCATCCGACGTAAAACTTTTGCCAAATTCAATATGCGAATCACGAACATGACTTCCATACCGGATCGGTCGGGGCCCGGGTTAACAACGACCGCCATCGGTGCCGTTGACCTACAGGGCACTGGTGGAAATTGGGCTACTGTTGGTCGAAGAAGGAGAGGAGGAAGGTGTGTTAGAGGAGGAAGGCGTGTCCGTAGGCAGAGAGAGAAGAGGAAAGGCAGGAGTTTAGGACTGAAAGTAGGGACTTTGAATGTTGGTACGATGACTGGTGAAGGCAGAGAGCTGGTAGATATGATGCAGAGGAGGAAAGTCGACATTCTGTGTGTCCAGGAGACCAGGTGGAAAGGGAGCAAGGCTAGAAGCATTGGAGCAGGGTTTAAACTGTTTTATCATGGGGTGGACAGGAAGAGAAATGGAGTAGGAGTGATCCTGAAGGAGGAGTTTGTGAAGAATGTTCTGGAGGTAAAGAGAGTGTCAGATAGGTTGATGAGTCTGAAGCTGGAAATTGAAGGTGTGATGTTGAATGTTGTTAGTGCTTACGCTCCACAAGTAGGTTGTGAGCAAGAGGAGAAAGACAGATTCTGGAGCGAGGTGAATGCAGAGTGTTCCCAGAGGTGAGAGAGTGGTGATAGGGGCAGACTTTAATGGACATGTTGGTGAAGGGAATAGTGGGGATGAGGAAGTGATGGGCAGGTTTGGTCTTCAGGTAAGGAACCCAGAAGGACAGAGGTTGGTAGATGTTGCTAAAAGTATGGAGATGGCTGTGGTGAACACGTACTTTCAGAAGAGGCAGGAACACAGGGTGACATATAAGAGTGGTGGCAGGAGCACACAGGTGGACTATATCTTATGTAGACACTGTAATCTGATGGAGATTAGCGATTGCAAAGTAGTGGTAGGAGAGAGTGTAGCTAGACAGCATAGGATGGTGGTGTGTAAGATGACTCTGGTGGTGAGGAAGATGAAGAGAGCAAAGGCAGAGCAGAAGACAAAGTGGTGGAAGTTGGAAAAGGAAGAGTGCTGTGTGGTTTTCAGGGAGGAGTTGAGACAGGCTTTAGATGGTCAGGAGGTGCTTCCAGATGACTGGACTACTACAGCCAAAGTGATCAGGGAGACAGGTAGGAAGGTGCTAGGTGTGTCATCTGGAAGGAGGAAAGAAGACAAGGAGACTTGGTGGTGGAATGAGGAAGTTCAGGAGAGTATCCAGAAGAAGAGGTTAGCTAGGAAGAAGTGGGACAGTGAGAGGACGGAGGAAAGTAGACAGGAATATAGGGAGATGCAGCGTGAGGTTAAGATAGAGGTGGCAAAGGCCAAACAGAAAGCTTATGAGGACATGTATGCAAGGTTAGATAGTAAGGAAGGTGAGAGGGATTTGTATTGGTTGGCGAGGCAGTGGGATAGAGATGGTAAGGATGTGCAGCAGGTTAGAGTGATTAAAGATAGAGATGGAAATGTGTTGACAGGTGACAGGAGGGTGAGGGAAAGATGGAAGGAGTACTTTGAGGAACTGATGAATGAGGAAAATGACAGAGAGAGAAGAGTAGTAGAGGCAAATATTGTTGAGCAGGAAGTAGAAAGGATTAGCAAGGGTGAAGTTAGGAGAGCTTTGAAGAGGATGCAGAGAGGAAAGGCGGTTGGTCCTGATGACATACCAGTGGAGGTATGGAAGTGTCTAGGAGAGATGGCAGTAGAGTTTTTAACTAGGTTGTTCAACGAGGTCTTAGACAGTGAGAGGATGCCTGAGGAATGGAGGAGAAGTGTTTTGGTGCCGATTTTTAAGAACAAGGGAGATGTGCAGAGTTGTGGAAACTACAGAGGTATTAAGCTGATGAGCCATACAATGAAGTTGTGGGAAAGAGTAGTGGAAGCAAGGCTAAGGGGAGAAGTGAGCATTTGTAAGCAGAAGTATGGTTTCATGCCAAGAAAGAGCACTACAGATGCAATATCTGCTTTGAGAATGTTGATGGAGAAGTACAGAGAGGGTCAGAAAGAGCTGCATTGTGTCTTTGTAGATTTAGAGAAAGCGTATGACAGGGTGCCAAGAGAGGAGCTGTGGTATTGTATGAGGAGGTCTGGAGTGGCAGAGAAGTATGTTAGAGTGGTGCAGGATATGTATGAGAGCAGTAGGACAATGGTAAGGTGTGCGGTAGGTGTGACAGAGGAGTTCACGGTGAAGGTGGGACTGCATCAAGGATCGGCTCTGAGCCCCTTCTTGTTTGCGGTGGTGATGGACAGGCTGACAGATGAGGTCAGACAGGAATCTCCATGGACTATGATGTTTGCGGATGACATTGTGATCTGTAGTGAGAGCAGGGAGCAGGTGGAGGAAACTCTAGAGAGGTGGAGGTTTGCTCTGGAGAGAAGAGGAATGAAGGTTAGTCGCAGCAAGACAGAATACATGTGTGTGAATGAGAGGGATCCAAGTGGAACAGTGAGGTTACAGGGAGAAGAGATAAAGAAGGTGCAGGATTTTAAGTACTTAGGGTCAACAGTCCAGAGCAACGGGGAGTGTGGAAAAGAGGTGAAGAAGCGTGTGCAGGCAGGTTGGAATGGGTGGAGAAAAGTGTCAGGTCTGTTGTGTGATAAAAGAGTACCAGCAAGAATGAAAGGAAAGGTGTACAGGACAGTAGTGAGACCAGCGATGTTGTATGGTTTGGAGACAGTTGCACTGAGGAAAAGACAGGAGGAAGAGTTAGAGGTAGCAGAGCTGAAGATGTTGAGGTTCTATTTGGGAGTGACGAGGATGGATAGGATCAGGAATGAGTACATCAGGGGGACAGCACATGCGAGATGTTTTGGAGACAAAGTTAGAGAGGCCAGGTTGAGATGGTTTGGACATGTTCAGAGGAGGGAGAGTGAATATATCGGTAAAAGGATGCTGAGGTTAGAGCTGCCAGGCAGGAGGCCGAGAGGAAGACCAAAGAGGAGGTTTATGGATGTAGTGAAGGAGGACATGAAGGTAGTCGGTCTGAGAGAAGAGGATGCAGGGGATAGGGCTAGATGGAGGCAGATGATTCGCTGTGGCGACCCCTGAAGGGAACAGCCGAAAGGAAAAGAAGAAGAAGAAAAGATTAATTTTTCACGTTATTTTTATTTAAAAAATCATTTTTCACGTGATTTGTTTTTATAAAAGGTTCATTTATTTTCACGTGACTTTTGTTTTATATAAGATTCATTTATTTCCACGTGATTTTTAAAAAATAAAAGATTAATTAATTTTCACGTGATTTTTAAAATAAAAGATTAACTTATTTTCACGTGACTAATTTATTTTACGTATGGGTCATTTGCTGTCGTGATTTTTTTTTTTTTACACAGTTCCTTTTTTTAACGTGATCTTCCCCCCACCCCCCATGATTCATTTATTTTCTCATGTAATATCTATACATGATTCATTTGTCACGTGATTTTTACACTTAATTATTTTTCACATGCGATTTTTCCCCTCATGATTCATTTATTTTCAGGTGAACTCCCCCCCCCCCCCCCCCGTATGATTTTTATGTACAATTTGCTTATTTCCTCATGTGTTTCTTTTTTCATGATCCGTTTAATTTCACATGAATTTTTACACGATTCATTGTTTTTTTCCCGAAACATTTCACATTCCACACTGACTGTTCCCATGATACGTTTGTTTTCACCTGATTTTCACATGATTTATTTATTTTCACGTGTGCTTTTTCACATGATTCATTTACCTCCACATGTTAAGTTTTCGCATTTATTTCCAGTTGATTTTAACACAAAGGACACATTGTTTAATGTTTCACATAAGGCTGTCTCGCAAAATTGGTTTCTGTACTGTATATTTTTATGTTCGCATGTTCCCCATGATTAATTTCTTTCCCACATGCGTTGCCATAGTGTTCGCGTGACATCACACGTTTTTACTTGTGCATGATTTCGGGGTATAGCATGCTGAAATGCACCTTCACATGTTCTTAACATAATCACATGAAATGTGTGTGATTTTTTTTTCTCCCCCTAATAGAAGAATAGAGAGCTAAATCCCAAATCCCTCCATAGTGGACTTATAGGGCACTATACCACTGAAGGGTTTGAAGCATATTCTATATCCTGTGTGGCTTCAGTTCGGATTCAGATCTGTAGTTTGCATGGAAATATATCGTGTAGGTGTGAAATCGAGGCTACCCCTATGAAGTGTGCTTATATGTGTAACACAGTGCACTAGTATTTACACCTGGACTCGACCTTTTATTACAAAATTGGAGGCTGCTGAGAGGGGGTGGTGGAGGGGAATCCTGGTCATTACAACCATCAGTGTGTGTGTGTGTGTGATTGCAGTAGATGCCAGAAACACTTCCACACCCCGGGGCTTTTGTACTGCCATCAAGTCGGCCCCGTTACCATGTGAACAGCACTTGGAAAAACACCGGAGAGGCTTTCTATTGCGTTAATATTGACGACAAACACATTGCGTGTCCTGATATTAGTGATCATACAACCTGTAAAAGGGTCATGCTGAGGACCTGCAGGGCCACCGCCCAGGCCGTGGAGTGGGGGGGGGAGGGGGTTGGGTAAAAAAAAGAAGGGGGAAGAGTGTGTGTGTATTATGTGTGTAGTGTAGAGGTGGGAATTAGACAGATTGGATATGTTCAGTCATTCATAGCAGCTCCAGGAAAGGGTGGGGTTACCGCCTGCACAATGGGTGGGTTCAGAAGGATGGAGGGAGGATGGAGGGGTGTGAAAGAGAGAGAGAGAGAGAGAGAGAGAGAGAGAGAGAGAGAGAGAGAGAGGAGGGCTTTAGAGGGAGAACTCATTGTTGCCTCAGAGCGAGCGACCAGCCGTAGTGTGTGTGTGCGCTTGGGCCTGACTGTAATGACTAAAAGCATCAGACGCCTCAGCTGTTGATACAGCCCAAGAGTGTGTGTGTGTGCAAGAGAGGGAGAGAGAGCAAGAGAGAGCGAGAGAGAGCGCGTGAGCGAGCGAGGGAGTGTGAGAGAAGTGCAAAAAAGGGAAGAAGGGAAGAAGGCGGCAAAAAAAAGGGAAGGATACCACAAGCATGCTGTGCTGTATAAGAAGAACAAAACCGGTAATTGTGTTTTTTCAGTTTTTTATTCATTTTATTGTCTCTAATTTCTTTTTCAATGTAAATATGGGATTTTTAAAAAAATTCTGTAAACGAAAGAAGAATCTTAATCACATTGACTCCTGTGCTGTCAGCTAGCCTCAAACCAACAACTGACACGCCTTGCTAATGTAATTAACATCTGAGCATGCCTGGAGACTTCATGTTCATGGAACTGATGCTCAGATGTGATTCATTGTTCTGATGAGAGCTGGACAGAGTTAGCTAGATTTTCGTTGTTGATGCAATCGAGGCTCGCACCTGTGATTCAGGTGCTAATGGTTGATTCCTCGGTGGATTCAGTTTTAATTAATAGCATGCACTGCATTAGAAGTTCTCTTGCATTCTGGCAGGATGTCAAAAAAAAAAAAATGTCACTTGGATGCTGGAGGAATTTTTATGACAGATTACTGCACATAATAAAGGTGTTGATGCAATTTAGGTGCCGGTGTGCAGAAGTTGTAGATGGAGAGATACAGAGAGGAAGAGAGATGGAAGAGAGAAAAAAGGGTGGGGTGCATTGAACTCGTGGGTTGCATGGGGGATTCGTGCACGCGCCGGATTGGGGATTTTTAAGACGATTTCTTTTTAAGGATCACGCGCTGCAAATGTGCATCGCAAAATGAGGAGATTTTGTGGTACATCCGCACCTGTTCGGTGGCTTTTCAGGTCCTTTGTCTGTGCGCTCCAGGCAGGCAGGCAGGCAGGGCGGGTCCGAGCGAGTCTCGCAAATGCACGAGCGCAAAAAAAAAAAAAAAAAAAACGAATTTGCAATGCATAAAGATAGAAACCTTCTGCCATGCTTTCACCCCCGCCCCACTAAAACAAAACGGGAGGCGCGCGCGCGAGACAATGCACTGAAAACTAGAACAGCGAGGTCACGAGGTGCAGCCGGTACTTGTCATATCTCGCGCCGCATCTCAAACGACTCCCTCCTCCCTATCTAAATGCGTTAAGGCGTGAAATGATGGCTTTTACACTTCCAGTAGTGCACTGTATTGTACGTCAGGAAGCCATTTGCGGTTCTTTTTTTTTTTTTTTTGTAAAAAAAAATCTAATCGGAACGGTTCCGAATCATATGCACGAGCTGATCTTATCGAGCGCGTGAATTAACGGCCGAACTGGATTCACGTGCACCCGCGCGCCCCCGCGGAGTCATCGGGAGGATGAAAGGGAATAGAAAAGGGCGTGGCGGCGGTGGTGCTGCTGCGCGCGCGCGAGTATACAGACTACCAAAAAGATTAGGGGGGAAAAAAAAAAGATTTCCCTACGCCAAAAAATTGGTGTTTATCATTGCACAATTTCAAAGCCACGAGCTGGAGTGTTGGTTGCACACGAAAAAAAAACAAAAAAACAACAACAGATAATTCAAATCATTTGTCATAAAAGCTCGCAACTGTGCACCGATGCATAGCAACGCTGGCGTGGAAAAAAAATGTTGATCTGGACGCGTTTTTTCTGGTGTCAGGCGCGTGCAATTGAAGCAGACTATTAATATGCACGAAATGGCACAGGATTGTATAACCACCAGTGAGCGAGCGTGCAAATCGGACCTTGGCGAAACATTCTGCATGACATCGCAGCTGATGGAACAGCGTTGCGATAGCGATTTAAGCCTCATTGCACACGCAGGTGCTCCCTCGCTGCATGTGCATGCCTTGACACTCGTGCATTTTAAGCAGGAAGCCTTGAATATTCATGTGCACAAAAAAGCAACAGACAGCGCCTGCAGATTTTTCTTCACACTTCACCGGTAATTGGGATTGTAGGTCCTTCTTCTTATGCTTCTTCTCACTGCCTTCAGCCCAGGCCTGAAGTCCCTAATGGTTTCTTAAGTGTGGGGGAGGGGAGGGCATTTAAACACTCGGACCGGGGCGTGGTTCACACATCCGCGCGCCATAAAGCACACATATTTCCTTTCCACAGTGCACATTATAGGCTACCGGGAGCTGCACTCTGATTGTGACTTTTTATTTTTTAAATTTTTTTAAATGAAGCAACCTTTATGCATGACATTTATTTAATTAAAAAAAAAAAAAAATAGAAAAAAAACCCATGCATCCAAGTATCTGCATCATCACAGTGCATTCAGGTTTCCATATAGTCAGGTCCTTTAGGTGCATGTGCTGTCTGTGTCAGATTATGATATTTTTTTTTTTAAAAAAGGTTTAACATTTGAATTGTCATTCTCAGATCTTTGGTTCTAGAAATCAACAGCTAGTGTAGTTCTGTAAATGATCTGGGCCCAAGGTTGATTGACACCTTGGTAGCATTTGGAGAAGAATAGAGAGGTGTGTGCGTTTAATTTGGTTTGCTAGATTATTATAAATATACAGAGAAATTAAAGTAAAACAAAAAACAAAAAAGTGCCTCTGTTATGCTATGTAGGGCTTTTATTTTATTTTCCTGTTCCATGTGTCCCCTTGTCACCATGATGAAACGTTTCTCTCGTGATGGGCGTGGTCTCTTCTAGGATGACACCCCCCCCCCCCCCCAGCGCGCCCTCATCGACAGGGTACGAGGGCTCACTGAATAGTTTAAAAATGATGTAAACCATGAGCAATGATGATATGGCCTTTAGACTTGCATGATCTCATGCCAACTGATCACCTATTGGAGATCACCAACTGAGGGAACTGAGGGAATATATATATATATATATATATATATATATATATATATATATATATATATATATATATATATATATATATATATATATATTTGGTAGAACAGTGTTCATCACGCTTGTGCAGCTCAAGAGACTTGTAGAATTGATCCCAAGGCACATTGAAGCTGTTTGGTGGCTCGTGTTGGTCCACCACCTTACCAGTCGGTTTTTCCATTGATTTCCCAAAGGTACAACCAGTGTAAACCTCAAAGTGGCCTAATTATGTGCCTGGTGTAAAAGGCCATTGAGATTCCATTTAGTTTGCTGAACTGCTTTCCTGACAATGTGCCAGTGTATAATTTCAAAAGAGCTTTATTAGCTTAGTACACAGCAGCCTAGAAGAAATAAAGACATCTTCAGGGTTGTGATTAAAACTTGTGGAGTCAGTACTTTTTTTCTGTTGGAAATGTCACTGAAAACCCAGAAATAGTGTTGACTGCTGACCTATGGGCTTTGTTTAATGCTAGTGGGAGTTGCTTGTCATTGAGAAATCAAGGCCATCGTCTTTACGTGACACTCCTGCGAGCCCTCGCGTCTCGTTAAGCAGCTCCACGGACGCGCTCTAGTAACACGAGTGAGTTATGTTCGCCCCGCCGATGAAGTCGCCTGACGCGGTGTGTTCCACGTCAATCATTTTGATTGGACACGCTTCCTCCAACAGCGCCGGCGTGAGTTGACCTTGTGTCAGTTTTTATAAAAAGCCCCGGGTGATTGATTTGATGCCAGTGTGTCTATTAGGGAAAATTGCTCATCGATTTCGAATTGAAAATTCATGCCGAGTTACTTAGCTGCCCTGATGAAAAGGGGGGAAAAAATGAAGGCAGCGGGGTAGTTAAGGAGAAGTGTGAAGAGATCATCAGCATACAAGACAACATGGTAATAAATCTCTGACTGGTGTGAGGCAGAACAAAGGGCATTATCTCCTGACAGATGAAGGAGAACGGAATATAGCAGAGTGTAGGATATATCAGAACATGCCATCTACATTAGACCCGAAAGACAGACATTTCCTTGAAACGACTAAAAACCAAGCTGCGTAACCATATTATACGACACGGGCTTTTTACTCCTGCTCGGCTTCTTTATCTTCTGGTCTGGCTAATGGAGATGATTTCATACATCTGTGTGTTACTCATCGCTGCTATGAATCACATTAGTGTCAGCTTTCAGATCCACCTTTTAAAATCACAAGGCAGGAGATACCACGCCGGTCATCTCGAGGCTTATTTGGAGTTCGAGTTCGGAACTCAGTCTACTGGAATGTTTTATTAGCAGATCTACGCTTTATCCAGTCCTGCTTTGTTCACATGACAAATTGATCCATTAAAAAAAAAAAAAAAACATTGTAATCCGCTGTCGAACAAAAACCCTAATGGCGTTCGGGGCTCGGCTGGTGTAAATAGGCGGATGATGTCATGCTCTCGAGTGATCTCGTTGGTCTATAATGATGAGAGTGACTCATGAGAAATGAGTCATTCTGCAGCGGCAGCTACAAGACATCACCTATCACCGGAGCGCCCCAGTAATACCACGCGTAGTACACGATACGAGCAACAGGTTTCAGTGCTTCTGCTTGCTGCATGGGATCTAATCTCATTTACTGCCTTATACCATCAATTGATTGAAATGTACCTACTTTATGGAGGAGCGAATGCAATTTTAACCCACTGTGGGATGTCGTCATGTATAAAGGCCACAAGGAGAAACTTGTTTTTAAAACGCTTGATCAACCAGTAATTTCCCAGTAAAAAAAAAGTATTCATAATGTTTTACTTCAAAATGGAAATAGGTTTCCATTTAACAATTTTGTGGTTTCTAAGAATCCACTCCATGTTTCAGTTACAGATCAAGCAGTGTGTAATTAACCAAAATGTTGCATATTTAATGGAAATTTGCCCATTCTTTTCAGAGTTCCCTGCAGGCAAAGTGATCATTATACAATCATTACTGATGTAAATATCACAGAAGTCAATCCGGCCTATTGAATAACCATTAAACCAGCTGGAGGGTACCATCGAAACCCATTAGAAAACTGTAAAACACCTCTAGATTCAAGATCAATACTCAATCAAAGATCCAAAGTTAGATTCCTTCGATTTCAGGGTTTGTTCCCGCCTCTGGCCCAGAGTTCCTGGGATAGGCTCGGGATCCACTGTGACCCTGACCAGGATAAAATGGTTGCTAAAAATGAACAAATGAACAATGGTTTCCATTATTAGTTCTTCATCAGGTTCACGATATTGTCACATGACGTCTTCTTTTAGCGAGGAACGGCACCGATGTCCCGCACGATATGACACTACCACCACCGTGCTTCGCTGTGGGGATGGTGGTGTCATCACAACATGCTGGATTGGTATCAGAGGGGGAAAAAAGGATCCAATTCTGTAGCAAATCTACCCTGAAATATTCGGATTATTCATAGCGGAATATAACATAAAGTAGGTCCGGTTCTATCATGTTGTTTGTGTGGAAACACTTCACACGTAAGACTGCAATATTTCAGGTTCAGTATCGAGTGACAATCAACGTTTCAGTATTGAAGTAGCGACTTCAGGAAAGAAAATTCCTTAACGAGCACAATTCAAACCATATACATGCAATCGTGGGTAAAGAGACGGTGATACACATGAGGTGGTTTTTCCATCCAGCGCTTTTATGTGAATCTTGAAAATGTGAAATATACCTGAATGGAAAATCCAGAAATTTGACAGCCGAAATGTTTTCATTCATTTGATAAGACAAAACTGTACAAATCGTGTATGAAGTCTAACGAGGGGCTAAAAATCCACCAATCTCATTACAAATTCCTATTTCTAATGAGCTTGTTGGATTTTGTATGCATGATCATTGCTCATTTGAAAAATGCAAGACAGCATTGGTTAAAAATTCCATAGCTGAAAGCAATAAGTGGTGCCATAAACCTAGTATCCAAACGTAATAGTATCTGCTATATAGTAAAATACCCAAGAGACAATTAAAAAGTCATACAACCTAACCGAATCAGATGAGTATATCGATTGCTTATTGAGTTAAAGCACCTTATGGCCTTATGGATGTCTTTGGAAGCGTTTCCTTCAATGTGATTTAAAAAAAAAAAAAAAAAGGCATTAGGGTTGACAGTGAGGCTAGCTCGTTTATCCTCTCATTTCTTTCGCAAGATGCCAATGTCCAGTCACCGTATGTGGCTAGCGTAGCCCATTAGTGGGAAGAATCCAATAAATGAGAGAGCAACAGGAGAATTTGGATACGTTTCAGGACCTGAGTCTGCATTCTGTGCTGCCTGATGCTGCTAAAATGAATCAATAAAGCTTAATAAGGAGCAAGTGTGAACGTCTGTGGACAAAACGCAGAACTAACTGGGTCAAGACGGCATCTAAGGTCTTGGCTACAATTTGTATGAAAGTGGTCCATTTTATTTGCGTTATAATTCGTGTAAATCAGTCAAATTAGTGAGAATTCAATTTAATTCAGTTATTTGCACATTAGTTCCCAATCCCTGATGGAGCACAATCCAGCAGGCTTCTCATTAATAACATAATAACATAAATAATTAACTGCTTTTTTTTCAATATAGCTATATATCGCGTTTACATTTTCAGCAATTTCGCCTGTAATGTATTCAAATTTTATTCCAATCCACCTCATTATTTCAGGTTAATATTTATGCCTACTTTTTGTGTGCTTGGACAACCTTTCTTTAAAAATGTTTGATTAGCATTTCATTTCCGGATATCATGTTGTTCATACGTTATGTTTAATCATTTTTCATTTACATGATTTCAGTTATGTTTTTGTTTATTTTTTTTTTATTTCCTTTCATTAGAGACATGTGAGTATTAAAATAACAGCCATTTGGTGGGGAAATTCAGCCGAGGAACCTGGTGTAAAAAGGTAAACCAACGCATCACTCACCTCTTTCCATTTTCTACAAACTGAAGCTAATCTAAGTGTCTTCCTCCCCCCATAAAAACATATTAAAGTGAAACAAAGTGCATATTAGCATGCCAATATCTCAACCAAACAGAGATTGTCCACTTGTGTTAAAAAGGACACTGAATAGTGCTTCTAAAATGCATCTGAGGTTATGAAAACAAGTTGATTTATCATTTGAAGACATCTTAAATTGTCACATTGAACTGATTTCATATTAAAGAACAATAGCGTAGAGCTCTTACCCTTAATTATCATAATTATCCCATGTTCCCATGGCTTTACTAAATCATAGACCATGCATTATGATCTAATTCTGAAGTCGTGGCCACGTATTATTTTTATTAAGTAGGAATGTCACCAATGGGGCTCTGTAATTAAGCCTTGAATGAGAAGTAAGCTTAGCAGATATAACTTATTTGCACAGTTGTTGTCATGATTATCCCAGTTTTCCATATCCAGCTGCATGCATCCCTACCACCACCATGCTTTGCTGTGGGGATGGTGGTGTCATCACAACATGCTGGATCAGAGGGAAAAAAGGATGAATCTGATCCAATTCTGTAGCAAATCTACCCTGAAATATTTAACCAGGATAAAATGGTTGCTGAAAATGAACTAATGAACAAGGGTTTCCATTATTAGTTCTTCATCAGGTTCACAATATTGTCACGTGATGTCTTCTTTTAGCAAGAAACGGCACCGATGTCCCTCACGATATGATACTACCACCACCGTGCTTCACTGTGGGGATGTCCCTGCTGATTAAAAAATGCATCCCTACACCATGATGCTACCACCACCATGCTTCACTGTGGGGATGTCCCTGCTGATTAAAAAATGCATCCCTACACCATGATGCTACCACCACCATGCTTCGCTGTGGGGATGGTGGTGTCCTCACAACATGCTGGATCAGAGGGAAAAAAGGATGAATCTGATCCAATTCTGTAGCAAATCTACCCTGAAATATTAGAATTATTCATAACGCAATATAACATTTCAGGTTCGCTATCAAGTGATAATCAACATTTCAATATTGGTAGCGACTTCAGAAAAGAAAATTCTTTAACAAGCTGCACCATGGTCTATTTAAGATTGCTAAGGAACCATTTGAAAAATTCATGCCACTCCTTAACCTTTCCCACCGCCAATTGGCACCACTCCTTAACCTATTGCCTCGGTCGTTTATCCAACCACTCACCTTTACAGGCTGTAAACCTGACTTTATTACACTTGGCCTCTCTCAAGCAGCTTGAATTATGGAGTTTTAAAATGAGCAGCCATCATTTCCTTTCAGTCTTCATTCACTACAAATTGAGAAGAGTAGGCACAGTCGGCCCAAAAGCTGTACATCATTCCCCCGTTTTACACGTGAAACATTTTCAATCTACAGCAATCATGGATCAGTTCCACTGCTGCCATTTGGCTTCTCCGTGGTTCCTGGCAGCCATGAGAGAAGGACAGAAGGAGAGGTGTGAATACCAGGAACTGAGGGACCGTCCAAACCCACTCTGATCCATTTGCATCAGGCAGCAAGAAGCATGCCTGATGATTGCTGATCTGATGAAGTTTTATGTACCTTGCAGATCTGAAACCCTTTATACAGGCTGTGTCATCTTAGGAAATACCTCAACAACAATCTAGATTTGGAAGATATTTTAAAAATTGGTACATATTCTCAAAAGAGTCCACACTTTCGCACCTATTAGTCCATTTTTCAAATCAGAGTGAAAGTAATACTTTTAATTAGTTTGCTATTTGGTTTGGTTTGGTTTCACACTGCATATAATTAAACAAACCAAAAAGCAAATAAAAAAAGGTTCGCTTTTAGAAAGCGTCCTCATAAAACCGCTTTCATTCATTGGTCAGAAATACAATGATGGTCTAACAAACCTTTGTGAAGTGAACAGAGAATGTCTGCACATTTGCCTCGTTTGATTCCTGCCTCTGTCCAGTGTGCACGGAGTTTGCATGTTCTCCCTGTGCTTCGTGGGTTTCCTCTGGGTACTCCGGTTTCCTCCCCCAGTCCAAAGACATGCATTACAGGCTGATTGGCATCTCTAAATTGTCCGTAGTGTGTGAATGGGTGTGTGAGTGTGTGTGCGATTGTGCCCTGCGATGGGTTGGCACCCCATCCAGGGGGTCCCCTGCCTTGTGCCCCGACTTCCCTGGGATTGGCTCCAGGCTCCCTGTGACCCTGTGTAGGATAAGAGGTACAGAAAATGGATGGATGGATAGATGGATGTTCTGTGTTTCTCATCCAGTGTTTATTTTCTCTTTTTGTTTGTCGGTCAAAATCTCCAGAACACTTCATATTTATGCAGTGATACTGTACAGCTCTGTCCTTTGGCTCCGTTTGCATCTCATGGCACAGTTTTGCAGCCCAAATCTACAAAAAAAAAGCTGCAATCCAAAACACACAGAATGTTTGATTCACTTCCTGCAGTCTGGTCGATTCTGAGTCAAATCACTTTCTCGCTGCAATCGAACCACGCTAGAGCTTACTTGAAAGCGATCCGAGACCACCTCGGTCAGAAGCTCACAGACCTAAGTGTGATTGCTGTGTTCTTACCTGCGTAACGAACTGCATCATGGGGGGAAAACACACCAGGGTTCACCATTCAAACAGACTAAATGATGTATGAAAGAACCCTCTGTAATGAATCACGTTGACTTTGCTCCCCAGTTCCGAAAAGTGTGAAAGTGTTTCAGTAAAGTTGTTACATGAGTCATCAATCAGCACTAAACCCTGAAGTGTATTCTGTAGAGTAGATGGATTATGGTCAATTCAGAGGGTGGACGATGCCAATGCACTTAGTCGATAGATCCCTGGAAATCTTGGGCAAGGAGCCATGCGAGAGTGTAATGAGAGGGCAGAGCATCTTGTTCACACATTAAACACAGAGTTGAGACCTCATCTTTCCTGGCGGTCCATAAGAAAACTAATGGAGTGAACTAATGAGGAAACCAGCCCAGATGTCCTTTTGGAGATAGACGAAGCATCTATCAAAGATCTGTGTTCATTAACTGCAGTCAACTGATTGGATTCCTTTTAGAGTCGGCATCAAAATATGTCAGTAATGTTTTCAATTCCGCATGGCTGGATGTCCCCCTGGAGTCTTTGATGTTGGTGCCTTGATGTCCCATGGTTATTAGTTAGATGGAGATTTTTTTTTCTCACTACTTCCACAAATTCAGTCGTCCATATCAAAGCTCGAGTCGTGTCCCAGCCATTTCAAAATTAGAGTTTATATTTTATAGAGTTATCTTAACAAATATAGTATTTTCCACAGGCCTGTGATCTTGCTTCTTCCATGCCTTTTTGTTGTATTCAAACGCTACTATAGTAACATTTTACTTATTGTTGATTGTTGATGATTTTTGAATCGTATTTTGGAATCTCTTGGTATATTTCACTTGTCACAGTCTCAAACTTAGTTTCTAAAATGTTAAGCAAGACACGTACTGTATTTGGAAGCCTTTGGTCATTTTAATCATTATTTGGAGTCCATTCAAATTTTTGTTTCTACCTTACAAAACTTTGCTAGAGCATTGTTAGCAATTGTGAATCTCATTATTGAGCATAACCTTCCACACTAATAAAAAGAAGCAGTAATAAATCCATAGTTGGTGTATGGCCTGCTAATTGCACAAATAACAGCTGCAGGATTCCTGCTTGCTTGAAATCTGCCAGGTGAACATGGCCTCCTGTTGAGTGCGTGGCTCTGGAACAGCGATTAAAGCACAGCATGCCAGATTTGCTGGAGCTGCTGGATTGTGTTCATGCCTCTGAAAAGCCACTTTTTTGGCTGCGCCACTCTAGCAATCACCAATTGACGAAACAGCCTAGATTATCCCCTAAAAGACAGCTTATTCCCTCAAGACACTTCAGTCAACTGTGCATGTATTTGCCTTTGCATATTTGATAAATAAAGAAACAGCATCTTGTACATTGTTGTATTTGGAAAAGGGTCACCAATGGTTTTCAGTGGCATTCTGTGTTCTTTAGAGTTTTTATACTTTTAAGGATAATGAAGAATTAATACATTACTTATAAGCAAAATCTTTGATTTTCTGATATCACGTCCAGGGTGTATTCCTGACTTACATCCAGTGTTCCAAGTCTAGACTCCAGATCCACAGCAATAAAGTAGTTACTGAAGATGCATGAATGCTTGAAAGTAATTTTTTTATTCCAAGTTCCCGCTTATGCCAGAACCAAGTTCATGATATTTCAAAGAGGTTACTGGGTGAGGGACAGGAAATTGACATAATTTGTAATCTCATCTACTGATTTTGAGCCTCAAGGTAATCTTTACTGAGGTAATGAGGAAATTATACTAAATCAATGCATTGCAACTCACTGGAATTCACCGCATTTTAATTCTTTTTACAGTTGAAAGAGTCTTTGGTGACTGACCCTTTTGTGAATGACAAACATTGAACAGTTTGCACTTTGGTAATTTGTCAGTTATTTTATTTGACATGCATACTTTTAACACCCAACTCCAGAAACTGTTGAGGGTTAAGAGCTTTGGTCAAGTGCCCAACAGTCTCTTTGCCAGATCTGGGATTGAAATTCAACTAATAACCAGGAGCTTTATATTCTGGCTGATATTTCTAGTCAGATTAGCCTTTCAGGCCATTGATTGGCAAGATTTGGAAGGGGACTGTTAAAGGGCAAGTCATCTAAAAATGCTTGTGATCGCTCCTAATGCTGTTCCTGTTCCTCAGGTGGAGAAGACCGAAGAGGCTGACCAGGAGATCAAGCAAGATGGCACCAAACCAGAAGACAAAGCCCACAAGGCTGCCACCAAGATCCAGGCAAGCTTCCGAGGACACATAATCCGGAAAAAAATGAAGGATGATGACAAGGAGGAGGACAGTCCTGCTGCTGAGGCCAAGGCCGAGGATAACGAGGGAGAGAAGAAAGAGGAGGAGAAAGCTGCTTCTCCCACCGCGGATAAACAAGACGAAGCTGCCAAGGAGGAGGAAAAGGCCAAAAGTCCCACTAACTCTCCAGCAGCAGAGGCTGAAGCTCCTGCCACCTCTCCTTCAGAACCTAAAAAGGATGTGAAGGAGGAACCAAAGGAAGCAGAGAAGCCTAAAGAAGCAGAAAGCGCAGAAGTCGAGGCTGAGAAGCCTTCAGAGAATGTAGATGCAGAGGAGAAGGAGGAGGGAAAGGAGGATGAGAAGAAGGCAGAAGCCAAACAAGCCGACGTGCCTGTCACTGCTAGTGAGACAGCTGATTGTGAAGCCGAAGTGAACCAAACGCAAGACAAACCAGGTGAGTTACGTCAAGACATTAAAGATACAGTACAGTACCAACTGGACCTGAACAACTGATGTTAGATTTAGGGCACAGATAGTATTTATAACTTATTGCAACATTTTTTTTTTTACATCTTGTGTAATTTTGGAGGTCTGATTTCCCAATATTATTTGGATTTAACTGAGCATCCACATCTGTTTCTGACATAACTAAAAAAGGAGTTTGTTATAAACCCCGTTATAAACGTAAGTAGCCAGCATGGTTATAAGAATTCATACTAACCAGCTCTTATGTAAAGTTATGAAATGGGCCCTAGCCCTCAATCGTGAAGCCCTTGTGCAAAGCCACTAAATGTAAATTGTAATGTTCTTGGGCAAGGGCACTAGATGTCACTTTTTGAGATCCTGACTGAGACCCCAAGCCTTCAACTGTCGAGTCCTTGTTTGATGCTCCGGGCCCTCAAATGTTGAACCCTTGAGCAAGGCCACTAGCCTTCAAATGTTGGACCATTGAGCGAGATCACTAGCCTCAATTGGTGTTCCCTTGAACAAGACCCCTAACACTCAACTGTTGGGCCCCTGAGTATGGCTGCAATACCAACAACTGAGGCCCCTAGTATTCAATTATGGAGCTCGTATGCAAAGCCACTATACTTCAGTATTGGGCCATTGAGCAAGGCCACTGCCCCTCAAATGTAAAACCCTTGAACAGGCCACTAGTCCTCAATCATTGGCCGCTTAAGTGAGGCCCCAAGCTCTTATTGTTGGGCCCCTGAGTAAGACTGCTAGCCCTCAATTGTTGTACCTTTAAGGTAAGGCCACTAGTCCACAATTGGAAAACTCTTGAGCAAGGCCACTAATACGCAATTCTTGAGCCCCTGAGACAGGCCCCAAACCCAAAACTGCCTTGGCCCTTGAATGTGGCCCCAAGCCCACAGTTGTTGGGTCCAGGACCAAGGGCACTAGCCTTTAATTGTTGGGTCCTAACCATTAACTGCTCTGTGCTTGAATTTTATTCTGCTTCACTTATAAATCCCTAACTGAGATTAGAAAAATCTAACTGAGTAAATATAAATGTTCCAAAATTGTTTGAAAGCTACAATCAGGAAGAGTCATTTTTAATACTCTGATTTTAATTTGACAACAATGTCACAAGACCAGACTTACTCAATTAACTGATGATGTTTTTGGCAGCTCCTTATTTGATCTTAAAGGCGTCTAAAAATGGCAGTGTGTGAATTGCGTGATGAGCTTTTCATTAACACATCCTAACTATCAGAACGGATAGTAGCAGCTTCATCCAAAATATAATCAGAACAAACAAGACATAATGATTAGATTTGTTCTCACTTTTTATAGCACTGGAAAGAGATATACAACTTAGAAGGGAATCATGGAACAAACATTCAAAATATTCGTCACAGATGTTCAAGCAGTGTAAAATCTCAGCATGGAGATAATTAGCCAAACATGAGTGATGCTTTACAAAGGGCTGTTATTGCATGTCAATGATTTCTGAACAGAAAACAGGACGAGTCTCTGTCTAACCGAATTACACAATCGATTTCTTCCCTCTGCATGTTATAGTCTGTGCTTGAGGCCTTCAGCCGTTTCTGCCGGAGATCTATAGCACTGTGGCTGTTCAACTAAATCTAAGTGCATGACTTGACCACAATTAGGCTTTATAGATGTTCTTCTTCAGACTCCGCAGCCATGAAGCGTCATGTTTACTTGCCAGAATTACACCCTCTTCTGAAAGTAAAACTGGGTTCAAACTGCTGGAACACAAAATTTATTGGTATTTAAACAAGTGAGTGGAATTGCATTAGGTTTTTCACATCCAGAATTCATAAGATTTCGAATGAGTAACCGATCATTTTAGATTTCATACAAAACCCAACTTTTGATGACAGCTATAACTGCCAACCTCATCTATTGATTTTTTTTGTCCTTGTATATCAATATCAATTCAATCTGAGGAGAAATTTGATGACTTTGTAAAGTGTGAAGATTAAAGATTAAATTAAGAGAGTGATTCATTAATGTAAATTCTGCTTTTTACCCTAACCTTAATCTTTTGTAAATTTAAATCCAAGTTTTCTTCTGTGAATTCCGTGACAATGTAGAACATTGAAACCATAAAACCAATCCATACCTGATCTCATACATGGAATTCCTGGAAAGATGACTTTTCAAAAAGTACTTTGCATTATTGCTGAAATGATTTCAAAACATCTGCTGATATGCTGATATAAGTGTTCTGCCCGGAGACGTTTATTTAACATTTATGGAAGGAGTTTCCAGTGTCGGTGCTTTGTAACACTCAGAGGTAAAGCTGTAACGTTGAGATTTCTGGGAAGAATTTTCCGGTTTCTCTGTAATTTTTTTGTGTAGAAATGACGTTGTAATAAATAAAAATTGCAATAAGAAGAATAAGAAGAATATTCATTTCGGGACATGCTGTTCTAGGAAAATAATCAAGCTGACATAAACAACACATCAAAACACTCGTCAAAATAAAAGTGCTTTCTTGTGATATTTCGTCATGAACAGATGCTGCAGAAGACTCCGAGCAGGCAGAGGGCGACGTTTCAGAGGCGGCGAACGAGGAGGACAAGGCCGAGAGCGCTTGAAAAGAACCGCCGTTGTAACACGATAACAGATAATTAAACGGTTGCTCTTTTCCCTCTGATTGTGGAGACGGTCCGTTTTAATTTCTTTGGTCCTATATATTTTCTTTCGTGTGGCAAAATGATTTTCTTACATCTTGGGGAGGGGTTTGTGGGGGGAGGAGGGGGTGAAGGGTAGGGGGGGAGTTTCCATACGCAACTTTGCGGCTCAAGCTAGCAGTGAACGTGCAAGAACGTGGCTGCTTCTTCGACGTGCGAGAAAACAACATTGTACGTTCATCGACGTCACCAAAAAGGGACAGGAGACGCAATTTCATACTCAACCCTGGTTTGCATTTCTAGCTATTCCCACACACACACACACACACACACACACACACACACACATATATATATATATTTGCCTTTTTCCATTTACCGTAGTAATAGTGCACTGCTATTTATTAGGGAGAAGTATTATATGATTCCCTTTCAGTGTTTTCTGCTGATGCATTGTTTTGGCCAGCGTTTCATGGATAGCTTGAACCCATTCGACTCATTTGCATGGAAATTTTCCTCCTGAGAGGGAAATAAATAAAAAAAAAAATTAAAAAAAAAAAAAAAAAAAAAAAACCTCCTCGCAGTCACGAGTAACCAAAACGTTGCTTCTTTCTCGATGTCCTCGGTGTTGTTAATGGCGGTTTGATGATATCGACTGGAATTATTCCTGAGCTGATGTTGAAAACGAAAGAGAAAAATCGAACAAAATAATTACCAAAAAAAAATAAAATAAATAAATAAATAAATAAAACAAATCAGCCTTTTTTTCCTCCCTATGTTCACGTGAGAGTGCAATGTCCAGTTTGAATCTAAAAGGAGTTCAATTGTGGAAAAAAAAAAAAAAGAAATAAAATTTTAAAAAGTTTCAATGTCTGTTTTCAAAATAAAGAAATGTGCCAATTATCATCACAAGATGGGTGTTTTTTTTATGTGTGGATGTGTGTGTGTGTGTGTGTGTGTGTGTGAGATCTTTGTGGGGGCTTTGTGGTGGCTTTGTGGTGGGGGGTAAGTATCTAAAGCTAATCTAAAGAAATAAACCCTGAACATTACATTTCCTTGTTATAACAAGGAGACATTTTTTCATCTGTAAATTCTGCATCTTTTTGTTACCTATCTATGTTTTACATATTATACATAATACACATATATTTGATATAACAGTAAAGAAATATCATTTCTACATTTGACAATTTCAATAATTACTTAAAAAATTTACCTCACCTCACTTCAGATTCTGAAAAAAGAAAAAAAAAATCATTAATTTATTGATTTCTAACTCAAAAGCATTTTTGTCTCACATTTTTGTCTGCTATTTTTACAACCTCTCAGTGTTGGGGGAAAAAATAGTATCATTTTAAAATATTAGGTTTCCCTTTATCCATTAATCCTTTATATATGGCAGAGAGAGAGTTATAATTATACCAGAGTGCTCTTGAATTCTGGATTCTGATTAGTCAGCAGCTACAAATCACAGGTTTCTATTAATGGGACTTGTACTACATTAAACGGATCATCATTGTTACGGTGAAGTTTCCCGTGAGGCGAAATGTTGTTTATTTAACATCCATGGAAGGAGTCTCCAGTGTCAGCGCTTTGGAACAGTTTGCTCTGTAACACGCTTTTTTTGTTTCACAGACAATGTTAAACAAGTACAATGTGTCGTTCTTTAATAAACGAGAAGTCCGGATGGCTAGCAGGAATAAAACACCGAGTCCGCTTCATTGGTTCTGTTTCTATAACCACACGCCGTGACGTGGTTTATTCCGTCCATCCGGTTACCGATTGTGGCACTTTAATCAGTTCATCTTGGTGAACCGATGACGCAGAACTCTCAACCTTAATATTTTTTGAGCGGCCCCCAAAACGAATAAGCTCCTCTTGTAGGCCCAGCGGGGAATCACTGTAGGACTGTACAGATAAATCATGTCCTCCTAAAATACACAGCAGCAAGCGACACTAATGGCTGCTGCTCAAGTGGGAAAATGGCAGAAGGCTCAGTTTCTCAGCTTCTTTCACAGCTCCACCTAGCGTTAGCTTCAGGAAACTGCTGCTTTGGGTTGAAACTAAACCTCCTTAGCGATTGAACACGAGTCACTCGAAACTGGGAAACTGACTCATGTTAATGCTATGAGTTGTACTATAAATATACTGTAAATGTTTAAAAAAAGAAAAAAGAAAGAAAAGAGAAAACGGAGGCAAAAACTACAATTACAAGCTACTTTATTTATTTTCTAGAAAAATCTGGAGAAAAAGAATTAAAAACTAAGAGTTAAACTGCGAAAAATATAACAAGAAGACCGTCATCTTTATGGCATGATGTATCAAATATTGTATTTATTGATGTATTTATAATATAAGTATAAATATCTTCGCATTAGGTGTTTATATTTCGCTATACGATATTTAGGTTTAATATATATATATATATATATATATATATATATATATATATATATATATATATCTATATAGATATATCTATATCTATATATCTATATATATATGAGAGAGATATATATCTATATCTATCTATCTATCTATCTATCTATCTATCTATATATATATATCTCAAAAATAATTTAGCAAGGTAGTTAGAAAGTGTCTGCATGACCTCGCTTACGATTTTGTGAATATTTATTTTGTGAACTGATAATTTACTAATAAATCAAATTTAATAGAGTTAATAATAATAACAATAATAATAATAATAATAAATAATAAGACTCTAAATGAACAGTTTGACCCAGAAATTATGTCCGAGCTCTGTTAGTTTATTTGTACCTCATATGATAAAAAGAATTCACACCATAAGTCACACACCACCACAAACGAACGAACAAAAACCAAAAGAAAAAGAATGAAAAAGTCACCAGTTTAATCGCACCATCTCAAATTCAAATGACTTTATTTCGCGTCTGAACGTTTCATCGGTACTTTTACAGTACGTACGATTTTTAAGAAATTGATTGCAGTAACCTTAGAACAAAACAAAGCTGTTACAAAATGTTGGCTGCGATGTAATGAGGGTGTAACCTTCACAGATACATATGGAAAGAAACAACAACAACAACAACAAAAAAAAAAATGTACAGGAAAACAAAGTTATGTGGGCGTGAAAGGCTAAGACGTGAGGCAGCTGTTTGCTAGCTGGACCTGGTAGCTAGTATAAGTCTGTGCATTCACGTAAAACTCAAACACACACATCTGCACATCAGCATTCAACAGGTGGGACGCAAAACAGTCACATTTTAGAGTAGGAGGACATTTACTGTGGAATTATTATTCGGGCAAAGCAATTCTTTGAATATTTTGCGGGAGGGAAAAAGATTTAGCCTAACGGGAAACGCTAGCCCTTCATGATTAGCTTCGCCTACTCTAAACTGTGAAGACGTTTAATCACACACAGTTCTATGGCTGTATCCCAAATGCTAGAACTGTTCTAACATAGTTAGTAATAGTAGTAGCTAGCTAATCGCCTGTTAGCTTAGCAACACGCGAGTTAGCGCTCTACCACCTTACAAAAAAAAACGGGAATCTTAACAAATACGACCTCTAAACACAGATAACGTGGCTGTGTAGCTACGTTTAATTAACTCGGAACTAATTGTAACAAGCGTTGTTTTGGATTTGGGGGGAATTTCACTAAGAATTCTAGCATTTGGGACAGAGACATGTTTGTAGATGTAACAAGGCATCGACCCAGCTCATTGGCTGATGGCGCTGTCAATCACAACATGGGCGGGGGCTCGCAGTGTAAGCACATCGTAAGTCAAGGAGAAAACTCGAGCATCCTTCGTAACTTTACGAAGATTTTTAAATGAACCTGCAAGGTGGAGGAACGTGACGGAGAACCATGTCGTATTTAAACAAAACGCCAAACGTTGCCTAGTAAACATAAACGTAGCAAGTGAAATTATAAAGAATTTTATAACAAACGTTATAATTCATCTTCAACAGCACATTACTGTAGCTTCCTCGTTTATTTATTTTTAATTCTTTTTTATTTTTTTGGCAACAAGCGCATAGCTTTTCTCATTTTTGTACTGGAATCATCGTTACTTTATATAAAAATGAATAATATGAAGATCAGCGCAAAGGTACAGTTGCTCTAACTTTCATCCGAGAGGTTACAGTAACGTTTTTTTTTTTTTTTCATTTTCTTTTTTTTTTTTTTCCTTCGATATTTAAAATCTTTTTGTCTCCTAATTGGTTTTACTTACAGGGTGCGCCGAGATGCAACGCTACAAGTTAATCCTCGAGAAATCCACTAGCCTATTAAGAAACATGGACGTAATATATTAATATTAATTTTTTTATAGTATATTTATATTTTTATATATATATATATATATATATATATATATATATATATATATATATATATATAAGGACAATAGATTCAAGTACATATATACAACGTTAATTGAAATCTTGAAAAAAGAAAAGAAAAGAGCTTTGTGATCTTCCATTTGAAAAAGTCATAAAAGAAAGGAGATTTTAATAATAATAATAATAATAATAATAATAATAATAATAATAATAAGAAGAAGAAGAAGAAGAAGAAGCAGAGCATTCATTGGTGTCGTACATTTCAGTCCAAAAAAAAAAAAAAAAAAAAAAAAAAAAAAAAACCTCACCCACAGATTAGCAGTATAGTACATTTTCCACAGATGGAAACGGGAAGGCGACGGAAGGTTTTTTCCCCCCCCCAGAAACACGGTTAAAATGGTTTAATGAGATTTCGTTAAAGTGACGCCCAACATGTCTGAACAACAACAACAACAACAAAAAAAATAATAATAATAACAATAATCATCTCTCGGCACACGCCCTCATTTTTTTTTTTTTTTGATTCTGTTGTTCAAGTAGTGCAACAAGAGATTCCCTTTTAATTCAAACTCTCACCTGTGGGAATTCTAGCAAGAGCCATTTCATATGAAAACATACCTTAGACCCCTGGCTTGCTAACTGCTAATATCGACTGTTTCATTTATAACTTTTCATTTTTCACGAGAATTCAGGAATTGCGAGGTCGCATCATGGAGAATGTGTCGCTCTCACAGACCGAACCCATTCCTTCGTTTCAAATTCAACCGCTTCAGTTACACAGCAGCTAGCTAAGCTCCCCTCACTAGCTTTGAGCTTGCTAACAGGAAGTCAGGTCCCACTACATTTTGTTATTTGAAAGCTTTCTCGCAGGCCTGCTGTATGCGAAGATTCCTGACTGGATTAGATTAGATGTTTTTGTCGCAAGTTTCACGGTTAGCATACAGTTGAACTTTTTGCGCTTCAGAATCAGGCGTTATGTATACATACAGTATCGGCTAGCTGGTTAGCCCAAACTAAATGAGGTGCTAATAAAGTTCAGGAGATGTTCCCAGTGCTTCTTATAGTATTTAGCAAAGATTCAAAAGGTTCAAAAAGTTACTGACTGGCTACTTACCAGACAATGATGCTAAGTGCTAGTTGCTAAGGTGCCTAGGTGTAGCTTCATTTCCTTTTTCTAATGCTAGACATTCGTGGTACACATTCGACACATACTGAAGGGAATTTGTGGATGAATTGATTCAAATCTGTATTAGTTTAACGAATTGGTTGATTTCGTTGCAGTTTTCGCTAGATTTTGCGAATGTGGCAAGCCAAAGTAAAAAACAAGTAAATATTAACAATCCAATTATCATAGAAAGAGCGTCTTGCTGCTTCCTTTCAGGTCTGGTAATCCATACTCATTTTGAAAAATTTCAACACTAAAGCACACGACTAGCCCGTTCTGTTCAACTTTTTTTGTAATTGGAAGTGTACCTAGATTTGCGTGCAAGGAGGCACGGTTTATACTGAATGGAAATGCAAACAGTCTGACGGAGAGAGGAAAAGGCGGGAGTTAGAGTGAGAGGAGGAATGAAGAAGAGCGGGATAAGGAGCGTTGTGGTGAAGGAGTGCAGCGCTGAGCATTAACACTTGAGTAGAGGCAGGAGGAGGGGCAGGAGGAGGAGCCACACTGACTGACACACGGAGGCAGAGCCATTGATGTCCCGCCCGGTTCCAGGTCCTCAAACACAGAAAGAGAAGAAGAAAACAAATGGAGTGTGAGACGCTGAATAGTTAAATTCACAGTGAAAATTCTAATGAAACATAGTCATTTGTGTAATATACAGACAACTCCAAAATTATTGGCACCCTTTAAGATTATTGTAAAAAAAAAAAAAAATACCACTAAGATTACAAGCAAACTCTTTACGTTTCATATACATACATTATAATATATATCTCATATATATATAAAGCATTCCTATAGAAATTATAAGCCATTGACATTGCCATTCATTGGTGCAGTGTGCCATCTGCTGGACAAACTGAGGAATGCATTCTGAGAACTTTAAAACATTTAATGTCAATAATAATAATAATAATAATAATAATAATAATAATAATAATAATAATAATAAATAGTGTGCCTGTCTGAAACCTGAGGATGCTTTACAAACTATAGACAGTAAATAATGACAAAACTATGTAAAGTGTGACATCAGGTGGCCATAATGTGAATTGCATCCTGGGAAATTTCTCCTTACAATACAAAGGTCTCTCTTTGATTATTTTGTATTAAGATCATTGAAATGAATTATCCTCTGATTAGGTTGGCGTGTGTAAACAGCCTGCCTCATATGCAAACTGTAAGTGAGGTTTGTACTGTATCAGCGATCTTTAATAAGATGATTAGCATGTGGCTGGTATGAAATAAAGATACTTTTGTTATTATCATAAGCAGATTAGGGTGACTTTGCTTTATGAGTTTCCCCCGGTTAAGACAGTTTGATATAAACAGTTAGTTAGAATTTATACAGAAAAGTTGTTTACAATACAAATTCAAGGGCAAAATAAAAATCAGGACCATGCCACAACTGAAATTCTCAGCATCACTGTTTATCGATTAACTACATATATTCCTAGCATATTATAAGTCAATAAGAAATTGAGTAACAATAAAATAGACACCCTGGGCTAAGCACATTAATTAGCAGGATTAGTCTTTCTATGATAAGCAAATTTATTAGTGGGATTAGTCTCTGCATGCCACGTACAATTGCTAGTAGGATTAGTCCCTTAATGATAAGCAAATTTACTAGTGGGTTCAAGTTCTGCATGTTACACACATTTTCTGGCAGGATTAGTCTCTGCATGCTAAACACAATTAGTTTCACTATGATAAACAAATTTACTATTGGGTTTCAATTCGGTATGCCAAAAAGATTACCAGTGGGATTAGTCTCTGCATACAAAAAAAAAAAAAAAACTGCCTAGTGGGATTAGTCCATATATGATAAGGACATTTACTATGGGGATTAGTTTTTCCATGCTGAACAATTGTATCAATGGCATTTTTACTACTGGGATTAGTCCCTCTATGCGCTGCGACATACCGGTGGGATTAGTAGGCTTAGTCTCTGCATGATAAACACATCTCCTAGGGGGATTAGTCATTGCGTGCTAAGTAGTTTACTAGTGGGATTAGTCCTTGAATGCAAAAATAATCTAGTGGGATTAGTCTCTGCATGCAAAAACAAGCCAGTGGGATTAGTCCATATAGGATAAGGAAATTTACTACTGGGATTAGTTTTTGTATGATAAACAAACATATTAGTGGGATTAGTCTCTGTATGCTTATTTACAGTGGCTAGTAGTCTTAGTCTCTCAATGATAAGCAAATTTACTAGTGGGTTTAAATTCTGTACGCTAAAAAGGTCACCAGTGGGATTAGTCTTTGCATGCTAAACAAATTCTCTAGTGTGATTAGTGTCTGCATGCAAAAATAATCTAGGGGGTGTCCATATATGATAAGGAAATTAACTAGTGGCATTAGTTCTTCTATGCCTAACCGTTTTACTACTGGGATTAGTCCCTCTTTGTTAAGCAGTTTATTGGTGGGATTAGTAGGCTTAGACTCTGCATGATAAACACATTTCCTAGGGGTATTAATCTTTGCATGCTAATCATTTTACTAGTGAGATCAGTCTCTGCATGCTAAAACTAATTTATGAATGGGATTAGTCTCTGTACACCAAACAAATGTACTAGTTGGAAAGTCTCTGCATGCTAAAATGCTTTTCTTTATACGCTAAGGAAATTTACTAGTGCGATTAGTTTTTGTATGCTAAACAAGTGTATTAGTGGCATTAGTTCTTCTATGACTAGCATTTTTTTCTAGTGGGGTTGGTCCCTCCATGTGAAGCAGTTGATTAGTGGGATTAGTAGGATTAGTCTCTGCATGATAAACAAATTTCCTAGGGGATTAGTCTCTGCATGCCAAGTAATTTTACTAGTCCCTATATGCCAAGTAACTTTACTGTAATTAGTCTCTGCATGCTAAGCACATTTACTAGGGATTCTGAAACCTGAGGATGCTTTACAAATGCAATGCTAATCCAAAGGCATGCTAAGCATTTTAGAGGATTAGGGATTAGTCTCTGTATGATAAACAATTTTTCTAGTGGAGTTACTCTCTGCATGCTGACCAAATTTACTGCAGTTTTTAATTATTTAATTTTTTTTATTAACAGCCATTAACCAAAACCCAGCCTACTGTGTGTGTGACAGAGTATGTTTTTTTTGTGTGTGAAGTGTGTACTCACTGTAGAGAAACACACTAGCATTGTGTACACCCAGCCGGTTGGTGGCCACGCAGGTGTAGTTTCCGTAATCATCCTCCGTGACGTTGGCCACAGTGAGCTCAGTGCGAGTGCCGACAATGTGGATACTAATCCCCTGCATGTTCGACAGCCTGGGGAGAGAGAGAGAGAGAGAGAGAGAGAGATTTATAATTAAGTGAACCTGCACTACACTGCACAGAACAACTTTAGAATATATAAACATGTCAGTAATAGACAGGGAAATGCATGTAATTAAACTGTTCACAGGCTGCAACATTAGCACGTGAGCAGGACTAAAACTCTAGAGCACATTTTACAATATTATATTAATATTATATTAATATATTAAGTAGAAGCACACACTCAGTGCAGTCAGGCTCAAATGGTTCCTCTATGCTGTGTTTACTAGCAGGGGTACTCTCTCATTGGTCAGTGTATTTATTAGCATATACAGTATCTGTACCACATAAGTGTGGCTAGTCCACTAGAAAGCGCTGTGTTTTTTTGATGCTTCATTATTAGGGATTAGCCTCTGCACGCTAATCCCTAGTTGGTTTAGTTCCTTATGCTAATGAAATATACTACTGGGATTCATCTATGCATTCTTGAAAATGCTACACAATTTTACTAGTGGGGTTAGTCTTTGCATGCTAAGCACACTAAGTTCCTAATTAAGTAGTGGGATTCATTTTTACATGCTAAGCAAATGTACTAGAATGTTTAGTTTTGATATGCTAAGCAAATTTAGTAGTGGGATTAGTTTCTACATGGCAAGCAAATTTATTAGTGGAATTAGTCCATATTTTAACTAATTGGATTAATCTCTGTATGCTAAGCACATTTACTTGTGGGATTGGTCTCTGCATTCCAAGCACATTTGCTAGTGGGATTATTTACTAATAAGCAAATTTAGTTGTGTCATTAGTTTATGTATGTTTAGCAAATGTACTAGTGGGATTGGTTTCTACATGCTAAGCAAATTTAGTAGTGCCATTAGTTTCTGTATACTTAGCAAATGCACTAGTGGGATTAGTTTCTACATGCTAAGCAAATCTGCAAGTGGGATTAGTTTCTACATGCTAAGCAAACTTACTAGTGCAATTAGTTTTGTATTCTTACCAAATTTAATAGCAATTTTACTAGTGGGATTAGTCTCCGCTAGTAAAACAAATGTATTAGTGGGATTAGTCCATGCATGATAAGCACATGTAATTATGATGTTACATTTGAATTAATTATTAATTAAAATGGATTAGTCTTTGCATGCTAAGCAATTTCACTAGTGGGATTAGTCCCTCTATGATAAGCAAATTTAGTAGTGTTATTAGTCTATGCATGCTAAACAAATTTGCTAATGGGTTTAGAACCCTATGCTAAGCAAAGTTACTAGTAGAATTCCTGTTTGAATGCTAAGCAAATGTACTAGCAGGATTACTCCCTCTATACTAAGTGTATTTACTAGTAGTATCAGTTACTCTCCGGGGATTGACAGTCCCTTTGTGCTAAGCCTAATAGGTGTATATACTAGCAAAGATTGTACCTCTTGTCGTCTCGGTACCACTCGAACTCTGGTTTGGGCACCGCTGTGGCGTCGCACTGCAGAACTCCAGGACGTCCCACCTGTGTCTCGGAGCTCTTAGCCCCTTTAATAAAAGGCGGATCTACACGAGAGAGAGTTACAACATAAACAAAACCTTCATCTTCTACACAATAGAAAACAAAAGGCTAAATTTCCCAGAGATAAAAGAAGACGAAGAGCTGAGGAGAGCGACACACTGCAGCTATTGCCGTAAAATATATTGCACTCAGTCACAGCCTGAGATAAACACACGGCGGCTCTAGCGCGGTTATAGATTATGAGCCTCGTATTATATTACTTTATTTATCCTCCTCGGTGCTGAGACTGGAAACTTTACAAATAAACACATCACTGCTGCATATTAAACAGCGTAATATATTCAGTGTGTGTGTGTTTGGGTTCAGACTGTATACACGGGCACATCAGGGTCCTGTTGCCTCTCAGTACGACACGTTGTGGGAAATGCTGAAAGGATTCCCGACATTACTAAATTCAGTTTAATTACACAAAGCGGCTTGGGAGGAATCTGGATGAGGAGAGAAATTTAAGGCTTAATCGTCTTAAATTTGTTTTGTCGTAATGAGATTTCTACCACAGCACTGTTGGATTCTGGATTCTGATTGGTCAGAAGGTGTCGATTCGTTTTCTAGAACAGCAGCTCTGACTGCTCTGTCAATTCGCTTGTCTTAATATGTTTCTACAGTAGACAGATTAGAAACTGTTGATACGGTGAAGTTTTCTGCAATTTATTTAAAATTTAAAATTGTATGATTATATGTTTATGATAAATCTGTTATAGCAATTTGGTTTGATTTGTTGCAAATGAATCAATATATTAAAAATAGCAACAACAACAAAAAAAAAAAATTGTACAATATGCTAAAAAACCTGGTCTGTGGCGTCGCAAACCCCTTTCTTCATGAACAGCAGGTAGGATTGATTGGCAGGGACAGGCTTTCAGGCGCGTTTTGTTATATGCCACTCGGGTGTAAAGGAAAGTCGTGAGGAATGAGGCGCACTCGGCAGCAGGGCTAAAGAGACGGCGCTGGAGGGGGCGCCGAAATGAAACACGGGTCAACCCGTGCAGACAAAAAGGTCAGTTTTCGATATCAGCCCTGACGTTTGAGGCAAATATCAGCAGGAACGAGAAGAAATAAGACTGCTGCATGAGTCGAAAGCTTTTTCATGCTTCTAATAACTTTTTAAAACGTGCTTATTACTAACTTATGTCTGACGCATGGAGATAAGATATTGCCCCGGGCGAAATATGTAAAAAATAAAAAATAAAATTATAATCACAAAGCATTTCTGTATTGGTCTATAATAAACTATTCAATCAATAATTTACTTGCATGTGATATTAGCATATTAGCATATTACCAGGCCATAGGGTATTGGTATGTATTTATTGTAATGTACTAACACACCATCAAGGACGTATATATTTATTTATTTATTTATTTATTTATTTATTTATTTTATTGTCGTGGTGGATCTGTATAGCCGCAGAGAAAATACTCTTTTCCTGAAGGTTATAATTAGGATATCATATCGTTTTTGTTGTCGAGATTTAACATGGTGGATGGTATTGTCACTCAGACTGAGGAACCTGTTCGCAAATAAGAGTCCTCTCAGCTGAAATTAGCTGAAAATACGACTTGGCTGTTTAAACATGCTTAGTTTTGTGGCAAAGGTCAAGCTAACTAGCTAACTAGTGCTCACTACAGCTACGGTGAGCATTTAGAAAATTCAAAAGATAAATAATAACGTGAAAATATTGTTAATTGTCATAGCTAGGTTTTTTTTTTTAACTGTTTTGACATAGCATTAATTGACAGGTGATGTATTTAAAAGATAATATCAATATTATAGTGTTTTGAGTCACTGTTATTACTCGTATTATTCGTTCATCTGCTCATATGGAAACGATCTAGACGCTAGCTAAAACTGCAACAAACACTGGTTAGCTAGCTCGCTTTGCCTTTACTATAATGCTAACCATACTTTAAAAGCCTAGTCGTGTTCTTAGCTATTCTCAGAAGCTAGCAAGGGACTATGAAGACTATGAGTAGACAAATATTACTAATGTAATGGAGCTAAGCTCTGAATATTTCTGTCAACCAAAATGCTAGCCAGTAAAAACAGGAAGTAGTTTTTCTTAAAAAAAAAAAAAAAAAAAAAAAAACTTCAAATGTCAATATAAAAATCTCCATTTAATTAATTATAATCTGTCAGCTGAAGTGAAGTAGTAATCATGATAGAAAATTGTAATTTGTTTCATCTGTGCACTCAGGTACTTACAGTTGACGACCACGTTGACGTACTTGACGTCGGGCGTAGCGACGTCGTTGCTAGCCTTACACTCGTAGCGGCCGGCCTGAGTGCGCATGATTCCGGAAATTTCCAAATACTCGCCCACGTCCAGGGTCTCAGCTGTTGAGACACAAAACAGAATCAAAATTAGCATCAGTGTCATTGTCATCATCATCATCATCATCATCATCATCACCGTCATCCTCATCAACAGCAGTACAGAGATACAGATAGTGGTATTAGGCGTTGGTCTGATACCATGCTAATTTACTCATAGTTGTAAAAATAAAATGCTCTTATACCAACATCCAGTACCAGGTGATACAATATGACATACGCCATGACAAATGACACGAAGTGACCTCTGGACGTCAAAGTAAAATCGAAAGTCAAAGATCAAAAATCAAAGTAAAGCAGACTGTAAGCTGTGCTCTGTGAACAAATCTACAGGGGGAACTACGGCATCTTCCTACAGTTCAACTCGGCACAAGAAGTTCACTGGTAGCAGCACACAGCGAAAACAAACGCCGTGGTAAACGCTAGGGTTAGGGCTAGGCGAGAGAAAATGTCTACAGACAACACTAGGTGAATGAAAATAACGGTCACTGACATCAAGGGACTTGGACGCAATGAAAACAAAAATATACCTGCAGCTGTGCAGAAGCACTTTTCCGAAGTGAAACAAAACCCGCTCTGTGTTTAGAACCGTACTCAATCCAAGCTAACTAATGTAGCATAGCTAATGCATGTCATTTAAAATCAACTCGCTAACGTTATAAAGAACTTAGTCTTAGTACATGAACATGCCAGTGTGTGCTAAATAGAGTGAAATAAAATGTTAAAATACTAATTCCATTACTCATTTTGCTATCAGTACCAAAAAAAACAAACAAACAAACAAAAAAAACATTGACACGGTCTAAAAAAAAGGTATCAGTGCATCACTACTAATTAATGAGCTTATTGTTGTTGATATTCAAAATGGTGGATGATATTGTCAGTCAGACTGAGGAAGAAACTGCTCACAAATGTAAGTTTCCTCAGCGGAAATTAGCTAAAAACTAGCAGCTAGGCTTTTTAGTTAGCTTTGTAGCAAAAATCCATGCTAGCTAGATAGCTAACTAGTGTTCAGTAAGGTCCCAGTTAGCATTAGGGATCATTTCCATCAGGGCTGGTGAATGTAGAAGTAAATAATAACAGTGATTAGACCGATTGATAACAGTCATAGGTAGCATTTTTGATGATCATTCATACAGTATTTTTGCTCACAGTCTGACACGACGACATTCAGTTAGCTAACATAGTGCTAATCAAGTTATTAACGAGCTAATGAGTTTGCTCATCCTGTTTGAAGCCATGCTAGACTTTTGCAGTTAACACTGCTGTATTAACTGATACACTGACACAAAGAAAACATTGTATCAGGAAGCTAACTTTTGATGAGCGCAGGTTCTAAAATGTTTTGGTGGAAGGAGGCCAAAGAGCAGGTACGAGCTGATAATTAGGCTTCTATAACACGCTTGTGAAAATCTAACGAGAGACATGCTCGACCCCGAAATGTCTCGTACATACTTTGAAAGTGTGTGTGTGTGTGTGTGTGTGTGTGTGTGTGTGTGTGTGTGTGTGTGTGTGTGTGTGTGTGTGTGTGTGTGTGTGTGTGTGTGTGTGTGTGTGTGTGTGTGTAGGACGACCTGGCAAATCTGAAAGCATCTTCTCCTGCCCTCGCTAGTCTGTGTGTAGGTGTGTGACTTCTTGTCTTAATTAGCATGCCTCGTTATGGAACCCTCATTCCATCTAACTCAGCAAAGGCATTGTGGGTAAGCGGAGGTGAACGCTGACTGGAGTGGTGAGTGATTATGGAGGAGAACAGTGTCATTTTGAGACGATATAATGGGTCTTAAGCAACAACAAAATAGCATTTTAATTTACATTTTTACATTTAAAACAACTGACCTACTGAATTTATAAGATTTTAAAATATTTTTCTTTAGGAATAGGAATTACATAATTAATACTTTAATATTATGCTTAAATCTATTGAAAATATGGACTCCACAAGACCTCTGAAGGTGTGCTGTGGTATCTGGCACAAAGACGTTAGCAGCAGATCCTTTAAGTCCTGTAAGTTGGGAGGTGGGGCCTCTGTGGGTCGGACTCGTTTGTCCAGAACATCCCACAGACGCTCGATTGGATTGAGATCTGGGGAATTTGGAGGCCGAGTCAACACCTTAAACTCTGTCATGTTCCTCAAACCATTCCTGAACAATTCTTGCAGTCTGGCAGGGCTGATTATACTGTGTTCTGACACCTTTCTATCAAAGCCAGCATTAACCTTTTTTCAGCAATTTGTGCTACAGTAGCTCTTCCGTGGGATCGGACCAGACGGGCCAGCCTTCGCTCGCCACGCACATCAATGAGTCTTGGGCGCCCATGACCCTGTCGCCGGTTCACCGGTTGTCCTTCCTTGGACCACTTTTGGTAGGTACTAACCGCTGCATACCAGGAACACCCCACAAGTCCTGGCGTTTTTTGGAGACGCTCTGACCCTCATCACAATTAGGCAATTGTCAAAGTCACTCAGATCCCATTTCCCATTTTTCCAGCTTCCAACACATCAACTTCGAGAACTGACTGTCCACTTGCTGCCTAATAAATCCTAATATATCCCACCCCTTTACAGGTGCCACCGTAACGAGATAATCAATATTATTCACTTCACCTGTCAGTGGTTTTAATCTTGGTTTTAGTCTTTATTCTGGCTGATCGGTGTATGGAAATAATGTAATGGCACATGAGAGAGTCACGCTGTTACTGCATATGGGATCCTAGGCATGATAATCACGCACGTTGCTCTATTTAACAACAAATTGTTTGGCTGTCAGCTCATAAAACAGCACTTGTTTTGGCACATCGTACTTTTTTTGCACCGTGAGGAATATTTTGTACTGACGGCGACAGAAAATGTGACTCTTTGGCAGGAATTAAAATGCAGAAGTCTGAATCAGTGGACCAGTCACGAAAAGAATTATTCGTATTTTTTTTTTTCTTCTTCTTTCATGTGCTGATGCAGTAAATTGGATGCACAGTTTAATCGATACAAAACCGAGTTCATGAAATCGTAATTTTTTTTCTTTTTACTATTTCGAGTAAATTGATCCATTTTCTAGAACAGCAGCTCTGACAGTAGCGCAGCTGCAAATCACAGGTTTATATTAATGCGCTTGTTCTAATACGTTATCGTTTCCATAGCAACAGTGATCACTCACAGGGACTTGCACGCCGGATGATCCGCATAAACTTACTTAAAACGTGTAACTGACACTGAAAGGTTTCAGCGCTTTGTAACAGTCAGAGGTAAAACGGTAACTTTGAGATTTCCGACACGGAAGCGTTTTCAGGACAGGGGAGTTTCTCGGGAACATGACGAGCTGCAATTTTTTTTTTTCCACAATCGGAAGCTATTTCCACAATCTTAGAATGTTAGTCTCTTGAAATTGAGCTGTAAATCACATCCAAAAACACCTGAATTTTATATATCCACCATTATTCAGATTTTTATTACTACATTAAATTGTTTTGTCTTTTGTGTTTTTATATGGATTATAAACAAAATGAGAGACAGACAGAGAGACAGACAGAGAGACAGACAGCACAGACGCAGACAGCACAGACGCAGACAGCACAGACGCAGACAGCACAGACGCAGACAGCACAGACGCAGACAGCATAGAATGAAATGAAACGAAAACACGTGGACTATTTTTTTTTTTTTTTTTTATTATCCCAAACATGAAGACAATTTCTTTGGTAATCTCTCTCTCTCTCTCTCTGTGTGTGTGTGTGTGTGTGTGTGTGTGTGTCTCTGTGTGATTGGAGCTGCTCTGAATCACATCTCATATTCGTTTAACATCATGCTAATGCAGAGCGGGCCTGCCATCGCCGTGTGTGTGTGTGTGTGTGTGTGCGTGTGTGTGTGCAGAGCAAAGTGAGGAGCGAGGGCTAATGTGGCGGAGCCAAGAGGGAGAAAATGGAGTGCCAAATTCATTTTCTTTTCAATCTCGGTAATCACCTCATATTGTCACGTACAGGAGAAAAGAATCTGCAAAGAAGAAAAGAATATGTGACAATCTATACACACACACACACACACACACACACACACACACACACACACACACACACACACACACAGTGAGGTCTCCCATTGACTTGTATATTACTGAAGCAAATTAATCAGTTATTTTTGCATCATGGGGACCAACTGAATCTCAGAACTCATTGATTGGTCCTCATAAAGGGCTAAAAACATGCATACATATATATACACACACACACACACACACACACACACACACACACACACACACACACAGAGTACATTCCACCCACTCTTTGGCCTCAGGGTTGATGTAATAGAACTACAGATATGCGTTTTTTAAAAAATATATATATATATATGCACAAGTTATAGAAAGTCTGCCAGTGTTGTCCTTCACCGCCTCCTTTCAGCTCCAACAGCCTTCTTCTCCACTCATTAACATCCCTGTGAGCGTCTGGGGTCAAAACGTTAGTGTGTGTGTGTGTGTGGATAGTGATGGTGTGTTTAATCATCAATAAAGAGCTTAGCAAAGAAAAGGTTGATGGCATCAAACAAGATATTTCATGATTTTTTTTTTTTTTTTCAGAATAATTGACTGCGTATGGTGAATGTAACAAGAAAAACACTCAATAAAATACTGATATTTGTCGGGTAGTTAAAGGTTCTTAGCAACTTCCAGGGGTTTGGGGAACACTCTGGTGGAGGGTTCTATCCACAGAACCTTTAAAGGTTCCTTCAGGGAGACAGTGCAAATGGCTTGTTTTCTTTTAATTTACATTTTATGTTACATCATGTTATATTATATTTGACAAAAATCCGCTTCTTCAGTCCGCATTTTCTATCCCTCTTCTTTTGGGGGGGGGGGGTGTCATTGTGCTTAAAGGTGGTGGTCTAGAACCTTGGAGGCATGATTTAAATAAACCTAATGCGAAGCTCAGAAAATCAACTTAAATTAAGAATGTGCGGAACCCGACTCTGAATACGAGGAACTTTCCCAGTGTAAATATCCAAGAGTCCGTACGGGATTTCGTGGAGGTTTTTTTTTTTTTTTTTTTTTATTGCTGCGGCCAAAAATCCTTGATTTTGATTTTAGCTTTTTTCAAAATTTGCATAGTTTTTTTGTGCTTTATTTTTATTTATTTTTTTGCAGAAAACTACTTGAATTGGCGAAATCGCAACTGCAGGAAACTGTCTTTCGCAGTGATGTTTGTTGGTGAATGAGACCTTTTAGCTGTACTCATGTTCGACGCACGTGAATCGAAGAGGGCTTTGGCTGAATGTGTGTTGTGATGACGTCACATGACGCGTCTCGGCCCAAATCTGTGGAAATTATGAAAAATTGCAAGCTCCTCCGAATACTGCAGAGTTTCCTTAATTTTGGATTAATTTCTGCGATCGTAAAATCCCGGAGGGACTGTTTAAAAGAGGTAGCTTTTTTTTTGCTTCTTCACTTTAGACTCTGAATACAGCCTAACCTCTCAAAAACACTAAAATCTAAACTAAACTAACAATTTTCTTACGTTATTTTGAGTCACAGGCAAGATTATAGCTAACGCCTAGCATTATCATAGATGCAAACACAACGTTTTCTTAAATTCAGCATGTAATAGTAGTTCTTGTACACAGCAGTGGTGTTTTTGATTTTTCGGAGCACAGTAAGTAAACGATTCATTACGTATCTATTACATTTTAGCATCTGGGAGGGGAAAAATAGCGGATCTAGATGCGGCGTGCAAACGTCCCGCCTCCAAGCAGATTCCGCTGATTTATCCCTTTCAATCATTTCTGAGCTAAATGTGCTCGAGTGATGTAGGGTGTGATCTCATCAAGAGGAAACATGAGGATGTGACACGCAGCGGAGGATCTAATGTACAAAAAAACAAACAAACAAAAAAAACAAGCAAATTTGAAAAACAAAAAAACAAAACCCCAAACAAAAACAAATTGATGTATATTAATAAATGTAGAAATATTGGTATTAATACAAATAAATAAATCGGAAAAATAGCATAGATAAATAATATAAATGTCAAACATATAAAATCATGTTTAAATGGGTAAATAAATAAATAAATGATGCAAGAGTATGTTTTTGTCTTTACAAATTTATCTGAAAAATATACCAGCATTAAAACTAGCTTAAAAAAAATATTTTTCTAGAAGGTACTTAAGTAAATGTAACACAAAGAATTTATTTATTTAGATAAAAAAAAAAGATTTAGATTATGATTATTATTGTTATTATCATCACTACTCAAAAACGGTGCAATCTTTGACTCTATAAGACTAGACTATTTACACCTGAGATCCATGTTTTAGAGTTTTCTACGAAAATGAAACCTTTCTGAATATTTTATCACAATTTTTTTTTTTTTTTTTATAACAATATTGACTGTATTAGTTTATTCCCCGTGTTTTATTAATTATCTGTAGCGCTTTCTTTATAACCCGGCATGCACGCAGAAACGGAAACGCAAAGATCCAAGGCAGTCCGAATATTTCCGTGGTGTAGAAACGCCTCACCTGAATGCAGATGATGAAAAGTTTGTGTGTGCGTTTGTGAGTAATGCATCACTGTGACACATAAACACTTTCATAAATTACCACAAAGGAGCTTACAGCAGCGCAAAACCTATGAAGCAGTGCAGCGTAACAGCACGTCCTGGTAGGTGTGTGTGTGTGTGTGATTTAAACGCACATTCATCACTTCAGTGGAAAAAGCTCTGAGAGGACGCATCGCGCATCACTTCCTGGCTTCCGGTGAGCGTACAGTCAAACAGACTAGCAAGAAAACGAATTTAAGCGATAAACGCTGTTTATATGCGACACTCCGACTGCTGCACTGTGTCGGTTCTCTGTTACAAGCTCCTCCCCTTTTTGATCCACAGCGTGTACCATGCTTCTGTACACACACTTCAGCTAGAACAGTACACAAGCATGTGATCTGAGACAGCTGGCAATATGAACAACCGGCAGTGTGTGTGCGTTTGAACGATTATAGCGGCAGTTTGAAATGAGAGGTCACGATCTGCAAAAAACCCCAGAAGAAATGTGTGGGATGAAACACACACACACACACACACACACACACACACACTTGCAAATAAGTGCCATTTTTCTCACCCGCACGAGCAGCTTTAGTTTATTTTAGAAAAATGGCTCATGAGGGAGTTAAAAAGCGTTTCAGACTCGTCAAGAGAACAAAAACTGAAGAAGCAGCCATGTTTTATTCACGAGCTTCATTTTTTTAAACCGTCACGTCGCAATCGTCTCTTTAGTTTCGTCTAAGTGAATACTAATTCATTCGCAACCTCAAAGCGGCGCTTTAGTCACTTTTGTCTTCGACTAATCCCGCGTGGCTCGGCTCGGTGTTTTAGAAATAAATTCACTTCTTCTTTCAGCGCACTTCACACAAAAGCCTCGCTCCTTTCTCACGCGTTCCCTCCTCGAGACGTACAGTTGTAAATAAACGGCAGAATGGGGAATCGAGGGATTTGCTCAAGTCATTAAAAGCAAAAAAGAGACTCAAGCCGAGTTATTTAATATTTGTGCATTTTCATGTGTGTTTACTGAAATATCACGGGGTTAGAAGCAGCCCAGATAGCATACATTTCCGGGCCTCATCTGGTCCAACTATGGCAAAGGTCATACAGGCCGTATCTGGCCCTCACACACCACAAGCCGGTTTTGGCTTGTTTTGTCTGGGCCCACATCTGGCCCAGAAGCCAGCCACACTCAGGTTGAGTCATTACCATCATTCCATACGGTATGTGGGCCAGCTGTCATTTGCTGTCTGGGAGGCGCGGTCCAGCGTTGTGTGCTATGCTGCTTCATTTACACAAAGCTAACTGAGACGAAAATGACACGATAGCGCGAGGCACGGCACGACACGGCACGTATTTAAAGCCTTACTGGGACTGGACTGGTTTTATTAACAAACTACAGAGGTGCTTGAAAGTTTGTGAACCCTCTAGATTGTTCTATATATCTGCATAAATATGACCTAAAACGTCATCCGATTTCCTAAAAGTGGATAAAGAGAACCCAGTTAAACAAACGAGACGAAAAAGATTATACTTGGTCATTTATTTACTGAGGAAAACGATTCAATATTACATATCTGTGAGTGGCAAAGGTACTGCGTGAAACGCTGATGATGTTGGTCATATTTATGCAGAAATATAGAAGATTCTAAAGGGTTCTAGGGACTGATCTGGTAAGATTACGGCGCGTTTTATGTTCTATGCGACGAGCAGTAGAAATAATATCCCATATGAATCGACATGTCGGTGAAGGTTGCGTTATATCCTGCGAGAAACGAGAAAGGAAATATAGACGACATGTCTGTAAAGCGATGCTGATGCTTCCGGGTGCTTTTATGTTATTTTAAGTTATTGAGTTCCTAGAACAGATAAAGCTGTACACGTATTATAGTCATGTGACCTTTCAGATTTCAGATTCTGTCCAAATTCTTCCACAGCTTTGTGATACGTTCCTAACCCAAGACACGCCGTGAAATTATAACATCATAACAATTATAACATTCTGACGATTGTGTCCTGAAACCGGTTGTGCTGTGCGTCCGTGTTCTGAACCTCTGCACTCTTCATCTCTCCGATAAAGGCCTTAAAACAGCCCTGAGGTCCCTTTACTGGGCTTTTTTGTATTTACTCCTGAGCTGCAGAGGAATACGGCCGACTTTACACACAATCCTCACTATACTGCGCTCCGGATCCCAACCCACATCACTTCAGCTATGAGGAGAGGATGGAACAGCTGCTCGACCATATCGACCAGCTGCTCGGTGTTTGATCACAGAGTGCGAGGTAAAGCAGGTCTTGCAGTTGCTAGTCAACTAAAACGTGCACTAGTCACTAGTCTAATACGTCCATTTTTGTCTTGTTTTCTTTTCATTCTGTAAAAAAACAAAAAAACAAAACAGTGAGGCAGAAAGAAGCCAGATGAACCAGTTCTACAGTCAACTGCACGTTGTGTAAGACTCCACTGGGAAAAATTTCCTTCAGTTTATTTTCTTTTGCTTTGGCCACTCCTGAAGGAATTCCTCCCACAGTTATTTTTGTTGTCCCCTAAAGCTAAATAAACTCCTCGCATTGTGGGCGAATTGCATTCAGAACCGAGGGTAGTCAATCCGAGCAGTCCCTCCAGGATTTCGCGATCTTGCGATCGCAGAATCGAACGCTCAATCAAGCAAACTCCGCACTATTCGGAGGAGCTTGCAATTTTTCAAAATTACCGCAGATTTTCCGCAGATTTGGGCCGCCATGTGACGTCATCACAGCGCGCATTCAGTCAAAGCCCTCTTTGATTCACGTGCGTCGAACACAAGTACAGCTACAAGGTCAATTGCAATTGCAAGTAGTTTTCCGGAAAAAAAAACAAAGCACAAAAAACTCTGCAAGATGCATCGCAAATTTTGAAAAAAGCCGCAGCAAAATCAAGCATTTTTGGACGCAACAATCACAAAAACAAAAAAACCTCGGACTAACAGTCTGATCCAGAACTGTTTTTCTTTTTCCCACCGGACACCACTAAGACCAGAATTGAACATGGTGGGGGGGTGGGACCTCCCAGACATCCCGTCCTCCATCCGAGAAAGGCGGCTCATGGAAGTATATCAGGAAATCTGTTCAGATGGACATGAGCTTCCATGCTGCGCACTCTCAGTTCCAGTGTCCTTAAACAGTGTAATATGATAAACAGATTTATTATTTTGCACATTTATTACACCCAGTATGTTTTTTCTATGTTGCTATAGAAACCATAACGCATTAGAAAGAGTGCGTTAATACTGTATAAACATGATTTGCTGCTGTGTTATTGTCAGAAAATGAATCAACACCTTTTGACCAATCAGAATCCAGAATTAAACAGCACTGCGGTATAATTAATAATTGGTATGTAAATTAAGAATTGAATAGAGGTGCTACTATTAAAAGCAGATGCAAATTAAACATGATCTAACAACGGGAGAAGTGTGTTAGAGTCAATACTCTTTCTTTTCTTCAGTTTTTTCCTTCAACACTTTTTGTTGAAGACACACACACTTCTTTTTTCTCCCCGACTGTGTGTGTTTTTTTTTTTTATATATCACGTTCCCCTCAGAGCAAAAGCGTCAACACTAAATCAACAATAAAGTACACAAGTATGACACCAGAGACTAAAGGTGCTGTGTGTGTATGTGTGTGTCACACACTTCCAGGCTTTATTTTACTTGCGTGTGTGTGTGTGCGCGTGTTCTCATTCTGCGGCCCTCTGGAGCCCCGGTGCTTGCATTCGGCCTTAATTACTCTCGAGTGCCTCTTCTCGTGTCCTAATTAGGGGATGATTAAGAGGCTGACTTCGAAGGCAACGCAGTCACCTGACCTGCGGATCAGACACCAGGCTGCGGGCCAAAACACGACCAAATTCTCACCAAATCATTATTTTCGCACCGAGATACAGATGGCTGCAGATCTTTTCTTATATCAATATTCAGATTTTACTCATATTTTGGAAAAAAACAAAAATATTCCATTTCCTGTATTGCATCCAAGTCTGATCTCTGATGCCACAGTGTGTCTAATTGCTTACTCGGAACTGTGCAAGTGCGGATAATGGCGCTATTTAACAGTTAAATGACTCCATTTAACCACTCTACCTCGTTGCTTTCACCTCCTAGGCACAGACAATGAACATCATCCTTCCAATTTACTTTTATTTTACACGTAATACTAATTACTAACACATTTTTACATTCACCTGAGACTTTTTGCTAAAAAAAATTTCATTCTTTTGTTCTAATGTTCTGGAATCTGATATCCATTGGGTCTTCTGATTTTGTAGAGGTCTGGGAAACTCGTTAAATCCAATAGCATGCATTTAATTTAAGCAGGTTATTTAGAAGGCTCTAATTACAGTCCAATTACATTTACATTTGATGTTATTTTTTTCTAACACTGCACCACACTCCTTGCTTTTGTGCTGATTTCAGTGATACAATTAAATTAAAGTCCCCATGAAATGAGTGAGTGAGAGTTTTGTGGCTTTAAGTATGAATATGTCTTATGCCTTAAGGTTATCCATAAGCTAGTGTGCTCCAAAACTATGGCAGAATTCGCATTTATAAAATATATATATATATGCATTCAAAATTGACAGTCTTTCTCTATACCACCAATTATGATGACATCATTCTGCCCTTCAGCTTCTCGTCACACCAAATTCTCACCAAATCATTATTTTCGCACCGAGATACAGATGGCTGCAGATCTTTTCTTATATCAATATTCAGATTTTACTCATATTTTGGAAAAAAACAAAAATATTCCATTTCCTGTATTGCATCCAAGTCTGATCTCTGATGCCACAGTGTGTCTAACTGCTTACTCGGAACTGTGCAAGTGCGGATAATGGCGCTATTTAACAGTTAAATGACTCCATTTAACCACTCTACCCCGTTGCTTTCACCTCCTAGGCGCAGACAATGTACATCATCCTTCCAATCTACTTTTATTTTACACGTAATATTAATTACTAACACATTTTTACATTCACCTGAGACTTTTTGCTAAAAAAAAAATCCATTATTTTGTTCTAATGTTCTGGATATATAACGAGTTTCCCAGACCTCTACAAAATCAGAAGACCCAATGGATATCAGATTCCAAATAACTGTATTATTAACTGTATTATTATAACTGCCACTTGGGTCCAAACGTTCAACACCAAGCAAGTTATTTAATATATATATATATATATATATATATATATATATATATATATATATATATATATATATATATATATATATATATATATATATATATTTTCAACAGTTATCAAACACACATTTAAAAAAAAAAAAAAAAAAGAAGTTGCATTTCTTGAACATAAAAGGCCACTAGATCATCCTTGACCTAAGGGCTGTTTGGTGCCTGTAAACTTTTGAAGCACACACAGCTGACTGATTCAAAGTCAAAGCCGCTCGTGACCTTTAGTGACCCTGCAATAAATAACAAGCCGGATAGCATGGGTCATGTGAACAGTGTTCTCCCACACACACCCACAGAGCACTGATCCACAAAGCCACACACACACACACACACACACTGGTATTACATCCTCGTAAACAAATTCCATGTTCTCGTGTATCATCACTTAACATCCTCTTATACTACAGTTTTTGTTGATTACAGAACAACTTGTGGTCATTTTTGTCCATTTATGGTTAGGTTTAATGTTACTAAGTAACCGCAAAGTGCAACGCCGCAAAGTGCAACGCCGCAAAGTGCAACGCCGTAAAATGCCCTGTGTCTCTATCCATAAGCTTCTTACAGAAAGCTTCAGCATATCGACAGTTATACATTTCTCTTTGTTTACAAAATACATTTAAAAAGACTCTTTATTGTTAAGTAAAGTTCTCAATATGTCTGTAACGAAAACTATTTTCGTTAAATCAGTACTTCAAGTCAAACTTCTTCTACAAAGACAAACCAAGCTGTAAAAAACTGTCGAGACAGATTCAAAAAAATTTTTTTCTAGCTAATTAACAAACAGATTCATTAATAAATCAAATAAATTGCAGGTCCCTTCAACTGCTGATCAGACCACAGATATTATAATCTGTCACAGACCTGCGGATCTGTTGCAGCTTATATTCAAACCCTGAGCATTTCGCAAACTTGCTCGATAGAAGTGAAAATATCACGTGAAAAAAAAAAAAAAAAAACAACACAGCAAAAGATTAAATGTCTGCCAGTCTTCCTGATCTCTCAAGCAGATCTTCTTCAACTCCTAAACTCTTCAAAGGACCTTTGTTCTTCTAAAACGGCACCACGGAAGATTAATCTGATGCTAAGGGCTGATCTCAGTCTTAGAAACTCTTTGAGATAATTGATTACGGTTGGATCAAATGTGATTAATCTGCTCATTTAAAAAAATAAAAAATAAAAAAATAAAAAAATTCTGAGTCTGAGCCAAACTTTTTTTTAGTGCTAAAACCTGACATAAAAGAACAGCTGCAACTGATTGGAAAAAAATATGCAAGAATTGGTGCCGTGACCCGGGTGCAAATAGCCTTGCAAGTTAATGTGATGTATTTTTTGGACTGTGAATGTTTGTGGTTCATTCACTTTAGCACAGGTAAGTAGAATAATGTTTTTAATTAAAAAGAAAATTTGGAAACTATTTGAGTTTATACTATCAGCTAGCTAATATATAGCTATATATAGCAGACTGGGATGGTAAATAAATACAGTATTATTGATGCACACAAGCATTTGTTTAAGCTGTTCCACCTCCAAAATCAGTCTTGAAAATAACCTAAAACAGCCAATGAGGTGACTGTGACGCATACACTGAACTATAGATCAAGCTAAAGGAGTGCACACGGTCAATCTTTAATAAATAAAAATCAAGTGTAATTGATAAATTGTTGTGGTATAAGAGGAATAACACTTTCTGGACATCCTGTTATAGGAAAATAATGGGGTAACACTATTTGGGGTGCTACCAGTAAATCTGACTAAAAGTGACTTCTGATTGGCTTCTTCACTCACCCGATGGATTGAGCAGCCTCCAGGTGATGGACGGATCGGGCCGACCATTAGCAAGACAGCTTAGGGTGACGTTACTGCCTTCATTCACCGTGACGTCCTCGGACACTCTGTAAATGTAGGCTGGAACTGAAAAGGAAACGATGAACCATGAATGGAATTGAGTGTTTAATGAAATATAAACCATAATTATACATATAAATATCAAACATCATATCCTGTGGTCCATGCGAGAATGGAATAAAGGATTTACTATACATTTTTATACAAAGGCTCAGAAGAAGCTGAAACATTCCCTGCCTGAACAAATCCTCGTGATTTTGACTTGACAGTGATCGATGGAACTGCATTTTACAAAAACAGCTGAAATCCCTCCTGGTATCTGCATTGCTAGTATAGTACAGTAGCAAGCATGGACAACAGAGAAACTTCAGCTTGCTGTTAGCCGCATCTGAGATCTTATGTTTTCTACCAAGCAGAATTTCAGCAGGACGTTTCTGTACCAGCAGCAAACTCCTTCTCCAATCAGACTCATCTGACATCTGATAACAGATGGAAACATCTGCATTACTGAAAATTTAGCACTGATCTTTTGGTTAATATCAGCCACTTCAGCATGTGTGAGTAAATCATCATGCACTGGCAAATTCCTTGGAAATGTAACTGCTTGCTTCTGAGTCGAACCCTCTGACTCTTAACCATGGCCAGATTTCCTTCCTCCCTGCATTCAAGTAAATACCATCTGTTTTTAACCCCAATGACCAGATCTTTTCTGTCTTTTTGCTTTTTGTACATTTTTTGTACATATTTTGTACATTTTTTCATGGTTTACAGACCATACTCAGTAGGATATTAGCTCCAGTTTTCTCCTCAGAACATGAATGTATGGCTCATCTCTTTCTGATAAAGAGAGTCCAGTCCTTCAAAACAAAGAAAGGAAGCTTGCAGAAACAGACACGATAACTTCACATGATGACTCTTGTGCATTCGGTTATGTCTAGTATCCAGCTAGTACCGACGACAATTCTCAAACTAACCATTCTCGAACGGTTAAAGCTGTCATCATCATTTTCCCGCATTCATATTTAGAGACAATTTTCAAAAAACCTTCACTAGATCTGCTTTCCTAAGCTGACTTGGCATACCCGTGTGTTCTTTACTATGTGCTCACTAAAGCCATTTAGTTCAACAGGGGTCACAGAAATACACTATATGGCCAAAATTTCATAGACACCTGACCATCCCCCATCACACTCATGTGCTTGTTGAACATCCCATTCCAGATCTCCCTTTGAGGATATAATAAATTCTACTCTTCAGGGAAGGCTTTCCACTAGATTTTGGAGCGTGGCTGTGGGGATTTGTGGTCATTCAGCTACAAGAGCATTAGTGAGGTCAGACACTGATGTTGGGTGAGGAGACCTGGGGTGCATTTGGCATTCCAGTTCATCCCAAAGGTGTTCAGTGGGGTTGAGGTAAGGGCTCTGTGCAGGATACTCAAGTCCTTCCATTCCAGCCTTGGCATCCAACCATGTCTTCATGGAGCTCGGTTTGTGCACAGGGGCATTGTCATGCTGGATCAGGTTTGGGTCTTAGTTCCAGTGAATGGAAATCTTAATGCTACAGAATTCAAAGACATTCTATACAATTGTGGGCCTCCAACTTTGTGGCAACAGTGTGAGGAAGAACCACATATGGGTGTGATGGTCAGATGTCCACAAAGCTTTGGCCATATAGTATACCTCATTCTTGTGAGCCAAGTATTTTCTATTTTGATACTCTTCGTGGCCAAACATATGACATTCCTTACTTAAGGTGTTCTACAGGGGTCCATTCTTGGTCACATTCTCTTCTTTTTATATGTACCTATGGCATTAAGTTCCATAGCTATGCAGATGACACACAGCTGTACATCTGTTAAATGAGATAGTACCATTCCTCCTAAACACTATAACTCTCCCAGTTTTCTCATGTGGATGAATACGGTAGAAATGTCTTTAAACTGAATGAAGATAAAATTCTTCTTATTGGGTGTATTTTGTCATTCGATCGGCTGTCTTTCACCTGATAAAACATTCCTCAAGTTAGAACCATACATCACTTTTCTTAACACCAAGTCGTTCCTGCATGCTTTTCTTTCCTTCTGGCTTGAGCACTGTATCACGTTGTACGCTCAACTGCCAGAAAAAAAAAAACAATTATGAAAAAAACACTGACGCCTGTCCAAAATGATATAGCCTGGGTATTAACAGGTACACCTGATTACACTGGCATTGTGGGTATTTTAGGAATTATTTTAAAGTTCTACTGCTGGTGCTTAAAGCATTCAAAAGATTAGCACTAGTATAATGGATTAGCTCTCTTCATATCGCATGAACTGTTCTCAAATAGCTAGTACAGCATGCTTGATTGATGCACCAGCAAAAAAGATTTTTTATTTTTCACTCTTGTGAGGCATTACATCACTGAATACTAAGAGCACCACTGTAGCCAAGTACAACCTGACATTTTCTCCATTTTTTTCACATTTATTTGCTCGGTGACGGTTTTCAGGGAAAAGAATCCAAAGTCAGGAAAGCAGACACATCTCAGAGAAGACCTGAAAACTTCTTGTTACCTCAGACCCCAGAGCGAATGGGCAACGTTATTATGCTCCGTGCCTGAAGGGTCTGAAAAACTCTGGAGGATTCTCAGTAAACATCACATTCCCGTGTGACGTCAAGACTCACTCCGGCACATCCAAAAGATGCTGAAAACATGATATACACAGTCCTCCAGTGCAGTGAGAAATACACTAATTTGTGCTTTGTAGGCACCGTAGCTCATCAGGGGACAACCGGTTCCTTAGGTTCCTCTGGAGACAAAAGATGGAAAGACTGGTCTAGTCGTTGTTACAAAACAAAGGAGCTTTACATAAATCTGGGTATACGTAGATTTAGATCCCCAATGAGCAAGCCAGAGGTGACAGTGGTGAGGAAAAAGTCCCTGAAATGGCATGAAGAAAAAACCTTAAGAGGAACCAGACTCAAGACTTGGACATAAACTATTTTTGGTATCCAATAGTACATTATGATGTGTGCATAAAATATCCCAATATACTGGCATAACCATTTCTAAACAAAAAGAAAAAAAGGGGGGGTGGGGGGGTCTTATTATCATACTAATGATAATGCTTACATCCTTACACACCAGTTCACACCTCCAGACTTGCTTCCGTGACATCTAATGACATCACGGGGCATATACTGGAGATTCCAGTCACTTTGGTTTACTACTACAAGACCTTCACGTTCATATTCTAATTAATTTGTCACCTAATTAAGATGCTATCTCATTATTTATGAGAGCTTCAGAGGGACGTGTTGCCTCATGTTGAGGGCGAGGAAAAGTGATTAAAGCGCTTAACGCCAAACTGAAGAACTCAATAAGATCCTAATTGGAATCTTCTGGCACCGAACCAGGTCAATTATTCCGTAAAATCGCCGCTAATCGCTCGCAAATGGGATTTGAGCTTTTTTTTTTTGGTAAACGCTGAGATTTTCTATTGAGGAAAACAGACTGAGTGTCAACATAAGGACGGAGTAAAGAATGAATGGACGCTGTGTAAATCAGTGTAAAGATATATATATATATATATACACATACATACACACAGTCATGTGGAAAAATAAGTACACCCCATGGATATTTGTTGGTTTTTTGGATATATTTGGGCAAGCAAACACTAAAGTTGCTACACTCTATCAAATAACACATACAATTGACAGTTTGTAGTATTTTCACAATTTAAATGAACAAAAAACAGATCAGTCACATGGAAAATGTAAGTACACCACTACATTTATCACACCTTCAAATCCATACAATTAGAATCAGGTGTTCAAGATTGGGTGCCAGTGATTAGAACCTGCTTATGGAGTGCAGGTGAAACCCCTCTCATATCTAGTGACTGGTGTTCCCTTTGCTATTGAGGTGTGTGGTGTCATCATGCGAAGATCTGAGTTCTGTAAAGCCTTCAGAAAAAAGGTTGTGGATGCCTACGAGTCTGGCAAGGGATTTAAAAAGATCATCTATTGAGATTTCTGTTGAATAAATGATAAAAAAAGCTATTTTTCCTTGTGGTTTTGTTCAAGTACATCAACTTCATTAATAGGCACTGTTTCGAAAGAGGACCGAATGTTTGCTTGTCCAAATATCTCAAAAAAGGCAAAATATCTTTGTTAAATATATGTGTGGCATAATTATTGGCACCCCTATGAATTCATATGAGAAAAATATATTTGAAGTATATTCCCATTGATATTTGATATTTTTTAGTACACCTGGGTGACTAGGAACAGGAAATTGTTCAACCATAACTTCCTGTTTCACAGGGGTGTAAATATGAGGCAACACATAGGTAACAGCGGTGCTGCTGTCACGAAATGCCTCAGGTCATGGTTTTGAAGGTCAGGTCGTGCTTTTGACCTACTGCTCAAAAGTTACAGTAACACGCTCAAAATGTTTACATCTAACTGCCATTTTGTGCTCCTCCTGCTCCTCCAAATTTTGTCTAATCTTCACCAAATTTGGCTCACACCATCTTGAGACCTGGCTGAACAAAAATGATCAAAGGGAATATTGGGGACTATTCAAAACCACTCTCCTGTAACGCACCAGCAATGACGCTAGCTTTACATTGTCTAGATCATAACTGCGTCGAGTTCTAATGCTAATCAAAGTTACAACTTTACCTCTGACACTGGAGACTCCTTCCGTCAATGTTAAATAAACGTCTCCTTACAAACAACTTTACCATATCGACAATTACGCACCTTTTTATGTCTGATGTACAAGTCCCTGCGAATGATCTGTTACTACAGAAACGCTAACGTATTAGAAGGAGCGCATTAATATAAACGTGTCAGAGCTGCTGTTATAGAAAGTTAATCAACGCCTTCTGACCAATCAGTATCCAGATTTCAACACCACTGTGGTGAAATAATAATAATAATAAATAATAAATAATCACTATTATTATTATCTCATCATCTAGATCTGCAAATGAAGATAAAACTAGTCTTGTTTAGAGCCAGTGTGCGCTTTGCTGGTTGTGCTGGTCTCAGCTTTTTTTCATTTCAGCAGGTATTTATCAGCTGAAGGTGAGATTTAACAAATCAAAAGTGTGACGAAGGAAGGCGTGAGTTGCATATTTGATGGGAGAAGGGTAGAGTTTCTACACTGGTCAGCAGTTTAGGTGCGATCAATCACGCGCCGTGGGCGTTTAATACATCACAGCGTGCCAGCGCTCGGCTCCATGATGAAGAGCGTCAGGGAGAAGCGAGAGGTGTGATGTGGCATAAAAACGATATGGATGTTTCTTGGAAGTGAGAAACGAGCGCGGAAAAGAAGTTAGACGCAAGTGATGAGTGCAGAAAGCAGCGGACAGCTCGGGCGCGCGCGTGTTTAATGCCTTCTTTAACACTTAATCACTTAACAAAGCAAATAACAACAAATAAGATTAGTGCCAAACGTTCACGTCTCAATGTCTGAGTCACTGAAAAAAAACTTCCATTACATTGTTTTTTTTTTCCCCGTGAAATCTGTAGCTTTTCTACACTGAATGCTTACGTCGACTTAATCCACCGTGTCTCATTAGCATTCAGCCTGCAGGACACGAGCGCGTTCCTCGGGGGCTCTTTGAATATTTAACTGTTCTGTCTTTCGAAACAGTTTCCATTTGCAGCCATTTCTGGAACCTCGTTTGCTCTTGGTTTCTACATGGAACCTTTGGAATGTTAAAAAAAATAAATACAGGTGCATCTCAATAAATTAGAATTTCATGGAAAAGTTCATTTATTTCAGTAATTCAACTCAAACTGTGAAACTCGTGTATTAAATAAATTCAGTGCACACAGACTGAAGTAGTTTAAGTCTTTGGTTCTTTTAATTGTGATGATTTTGGCTCACATTTAACAAAAACCCACCAATTCACTATCTCAACAAATTAGAATACTTCATAAGACCAATAAAAAAAAAAACATTTTTAGTGAATTGTTGGCCTTCTGGAAAGTATGTTCATTTACTGTACATGTACTCAATACTTGGTAGGGGCTCCTTTTGCTTTAATTACTGCCTCAATTCGGCGCGGCATGGAGGTGATCAGTTTGTGGCACTGCTGAGGTGGTATGGAAGCCCAGGTTTCTTTGACAGTGGCCTTCAGCTCATCTGCATTTTTTGGTCTCTTGTTTCTCATTTTCCTCTTGACAATAACCCATAGATTCTCTATGGGGTTCAGGTCTGGTGAGTTTGCTGGCCAGTCAAGCACACCAACACCATGGTCATTTAACCAACTTTTGGTGCTTTTGGCAGTGTGGGCAGGTGCCAAATCCTGCTGGAAAATGAAATCAGCATCTTCAAAAAGCTGGTCAGCAGAAGGAAGCATCAAGTGCTCCAAAATTTCTTGGTAAACGGGTGCAGTGACTTTGGTTTTCCAAAAACACAATGGATCAACACCAGCAGATGACATTGCACCCCAAATCATCACAGACTGTGGAAACTTAACACTGGACTTCAAGCAACTTGGGCTATGAGCTTCTCCACCCTTCCTCCAGACTCTAGGACCTTGGTTTCCAAATGAAATACAAAACTTGCTCTCATCTGAAAAGAGGACTTTGGACCATTGGGCAACAGTCCAGTTCTTCTTCTCCTTAGCCCAGGTAAGACGCCTCTGACGTTGTCTGTGGTTCAGGAGTGGCTTAACAAGAGGAATACGACAACTGTAGCCAAATTCCTTGACACGTCTGTGTGTGGTGGATCTTGATGCCTTGACCCCAGCCTCAGTCCATTCCTTGTGAAGTTCACTCAAATTCTTGAATCGATTTTGCTTGACAATCCTCATAAGGCTGCGGTTCTCTCGGTTGGTTGTGCATCTTTTTCTTCCACACTTTTTCCTTCCACTCAACTTTCTGTTAACATGCTTGGATACAGCACTCTGTGAACAGCCAGCTTCTTTGGCAATGAATGTTTGTGGCTTACCTAGTGAACCAAACTGAGAGACCATTTTGAAGGCTCAGGAAACGTTTGCAGGTGTTTTGAGTTGATTAGCTGATTGGCATGTCACCAATATTTAATTTGTTGAGATAGTGAATTGGTGGGTTTTTGTTAAATGTGAGTCAAAATCATCACAATTAAAAGAACCAAAGACTTAAACTACTTCAGTCTGTGTGCATTGAATTTATTTAATACACGAGTTTCACAATTTAAGTTGAATTACTGAAATAAATGAACTTTTCCATGACATTCCAATTTATTGAAGATGTCCTCTTCAGAGGATAAAAACAATTTTTCTGAATTATTACAACCACCCCTAAGAGAGGGAGAGGAAAACACAATGGAATAAAAGAAAAGAAAAACATTTGATGGCACTAGGTCTGACCTTTTTGAAGCTGAAAATCTGAAATAACTCAGTTCTTTTGTTCACGATGTGATGTTACTGCTTAATAATATATTTTCATATATACATTTATAAAAAGAATGATTGGCACCCTTGATGGACAACAAAGTGTAAAATAAACATTACACACAATGATTCACTTAAATTGGAGAAACTACTTACATCTCTCTCTCTCTTTCTGTGTGTGTGTGTGTGTGTGTGTGTGTGTGTGTGTGTGTGTGTATTACTGTGGCATCCTTGGGCTTTGAAAAAAAACGTTTTATAAAGATTTTTTTTTTGCCCACTATTATTATTTTTATTATTATTATTATTATTGTTGTTGTAAGGTCGCAGTTTGTTAGTGTTTTTCCTCTCTGCGTGTCTCACTCTCTCTATCTGTCTCTCTGTTTGCCTCTCTCTCACTCTCTCTGTCTCCCTCTCTCTCTATCTGTCTCTCTCTCTCTTTCTCACGCTCTCTATCTGTCTTTCTCTCTCTCTCTGTGTCAATCTGTCTCTCTCTGTCTATCTATATCCCTCTCTGTCCATGTCTCTCTCTATCTCACTCTCTCTCCCTGTCTTTCTCTCTCTCTGTAAATCTGTCTCTCTCTCTATCTATCTGACTGTTTGTCTTTATCCCTCTCTGTCTATCTCTGTATTATTCTCCGTCTGTCCGTCTCCCTGTATCTCACTCTCTCCATCTTTCTGTGTGTCTATCCATTTCTCTTTCGGTCCCTCTCTCTCTTTTCCGTCTGTCTGTTTCTCTCTGTCTCTTTGTCTGTCCCTATCCCTCTCATACTGTCTTTCTCTCTCTCTCTCTCTCGCTCATGCATTTAGTGCATTAGTCTTTGCTTCTTTTTTTAAAAAAATTTTTTTTTTAAACTCATCCTGCAAGTGCTTTTTTTGCTACTTTGTTTTTACACATCTTTTACGGTCAATTTTTTTGGGCAATGTGTTAAACCAGAGAGAGAGAGAGAGATAAAGAGAACAAATAACGGAATAATGAAGGAAAAAGAACAAAGATCTGGAAAAAAGAGGGATGAAGAAAGAGCAAGACAGATAGATAGATAAATAGATAGACAGAGAAAGAGAGAGAGAGAGAGAGAGAGAGAGCGAGAGAATAAAAGAAAACATGAGGGGGAAAAATGAAATGTAGAATAAAGATGACTCTTTGGACGCTTAATGGTTCCAACCTTCAGAAAGTTTCCTGAAGGTTTCTGGGGAAAAAAAAAGCACAAACTACACAACCTTCTGATAAGAATTCTAAATAAAACCTATTTTTCCCTAAGAGTACCGAGAGAAAAAGACATACCGAGGGACATGTTTATTCCACTTTTTTGCTGACGTAAGCGGCTTTTTATTTCATTTGACGGATTTTTATTTATTTATTTATTTTTGCAATATTTGCATTGAAGTCTCAGCACCAGTTGCTTATATTGGATGTCAGCACTGATGATGTATCGGGTCTGGGTCTCGCTATAACGGGAAGAGAAACTGGATTAGAACCTCTTACGAAATCTCTGAAAAGCAGCTCCGTCAGCAACATTTCAATCCCATAAAAAAACTTCCCAAAAACATACAGGCAGAAAGTTATAATAATAATAATAATAATAATAATAATAATAACAATTAAAAAAACGTTAGCATTGGTATTTTTCAGGCTAACTAATGTAAAATAAATAAACCGAAAACAGTAATGAGTACGGCATAGTGGAGGGTACTGATACACTCCTCAACAGGCGAAGTCCCTTCCGGAAAAGTTTTCAAGTAATATTGATTTTGAGAGCTAGAACTATCAATCCATCAATCCATTTTCTACACCGCAGGGGCGCGGGGTGTCTGGAGCCTATCCCACGGGACTCGGGGCACAAGGTGGGGGACATCCTGGACGGGGTGCCAATCCATCGCACACACACTCACTACGGACAGTTTGGAAATACCAATCAACCTACAACGCATGTCTTAGTGCTTAGCATGTTTGCCTCACATCTCCAGGGTTTGGGGGTTCGATTCCCGCCTCTGCCCTGTGCGCGGAGCTTGCATGTTCTCCCTGTGCTTTGGGGGGGGTTTCCTCCGGTTTCCTCCCCACGTCCAACAGTCCAAAGACATGCGTTATAGGCTGACTGGTACTTCCAAATTGTACGTAGTGTGTGAATGTGTGTGCAATTGTGCCCTGCGATGGGTTTGCACTCCGTCCAGGGTGTCCCCCGACCTCGTGTCCCGAGTCCCCTGGGACAGGCTCCAGGCTCTTCGTGACCCTGCGGTAGAAAAAATGGATGGATGGATAGATAGTGATAAAAAAAAACAAAAAAAAAACAAACAAACACTTTATTCAGGTTGTTTTCCTCATTTATTCAACAGAAATGTGAATATTGGATGCTGTTTCAATCAATCAATCAATCCAGCGTCTAAACGAAAATAAAAAAAAAAAACGATACATTCTAAAAGCTGAGGTTCTGCTGCAAACAATGATACCAAACAGTAGAGGTAAAAAAAATTTTTTTAAAGGTTGTATAATACTGAGAAACGTAAAATACCAGAGGGTTAACGTAGAAACCGCCCACTTTCACTGTACGATGAACAGATGAGACGTCAATTTAAAGTCTGTCCAGTTTTCTGTCCATTCGTCTTTAAAAATACTGTTTTTGCAGCCAGAAAACTTCCTCTTTCTGGCTGCTTTAGTTGGATACGAACTAGTTCGTAGCTAGCTATTCGGTAGCTAGTCTCTGTTGTGGAGGAGCTAAATCATTTGCATTTGGATAAACTGTGACAAGACAATCCTGTGTTGGGGCTAGACCGCTACAACAGAATGTTTCTCTTTAGCTGCTATAACGGAGGTGACAGCAGGAAATAATTGTTTCATGGATGTTCCACAACATTAACTGTAACGATAAATGGATAAATAGTACTGTATCATTCTTCTCTAATGGCACAGACTCAGAAAGCACCTTAATTAAAGCATAATTAAATGCACCATACGGAATAAAGGTAATTAGTATTGTCAGCGTCTACGTGTCTTATGCATGTTTGATCAGGTCTTGCGTCCCTCCACGCCTGCTGTCATCCCTCCGGCTTCGCCCTTTGACCCCAAGAAAGCCCCCTAAGCCTAAATGTTTAAAGAATTGCTGCTAATCAGCGCTAACATGAAGCAAATCGGTGCAACGAGGTCACAGCCCCGAGTGGCTCTGGGAAACAGAGAGTGCTGCTTAAAGGAGAGAGAGAGAGAGAGAGAGAGAGAGAGAGAGAAAGAGAAAGAGAGAGAGAGAGAGAGAGAGAGAGAGAATAATGGAATAATATACTAAGAGGGAACAAAGAGAAAATGATATATATGATTGCAGAGAGAATAAAGAAAAAGAGAAGGAGAGAATGAAAGAGATAAATTCTCCAGAGAGAAAGGGAGAGAGATAGGGAATATATATATATATATATATATATATCGTCTTCCTCCTTCTCTTTATTCTTCATATATATATATATATATATATATATATATATATATATATATATATATATATATATATATATATATATATATATATGAAGAATAAAGAGAAGGAGGAAGACGAAGTCATGAAAAAAGAATAAGAAAGATAATAAAAAAAGAATAAAGAGGGAGAGAATGAATAAAGGAAGATGAAGAAAGTGATTAAAGAGAGTCTGGAGGGAAAGCGAGAGAAGAAAGATATTTCTAGAGACACGTAAGGGAAGCGTAAGAGAGCAGGACAGAACGAGACACTGATGGTAAGAGAGAGAGAGAGAGAGAGAGAGAGAGAGAGAGAGACACGGAGGTAAAGAGCGAGTGAAATAAGGAACAGAGGACAGGACGGATAGTTTCCTCCCCCTGGACCCCTCACTCTGACCCCCCGCTCTGACCCCTGAGGAATAAAACAGATAGACAAGCGGAGCGACAGTGGAGGTGTGATGGAGAGCGATGTCATCAGTGCAGGGTCACTTGCACAGCTGCCACACCGGAGATCGATTCCTCCCCCACACAAACACAAACACACACACACACACACCCACACACACACACACACACACACACACACACACACACACACACACAGAGGCCACACCTGCTGGAATGAGACCCGACAATTCCAGAGCTCAGAGGTTCCTGAACCTTCCAGTTCTATACATTCTAAACTTTTGAACAGGATGACGGCGTAAATTGTTTTGTTTAAAAAAAAAAAAATTTCATTTAGTACCGCCCTTCAGAAGCTACAAAAGATATTTACATGTTTCCCAGAAGATAAAATAATAACAATTTATACTGGTCATCCTGTTCAAAAGTTTACACCCCCCTGACTCTTAATGTATCGTACTTAAAGTTTTTTTTTTTTTTAAAACCTTCTGACCCTACACCTGCGTGTCCGGATTGGTCCCCTGTTCACTATTCCCCAGGAAAATCAGGAGCACCACACCGAACACTGACATAGGAGACCAGAACTGGTAATTGAAGAAAATGATTCCCTACACTAAATTACAAGTGTTTGATCATCACTCGGCCACACTCGTCTCATTCTGTCATAAGCACGCACGTTAGCTTAAAAAAAAAGGTCTGAGAAATGTGAAGGAACGTTGCCATAGTAACTAGCTGTATTCCTCAGAAAGAGGTGAGGGTGAGCCTGAATCAAACCAAACAATGCAATCAAGCCAAACACCGCAGTGCATTGTGGGAATTTCACGGCTGTTAAGTTACATAATTTGTACACTATCGATCCCAGTGCAATATGGAATTAAAATAGTACACTGAATTTTTACCACTATGATTTCAGCACTATCCCTTCAATGTGCCCACAGATCCAGTGTTCCATCCTGAGATCGAGTTACTCTTCTTGTGGAGTTTCACATGTTCTCCCCATGCTGACGTGGGTTTCCTCCAGTTTCCTCCTACCTCGCAAAAACATGCCAGTAGGTGGACTATAATAAATCACCCCAAGGTGTGAACTGATCCCATTAAGTATCCAGGGTGTGAGGTTTTTCCACCTCACGTCCAATCCAGTATTTCCATACCCAACATAACCCTGACCAGGACAAAGTGAGTGCTGAAGATGAACATTTTTATACCTTCTTAATTTGTCTTTATATCTTCCTGATGAGGTTGTAGGGGCCCAGGTTTTAGAGCTTTGAACTTCTGATCGGAAGGTTCGGAATCCCGTTACTGCCAAGCTGCGATTCTTGAACCCTTAGCCTTCAAATGCTCAGCTTTGGATAAATGATTATAATTGTTTCATAATTATTGTTTTTCTTTTGCTCCATAGTACATAGTACCTGTTTACAGAGCCAATTCGAACGCTATACAGAGAAGGTTCTTGCACTGTCAGGATCAATTGTATTTTACTCCCAGTGCTTCAAGAACTACTGCTGACCAGACACAATGATGAGTGCCAGCAGAAGACAGCCCACAGAGACTCAATCAAAAAAAAAAAAAAAGAAATCTGACTAATCTGACTCAGAGGAACTGGTGATTCAAAATGAATGAGCTTCGTTTCATCTCTATATAATTCCCTTAACTGAGAAACTGAAAAACAGATCGAACGACAATACGTAAATCCCTTTCCTCAGGAATAAATAATGTATCCTCAAGGCCAAAATCAGGGCTTATTAAATTGAAACATGGGTGAATCTTTATTCAGTGAAATGATTGAGTACATTAATAAACGATTCCAATTTGCCGTTCGTAAACTGTTCAGCGAGTGCATGTTATGCTCCTGAGGAAATGTTCTTGTAACAGCCGTGTGCAAATATTCAATTCGACCCGAATCAGTGTGAAAAGTAATCCGAAGGCTCTTTGATCTGTTATGAATTTATATAGAATTGTGCTCAATATATGGAGTAAAGATTAGAATGGATTCCCACGTATCATCGCAAAAGTTCTTGAAAATAGTGTAGGGCTTGAAACGCATAACAAATACACTGTGAAAATGAGGATGGTGTGAGGCAAGGCTAAAAGCCTGGAGTCTATCCCAGGGGACTCGGGGCACAAGGCGGGGGACACCCTAGACGGGGTGCCAACACATCGCAGGGCACAATCGCATCCCTTCACACACTAAGGACAATTTGGAGAAGCCAATCAGCCTACAACGCACGTCTTTGGACTGGGGGAGGAAACCGGAGTACCAGGAGTAAAACCCCCGAAGCACAGGGAGAACGTGCAAACTCCGCGCACACAGGGCAGAGGCAAGAATCGAACCCCCAACACCGGAGGTGCGAGGCAAACGTGTTGAATTCACGTTTCAAAGAACTGACTGGAACAAATTCAAAGGCCAGTCAGAAATTTGCTCCAGTTCTATAAAAGAAGATACAAAGCGATGACTCAGTTTTTCCATCCAAATACTTCACATATTTTATGCGGAATTGTGAACCGGCACCAGCCAAAACCCATATGCAGCCATGAAGATCCTGGCATAGCATTTCCTTATTTCCCATATGCTAACTTTAACACTTCTTTGCGGATATTTATTTATTTTACATTTTTGTCTTTTTATGCACCAACGCCTTTCCTTTCGTCTTTTCCGGACGAACCAGTCACGGCCTGTAATTCAGTGAGCGGAAAATGCGATAAAATTGAGACCATGTGCACAACTATCAACATAACGCAAATGTATGACTCTTATTCTGCCACAATACCTTGAATTCCCGACACATGACATATGGGTCTCTTCAGGAAATGGCATTAATTCATTCACAGAAATCCCCCCAAAAAACTACAGGCCACTCCGTGGAGGTGATATCTGATTTTCGTTGGCCCTTGGAGAAGCAGGAGAGATTCAGTTTACATTCAGGGGGTTTGGGTGATTGAGGAGCTAATAACACACACAGGAATAACGAGAAGATGGAGATGGAAACGGGCGATCTCTGGAAAGCTGACAGGATTTTTTTTTTGTTGTCCTATTTTCCTCCTATGTCCTTCTCTCACAACTGAAAGTTTGGAAGAAAATTGACAGTTTGCTTGAGTTTTCTTAACCGAAGCATTTAAAAAAAAAAAAGTGTTTTCCACTGCATTGTTGTATAGAATTGCATTAAAAAAATTTTTTTTGGGCTAGAATGACTCATCATCGAGGTAAAAACCTGAAACGGGTTATGCTGTATTCTTTCATTATGGTAGCATGGGAAAACGATCAAAATCATTTGATAACTCATCCTGTACTGGTCGTGTGTTTGTCGTGTGTCTGCACCACTATCAGCATTGTGGGTAATGTAGAAACCATTGACCAAACAATGAAAGACATTTAAACCTTCTAGAAACTCATAAATTTATTACAAAAGGAATCTTCGAGGCCACTGAAGATAAGACATTAATTACAGACTGATATTCAAGTCATTCAAGTCTGGATTTTAAAAAATTTATTTCAGTGTCGCCTCTGTTGACCCTCTTTTCATCTCTCGCTCTCTCTCAATTAACTTTAGTTCACTGGGTTGTACTGGCATGCCTGCTTTATTGCCGAAGTATTGCCAAAACAATTACAAGTTGATGGCATGCATAAAAGCGATTGAATAACACTAGTAATAAAAGATAAAACATTTATAACTGCAATATCTTCATATCAGTGACTTCATATCCCTATATCCCTACATGGGAGACAGTAATAAATTAATGTCCAGACTCTTCAATAATGTACAAATGATTCATTATATCATCAGAATCAGAATGTGTCAGTTACAGAATGTAGGGTACCTACACTCTCTCTTGCGCTTATAATGCAATAACGTGTTAGAACGAGCGCATTAATAGAAACCTGTGATTTGCAGCTGCACTACTGTCAGGGCTGCTGTTACAGGAAATTCATCAACAACCTTCCGAGCATTGAGGATTGCGGTGTGTATTGTGCAAACGCTGAGCGGCCTTGTTACATTTCATCATTTTGTTTCATCTGCTGCATGCTGGAGCAATATCAACTGAGAACATTTGCGGTAGGAAGTCATTACTGAGTGTAGTTCAGGTCTCTCTTTCTCTGTCATGTCTCTCTCTCTCTTTCGAGCAGTGTGTTAGCTATGCATTATGCATTAGCTCCACTCCTCAGTCCCCCTCGTGTGCAGTAAAGATTGAAACAAACAGTTGACCTGGAGCCACGACAACTCAGAGCTCTTTACCCATCCACCCCAAGGTCCTTTTTCACAAGAAGCCTAATTGTTTCTCTATTTGGCTGTGCTACTCTCAGCCTCACGACACACACACATTGGCTTTTCCCAGAGCACACAAACACGCCATCTCGCTGTTCGATGTCAGGTTGTGTTGTCACAACGCCGTGCTGTGGAACAGATGTTCCAGCAGGAAAGGGCTGATGCAGGGACATGGCATCGCACACTGGCACCGCATACATGCTCAACAATTAATATGCCATGCTGTGAGCTCATCAGGGCTGCTGATTGCGAGTGCGTGGTGTGTTTTGTGCTCAGTCTATTGGAAGTGGAAGTCCATATGTACACATTTGGTGTATCAGGATGTGCTTGATACGCTCACATTAGCAAGCAACAGGTGACCATTCATTTTCTATTTACGTCCGTGACACGAAGCCGCAATATGGTGCGTGTGGCGTGATGTTTCTTCGGCTCTTCACCAAGCCACTCACATAACATGTAAATCAAACAACCAATTTCCACACTGATTAGTGCACTATTTAATGTGTTTAATGCCGTCTTTGACAGAGATGAATCTCAAAAAGGGCAATCGGTACAAACCAACAAAGTGTGCTCAGGCCTAATCCATTTTTACCCCCCCTCTGTCTCCATCTCTCCCCCTCTTTTTCCCTCCTCCCCTCTGATGAGCACTCAGACATCGATTATGGCTATCCGCTATCTGAGTTCTGCTTTTAATTAGTCTCCTCTCCATGCCCTTGATTGGATGGGTCTGATCAAATGGGGGGAAAAAGTGCTAGGTTCAATAACGGCCTCATGGGAACCAGAACACACATACATCCTCCACAACCTTCCCACTATCTACAATGTCGCAGGAAAAGACCATGTTCTCCTACAGAGCGAGAGTACCAACAACTAACTTTACTTCATTATTATCTAAAACACTTCTGATATTTATTCTAGAATTATTTATGATATACAGTGGACAGAAAGTCTACACACCCCTGTTAAAATGGCATGTTTTTGTGATGGAAAAAAAAGGAGCTAAACCAAGATAAATCATGTCACAACCCTCAATTTGAAATTACAATGCATAAAAATTAAGTAAAAAAACAAACAAACAAACAAAAAAAAACAATTAGAAACATTTTAGGGAAAAATAGGATTTGGTCAGGAGAGGGGTACAAAAAATTTCCAAAAAATTAGCTGTACCTTGAAACACCATGAAGGCCATCATCAACAAGTGGAGAAAATTGAGCACCACAGTGAAGTTACCAAGAACAGGACGTCCCTCCAAAATTTACAAAAGGACAAGACAAAAATTTACCAGGCTTCCAAGAGACCAACAGCAACATTAAAGCGGCTACAGGAATATCTGCCAAGTACTGATTACTCTCTGCATGTGACAACAATCTCATATTCTTCACATGTCTGGGCTATTGAGTAGGGTAGCTAGATGGAAGCCCTTCCTCACATAAAACATTCAAGCCCAACTAAATCACCCCAAACTATGTGGCAAAATGTGTTATGATCTGATGAGTCTAATTCCAAAAGGTATTTTTTGTTGCAATTAAAAAAAGCACATTACCTAAAGGTCACCATACCCAGGGTGAAGCATGGCGGTGGCAGCATCATGCTTTTGGGCTGCTTTTCTTCAGCTGGAACTGGGGCTTTAGTGAAGGTGGAGGGAATCATGAATAGCTCCAAGTACCAGTCAATTTTGGCACATAACCACAGAAAAGCTGAAGATGAAAAGGACTTTCACCTTTCAGTATGACAATGACCAAAAGCATACATCCAAATCAACAAAGGAATGGCTTAACCAAATGATCAATGTTTATGAATGGCCTAGCTAGAGCCCAGACCTGAATCCAACTAAAAATCTGTGGGGTGACCTGAAGCAGGAAGTGCACCGGAGGTACCCTTACAATTTGATGGAGCTATGATGTTTTTACAGGAAAGAATGGGAACATATTGCCAAGTCAAGTTGTGCCACGCTGAGAGACTCTTACTTTTTTGAGTACTTGGCTCTGTCTGCAGAAATAATTTGCTGGACCACAGTGCACTACTTGATGACCCCTGTCTTAACCAATCACGTTTGCATTCTGTTACTAGAAAAAGGCTTTCAATTCCAGTGATTAACAGTTGAACTGAGAAATTAGAAGGTTAGAAAGGGTTATTAGATTGTAAGCTATTCATAAGGCAGTTGTTTCAGTATGAATGCTGGTTTTAATTATTTTGCAATGCTGTTAAGTGTTACTTGTTATGTACTGTGTCTGAATATTGTTTGTGGTAACTATTGTGCTGTCTTCTTGGCCAGTGCTTACTTGTAAAAGAGATGTTTTTGTCAATGTGAAGGGAAATAATTTTAAAAAATTACCCAACAGGGGCAATTTGTAATTTAAACTCTGGTCAAATGCCCAGAGCCTCAAATGCTGAGCCCCCACTTTCCCAGTCCAAGTCACTGTCAATTAGTATGTGTCCCATTTATATTTGCAGGTTTAACAGTAATTGCTGGTTCAATCCTGGTTGAGTATCATATAAAACCGGCCTTATGACACCGTGGTCTGATAGTTACCACAAGGTCCAATAGTGTAGCGGAGAAACCAGTTGATTGGTCTGAGGTAATCTTGAGAATAAACCGGGATGACTAAAAGCTGAATCTTTGCTGATTTACTGTATCTTGGGAACATTTTGGGAAAAAAACCCTGGAAGACTTGAATTATTTCTTTTAGGTCCCTTCCCTTTGACTGACTTAACTCCAACTAGCCTTTTGTAAGTATAGCCAAGGAGGCCTAACACCTCTCACCCCTTACTATTCAGCAATCATCTCTAAGCACAGCGAGGCTGTTTACAACAGTAGAGGTGTCAGAAATATCATATTACACTGATTATCTGCTACACTACACTGCTGTTATAATGAACGGGAATGATGTGTCCATGTTCGCAAGGTCATTTTGGGCGGGAAGTACTGGCATAAATATTTATCCATGATGAGGGCTAAACATCAAACGGGAGTAATGCTCGGTTCGCTCTGCAGCCATCAGGGTCATTATCTCTTCGCTTTAGTGAGTAAGAGGGCATGATGGGTAATGAATATTGCATGTACATCTCAGTGGTGGATGTTTACCACTGAGGCCTGGCTGCAGAGAGATCAGCTCTGGTAATGTTTATACACACCGAGTGCGATATCGACATGCCAGTGTATCCATGGATCATTGCATTGAAGTGTACACACAGGGCTGTATTCAGAGTCGGTGATTCTGTCCAAAAGTTACATCAGTATTAATGTGGGGAAAGTTATGTGTATTCAGAGTCGGGTTATGCACATTCCAAACAAACAATGGCAGGGAAAGTAGCAAAACCAGAAAAAACAATAACAACATGTTAGACAAAGGCAAGGCAAGGCTAGGAAAACTAAACAGAACTGTAAGCTACTCACCATATCAACAACATAACAATCACAATTCTCAGCAAAGGCAACAAACAACATAACTAATTAGGGGGGAACACAAAACAGGTGTACCCAAACACAGGAAGTGACCTGAACAGCAAAAGAAAGATCAAAACATCTGTGATGTCGCCCTCTAGCGGTCTGGAGGGGAATTGTCCATGGTGGATGTAACATCATGACCCATATTGGAATATGATATATCTGTCAGACAGTGGCACTGGATTTAATACTGCTTCTTGGTCAAGCTAATATCGGGCAAGAAAAATGGGCTTAAACTGAAGGTCAGAATCATGCATAACTGAGAGACTTGGCAAAACAACTGGATGACTTGATTAGGCTAGGAATATATCTCTGTAACACCAATTCACCTCTCTGAAATTCTGTCCATTCCATTTTTTCCCCAGCCAAATTATCTAACGGAATCTATACTGGTGTCTACATCCCTCTGATTTACAGAATTTCCAAACCTTAAAAAACTGAAACCTAATGTTCTTATGTTCATAATGGTAAAACACTGCCTTGTCCAGAGGCAATAATCAGCTATAAGATAACAAGCTATAAGGCAACACATTATATCGTTGTTCTGAACAGCTCAAAGTATTGTGACGGCTACTTTATTTCATTCAGGACGCAGCTGTATAAGTAGGCAGTATTTTTGGGTGGCATTTGCATGCCCTAGATAAAGGCTGTCCCCTTCATTTACATTTACATTTAGTCTTCTGGCAGACGCTGATATCTAGAACAACTTACAAAATGTCAAATCAGCTGAAGATGCAGTAATACAACGTATCTAACAAACATTTATGACTTGAAATATTGCTTTGTACAAGCATCAGTCATCTATTCTGTAACAAAAAAAAAAAATTAAATCTATGACATGGTATACTACAAATACAAAAATGTTCTGGAAAACAAAAGCAATGCAAAGACAATCAAATCAATACAATGTCTGATTAGCTTTGGATAATACACCCCCTCATCAGGGAGAGTTCTCCCTCCACTGAATTCTAGTTAGATCCCTTCCTGTTCAATGCCAAGCATGGCCTCATTGCTACCTTTGGGTCTGTGAAATTTCTGAGCTGTGATCGCTATTCCACTGTTTTGAACCTTGCCTTGACTTGAATACTCTTTTGGGGAGTTTGGTTGTTAATTCCTTTCTGGGTTTGCCCGTTACCAATGTGTCAGCATTGAGATTTGGACTGTGTTCTGAATTTTATGAATAAACGTCTTGCACATTAATACTCACCCATCTCCCATGTCCTGTTCATTAAAAATCAATAGATACCATAGCACCTAGCACCATCTCCCAAGTCCTGTTCATTAAAAACCAGCAGATTTTGTCTGAGGTAGTTAGAGACCCAGGGCTTTTCAGACTGAAGGTGGTAGCTCATTTCACCAGAAGCCAGGACACTGAAGCAGCAAGATCTTGCCTAACAAGCATGCTTAAACGTTAAAGAAGTACATGTCAGGTGAAGTTGAGGGAAGCATAAGGACAGCCATCTTCCAAGTTTTCTTCTTTTGGCCAAATTGAATGCAGGATCTCATACGCCATTCTCAGTAATCCCATGGGAATCCTCTGGATCTATGCATTGGATGACAGCTTCATGAAAAGTTCACAACTGTCATTCTGACTGCTCTAATTGAGGAATATGTTCCATCTCATACATATAATTTCCTTTCTGTTCTGGTCATTTAGGTGTGGAGGCTGGTCATTTTCATGGTTAAATTTAGCTGGTTTTACTTAAAGTGATCTGAAAGGCAGCATGTGAAACTTATTTGCTAGTTAGCAAGATAGTTAGCAAGATGGTCCATCCACCTGGACCATCTACCTTCAGTTAAAATGCAGATGAATAAAGCTGGGAATACACTCTACGATTGTTGGAACTGTCAAAAATCCCACACTGTCAAAGAATGGTTTAGTTATGAGTCGAGATCGGTTTGACTCGTTGGTCTCATTGGACAGCTACAAATACGGCAGTGGTGATGGTAAAAGATAAACCGAACATGCTAACGGAAAGTAAAATTACCCCATGCACAAACACGAATGTTTGTGTTTATGCGAGGCCATCACATTTTCTTTAATCACAGGTCTATCGGTAGAGGATCTTCATCATCTAATCTGACGTAGAGAAAAATTGTAAAAATTTCATTGGGATCTCATAAGACAATTTTAAAAGGCCACTGGAATCACACAGTCTAAAACCAGGTACCAAGGTTTTAGTATTATTTTGATCCATGATGACTGGCTATTATCATGAATGTAATATTGGTAAAAAATTCTACATTCCTAGTTCACTTGAGTGTACACCTCTGTCCACGCTTTTTGAAAAGCCCAGTGTCCATGAACAGGTGCCCAGACGTTTGCATGCTTGCTGTCAGACACTAGATCATCCTTCAAAGCCAATGTTCTCGCAGTACTTTAAGGCTGTGAGGACATTGCAATACTTTTGCCCTTGGACTGATGGGCTCTTCGCCAATGTACGGCCTGTCCATACCTGGAAGCGCTACAGGATTGTGCCATTTAAATGCATGAGCTTCATGTTGGCAGAGCATAAAAAAGATGAAAAGAAGAGCCTCTCTTTCACCGCGTTTTCGTCCTGGTCGGCCCGGGGAGAAAACAGAATGCTAGATTATTTCTATCATTAAAACATCAAGGGATTCTACAGGGCTACTGGCTTCAAAGGAAGCAGACAATTCCGGTAGCGTTAGTGAAGCAGGAAGTGAGAGCCAGCGGTTTGATAAGAGTGAAGTTCTCCTCATCACAGCAGGTACAGTGGGTACTAATGATGCAATCCAGAGGGGATGCTTAAACCAGGCAAGACTGGTGGTGGCACCATCAATCCAGAGTGCTGGATTACCACTTTGATATATTTTTCCAGCTCTGATTGTGCTTTCTACCCTCCATCCTTTTTGAACTCTCTCTTCTTCTATCAGTGGCACCAGGGCCAAAAGGTTGCATCTGTCCTGGGATAACTGGTAAAGGTCAAGGCGACTTGGTCTTTACCTTTACTTCACATTTTGGGCACAAACACACCCACACACACTTCTTCTCCTGCACAGTTCTTCACGCTTCCCTGCTAAATATCAGCACATTGTGCTTTGGGGATAAATACAGAAGACATAAATATTTAATAACCCGCTGTGTGGCTTCATGAAAGGACTTCGCAGTCTGAGAGAGTGAGATCGAGGGAGGGAGTGAGCAAACGAGGAAGAGACAGAGTAATTGCATGTTGCAATGCTTCAGAAACCGTTAATGAGACAAAGCCATCGAGTGTGTCCATCCCACTGTCATTACTGCCACATTACTCACCTCTCACGCACACGCTTTGTGCATTTCCATTCTCATTTCAGTACTTCAGATATAGCAAACATTATACAGAAATCTCAAGCAATACCCATAAGGCCCATAGATGCAAAGGTCACACTCAGAAGCGTACATAATATTATTATACTCAAACGAAATTGGAAATGCAAAACAATGAGGCTAAATGTGGCAGAATTTTGAATGTCTGCAACTTCATGCTCTTTTGAGACGTCAAAACACACCGCGATCTGTCATGAATGGGTTGCAATTTGTAGGAAAAAAAAGGTTGAATGATTCAGGCAGTGAAAGCACCTTATTAATATTGGCTTCATGTCTAATCTCGCTCCTGTGTAATCACAGAGGGGGGCTGAAATGTACTAGATCACATGTAATTACAAGAACATTTCCTCTGCCTCCACACTGTAGTCAGGAAATTACATTTCCAAGCGAGTTCTAGCAGAAACTGTAAACTTGATGATTATTTAATGGTGCCATTACAACCCTCTATATGCTCTTAAGACCAGCAGGTTATAACCAAGTTTAAACCAAGATTCTGACTGGTCAGAAAGTGTTAATTAATTTTCTAGAACAGTAGCTTTTTCGAACACATTATTGTTTCTATAGTAACAATTTAAACAGTGATTTGTATGGTGGACGTTTCAAAAATAGGATTAAAAAAAAAAGTGTGTAATTGTTGATGTGGTAAAGTAACGTTTACGTAGCATTTATGGGAGGAGTCTCCTGGGTCAGCCCTTCGTAACATTCAGAGGTAAGGCTATAACTACGTTTTCCAACACAGGAAAGTCTTCAGGACAGAGGAGTTTATGTGTTTTGCATTTTCTTGGTCACATGGCAAACTGCATTGTGTATACACAATTAAAAAAATTCATCAACAATCATTTGCATCATGCCAAACTTGTGCAGTGTAATCCTGGCTTATTCAAGAAGAGAACCAGATCATATGTATTCACAATCCACTGATTAATTATTAATATTACATTTAGCCATTTATTCCAAAAATCATTCTCAAAATCCCTCCACACTGTTCAACTTATTTTAATGTTGGTCATTTGATTGATTTGATGCAGCCTCCAAGTTCCTCACATTACCACTTCTCGGTTCCAGATGAACAGCATGATCTTTCCCGGCCATGAATCAGGCGTTTCTTGCAAAGTTTTTAAAAGATAGATATGCACAATTTGCAACAACAACAAAAAAAAAAGTCGAATGATCTGTCTCTATGACACTTGCGGACTCCTGTGATTAATCCGAACTCTCAGAACCACTCAACTTTGATTGGTCTCCCTGCTCACAGCACGCAATTTTAGATGGTTTGTGAGCACGATAATTTGCACTGTGAAAGAGTAGAAATGCTTAATTTGGATTCAGCAGACAGTTATTCTTCCAAATACCCCTAAAAAGGAATGCAAAGGAAAGGAGTGTACAGCAAATGGGCCACAGAGGTCATAATCAGTGTATTAATTATCCAGCTCCACGCTGTGCGCTTCTAATTACTTTGGGATAAGAAATTATCATCCGTGTGCATCATGTATGCAATGAGAAGATAATAGAGATCTAGAAAAGAGAAATGGAGTGTATATTGAACCTAATGGAAAGTGTATTTGGATGAAATACTTAGTTACACAGCATAGGTGAGTTTAAGGCTGTAATGTTCAATGATTTATCCATAATTCAAATAGTCCATGTTCGGTCTCTTTAAAGAGAGGATGGTATTAAACCATGGTATATAAACACCATTGCTGAGAGAACATTTTTATGGATACCAGTAACATCTTGAATTTATGATATGGTACTGAGGAACACCCTCTATACCAGTCAGCTATCTTACATTTATTGTCTTACAAAATTGTAAAATAAGAACAGAGCAGTTTATTATTAAGTGACCCAACAGGTACTCTTTGGCAGCTTTAAGATTAAAGCCACTTACAAGCTTCTGGTCCATATGCTTAGGTGTAGAGTTTTATTTTAGTATTTGATTTGCATTACTCTACTTATGTATAATTCTAGAGGATTCTTGACCTGAATGAAACTTTTCTATGAAAACCCCCATTTTTAAAAATTACTTATATTTTCATTTAAACTGGAACTAAGCAAATGGGCAAAATGTAACAAAGCTTGAGTAGAAACCAGATAATGAGGAATGGAAACAACGGCTCAGTAATGCCACATGCATGAGTGCTGGAGCGAGACTTTGCAAAGTTCTTCTGGAAGTGCAAAGTATATAAAAGTTTTGTGAGCAGGTATGTCAAAATATCGTACTGACAGGTCAGGAGTTTCAAATGCTCTGGGTAGGGCTGGACGTGGTATTAATTTAGATGGGGACAAGGTTGCTGTGGGACTGGGAATAGATGATGTTCTAGGTACACTATATGGCCAACAGTATGTGGACACTTGACCATCACAGCCATGTGTAAGCCTTCCCCAAACCGTTGCCACAAAGTTGGAAGCACAGAATTGTCTAGAATTTCTTTTTATCATGCTGCACCATTATGATTTCCCTTCATTGGACACTGGACGTAAGAGGCCCAAACCTGCTCCAGCATGACAAAGCTGTTGTGCACAAAGCGAGCTCCCTGAAGACATAGTTTGCCAAGCTTGGACTGGAAGAATTCGAGTGTCCTGCACAGAGCCCTGACCTCAACCCCACTGAACACCTTTGGGATGAACTAGAACACCGACTGCACCCCAGGACTCCTCGTCCAACATCAGTGCCTGACCTCACTAATGCTCTTGTAGCTGAATGAACAAATCCTCACAGCCATGCTCCAAAATCTATTGGAAAGCCTTCCCAGAAGAGTGGAGGTTATTATAAAAGCAATGGTGGGACTAAATCTGGAATGGGATGTTCAACAAGCACATATGAGTGTGATTGTTCAGGGGTCTATCTACCTTTGGCTATATAGTGTATATCAATGGAAGGGATGTTGACCAGGCCATAAAGCATTACGTAAATATTCACAGTGACCTGATGTAGTGGCATTCCTCCATTTATCCCTTTTTTCAGATTCAGTTTATATGCTCTAGTTTCAAGAACATGAGAGCTGATTTTAGTTGTTCAAGGGCAGAAGGAACAAGGGATAATGATATATCTATGAGTGATCTGATAGTCATTATATAGCCAAAGGCATCCTTCCTTTTTCTGGACAAAGAAGAGCTCTGCTAAACCTGGTGATGGAGATGGTCTTGTATAGCTCTGTTGAAGGGCTTTAGCCACACTCTTCCAAGGCTCCCTTCCATGTTCTCAGCAGGGGATTAGGAATAAATGAGTGATCTTAGAGAAGGAGTGTTAGACAACAGATCAATGATACAGTCATAGGGTCTATTAAAAGGGACAGCACATGCCTTACTGAAGACCTCATGATGTTTAGAGTAACAGGTGGGAATTTATGTCAGTTGTTCAGTGGGGTAGTTAGGGTATTCAATAACAAGGTAACATGGGATGTCATCTCACTGCACCTGGCAATAGTGTCAATGCAAGGGGAGATAATTTGATGAGATGACCCCCATTGTTTACTTGTAATGCTGCCCAGGGCTTGAACATGAATCAGCATCTTCAGTGGTTGCAGGGTTGCAGAGGGTACACTGAACTGAGATCTATGTTGAAAGGGCTGAAGTTCTATAACTTTTAAAAGATGAAACATAGTGTCTGCATGAGGCATCACATCTGGAATCAGGAACATATTTTGGCAATATACAGGTGCATCTCAATAAATTAGAATGTCGTGGAAAAGTTCATTTATTTCAGTAATTCAACTCAAATTGTGAAACTCGCGTATTAAATAAATTCAATGCACACAGACTGAAGTAGTTTAAGTCTATGGTTCTTTTAATTGTGATGATTTTGGCTCACATTTAACAAAAACCCACCAATTCACTATCTCAACAAATTAGAATACTTCATAAGACCAATAAAAAAAACATTTTTAGTGAATTGTTGGCCTTCTGGAAAGTATGTTCATTTGCTGTACATGTACTCAATACTTGGTAGGGGCTCCTTTTGCTTTAATTGCTGCCTCAATTCGGCGTGGCATGGAGGTGATCAGTTTGTGGCACTGCTGAGGTGGTATGGAAGCCCAGGTTTCTTTGACAGTGGCCTTCAGCTCATCTGCATTTTTTGGTCTCTTGTTTCTCATTTTCCTCTTGACAATACCCCATAGATTCTCTATGGGGTTCAGGTGTGGTGAGTTTGCTGGCCAGTCAAGCACACCAACACCATGGTCATTTAACCAACTTTTGGTGCTTTTGGCAGTGTGGGCAGGTGCCAAATCCTGCTGGAAAATGAAATCAGCATCTTCAAAAAGCTGGTCAGCAGAAGGAAGCATGAAGTACCCCAAAATTTCTTGGTAAACGGGTGCAGTGACTTTGGTTTTCAAGAAACACAATGGACCAACACCAGCAGATGACATTGCACCCCAAATCATCACAGACTGTGGAAACTTAACACTGGACTTTAAGCAACTTGGGCTATGAGCTTCTCCACCCTTCCTCCAGACTCTAGGACCTTGGTTTCCAAATGAAATACAAAACTTGCTCTCATCTGAAAAGAGGACTTTGGACCACTGGGCAACAGTCCAGTTCTACTTCTCCTTAGCCCAGGTAAGACGCCTCTGACGTTGTCTGTGGTTCAGGAGTGGCTTAACAAGAGGAATACGACAACTGTAGCCAAATTCCTTGACACGTCTGTGTGTGGTGGCTCTTGATGCCTTGACCCCAGCCTCAGTCCATTCCTTGTGAAGTTCACTCAAATTCTTGAATCGATTTTGCTTGACAATCCTCAAAAGGCTGCGGTTCTCTCGGTTGGTTGTGCATCTTTTTCTTCCACACTTTATCCTTCCACTCAACTTTCTGTTAACATTCTTGGATACAGCACTCTGTGAACAGCCAGCCTCTTTGCCAGTGAATGTTTGCGGCTTACCTAGTGAATCAAACTGAGAGACCATTTTGAAGGCTCAGGAAACCTTTGCAGGTGTTTTGAGTTGATTAGCTGATTGGCATGTCACCATATTCTAATTTGTTGAGATAGTGAATTCGTGGGTTTTTGTTAAATGTGAGCCAAAATCATCACAATTAAAAGAACCATAGACTTAAACTACTTCAGTCTGTGTGCACTGAATTTATTTAATACGCGAGTTTCACAATTTGAGTTGAATTACTGAAATAAATGAACTTTTCCACGACATTCTAATTTATTGAGATGCACCTGTACATGTATTTGATCACACCTACCACAGAAGTGTTTTTCTAAATACAAAATCATGGCGTTGTGCAATCTTGGCTTTATCAGCTATTAAATTCTATGATGAAAAATACAATTAACACTCTATTCAAAAACTTTGCATTTAAATGGATGTCTAGCATTGGGCTGGCCACTGAGGGTGACTGCGAGAAGTAGGTTCTGAGAAAACTGAGCTAGAGATTATTAACTCTCAGAACTGGCTGGTCTAGTTGTGTGATTTCAGTCTGATAATAATGTTTCTGTGCATTATAACTTTTATTCAAATGACTTTCAGACAAGGTACAAATGATAAATCCACCTATGACCTTACCATACCTTTTCATACCAGATAAATACAATTTTAATTAAGATTTTTATGCAATTTTTTAAAACACAAAAGCTCATAATTATAACTAATTCCACCAAGCAAAGGAATTTGAACTGTTATGAAGCTACACTTAGAATTTCAAGAGCTAGAGGTCCTCAACCTTAACCTGGTATGACTCAACCAATCCTTTTCATTCATTTGCATATAAATTATTTTTAACCGATGCTTCACCATGCTGCTTGATGAGGCCAGTCACACCCTCAGATTAGATCTGATTACACCATCACAGGAAGAATACACACATTGCCATAAGGCAGAGCAGTGGGTGAGCTAGACACCCTCCAGCTTGGTAGGCAGTGACTTTGAGGCGTAGAAGAAAACACGTCGGGCTGTACTCGATGGTTAAAAAAAGGCCTGTGGAGAACCCATACGGTGCTGGCAAAAATCTGTAACTTTGGCGGAAAAATAAATTTGAGGTTTGCCTTGCTGAGATCACAGCGACTCACGCATTAAGACAACCACTGTCTTGAAAAACTCCATCTTACAGTCCAAACCAACTGAGAGTGTGCTGAAATGGTTCTCTGGGGACCAGAAATTACACAATTCAATAACTCGGTTGCATTTTATACTCTTCTAAAGCTGAAGGGCTTCCTACTGTAGAAGAGACTTTTGCAGAATTATTTTAAAGATTTTTTAAAGGTTAAAACCATTGGGATTTCATAATTTAGTGATGTAAAGTCTGCCCTGGATTGTGGTACTACCAACAACCTGTGTGTGGTCTAAAATTCCCCTCTGAAACTGGTTAAAATCTCCCCTTTATTCAATTTCCACGATAAATGGCATAGCAACAGAATAACATAGCTCACTATTAGTTTGTTGCTGAAGATGAATGGCACTCATGCTCTTTGTTTTGTCAAGTGCTTTTTTTTTTTTTTTTTTACATTGCCATACAGTAATTTATTTTATGCTGTGCAGCTAGGGAAATTTGCAAGTGCAACAGAATTGCTCTTAATTGTACAAGGAGTTTTGAGGAACAAAATGCCATACGATACAAGACAAAAGGGTTAATGAACACATTCCTGCTTAGGAAATGAGATCGGTCACTTTTCAGCCTCCCTAGAGGTAGCAGGCATAAATCTCTTCAGCACTTTGCCAAAAACATTTCAACCTGCCCAGGCACCCTAGAACAAAAACAATGCATACCAAGGGCAAACGCACTAAAGGCTTCCAAAGCAAATATTGGCTTTTTGTCTAAGCAAACATTTTATTAAATGAAAAATATTTGAAATGGTGTTTAAGACCTTATTTGTTAATACTGTTCATATGCAAGAAATTACCCCAAAGAAAGCTTTTAATATATATATATATATATATATATATATATATATATATATATATATATATATATATATATATATATATATATATATATTTGTAATTATTCACAAATTTCTCTTCTCCTTTTGTGGCCCAAATTCTGAGCAGGACCATTATTTCTTTCACAATGATGAAAAAAATAAATCAACTCCAAAGCGTGTCAAAAACTGGGTCTAATCAATGTGAAATGAATGGGAATCCCAAACAATACAAATAAATGGTTAAAGCATTAGCGCTGACTCTATGGATTTAAGAACTGCACAGATTGTTCTTATAGATTCTTTCTGCTGCTTAGCAGTATCGGCATCAGTAAGAGAGACGGCCTATTAGTGGTTTGTTAAAGGGTAGATCTGAGAGATAGCAGACATTAGCTTACTGCACACAACTCAAAATGGAGAATAAAGCTCCATTCAGATTGAATTAGTTTTACACGGATAAATGAAGTAATGTAAATGTATATTTCACTGGAGTATCTCTCCGCTTCCTGGAGTGTCTCCATACCACAAAACCACTTTTCCCCCTCAAGAAAAGACAAACATGGAAATTCAGATGGGACACATATTACCTGGGGCTATTTATACTACTCAGTTTATACAAAGTAAAATACAGTGTAATCTTGAATGCACAGACTATAAAAAAAATACTGAAATGATGGACTTGGATGGAATTAAAATCAAAGAAATTCTCTGGTAATAATTGCAATACCCCACCTCCCCATGTAAAATGAATCCCTAAGTCTAAGTAGGGATTAACTCTAACCTTTTTTTTTTTTTTAAAAGTCTGCAGGACTTTAATTATGTATTATAACATTAGCATTAAGCCATGACTAACAGGGATGCATCCAGATAGCACTGATATGTTGATATTTTTGCAAGACTGCTTCCAAATAAACTGTTTACTGAATATATGTTGCCTTGATGTGAGACCAAATCAACAAAGCTGCCTTTGAGATGACTTCTACTACCAATGCTACACGTTCATACACCTGATGATAAACCTGCACAAACGGTTGACTTTAAGGACAGAGTGCCTAATAAGCTCAATCAGCATTGCCATCCAGCATTAGGACAGTTATAGAATTGAATGATGAAATAAGTGAATGCTAGATAAATTCCCCATAAATTATATGTTTTGCTGTATTTCACTCAGTGCACACCATTTAATTCCATAGCTATCAGCTTCGATGGCCTTTAATAACGCATATTAGAATATTGTGCCACATCACACATGAAGACTGACAAGGAACTTATTTACTTGGCATGGCCATAATGCAGTTGTGTCAAAATTGCCACTACTCCGCCATCAGATCATGGAATCAACCAGCCATGACCCTACTCATAAACTTTGCCACTCATCCCCATCCTTCCCAAACACATATTTAAATCTTTGTCTGTTTGACAGGCTGGAAGACAGAGTCCTTGATGACTGTAAGGCAAGTCCTTGCCCGAGGTGGATGGTTTGAGGTATTAAGACCACAGTAGTGCAATGTCAAGTGCCTCTGAGCTGTCAGCTAACCGACAGGTTGTCAATCACCCAAATCCCTAGCCTGTGATCTAAGCTCACCTTGTACAATAAGATAAACCTGGGAGGTCTTGGGCTGCTGCTTGGTCTGGATTGAGCAGGTATAGGGCCCCTCGTCATATACATCCACCTTCTGAATGCGCAGGCTGTACTCAAGCTGGCCCTTTGTCACCAGGTCCACACGGGGGTCCAGGGACCACTTGTCCTCGCTGGCAAAGATGATGTTGGATCGGTTAAGCCAGGCCACTTTGGACACCTTGTCATCTACATAACACCTGGGCAGAGAGAGATAGACATGGGATTTTTCTGTAAGGGTTTACATAGTAACAATGACAGGAAGTGCTACAGTGGGTGTGTTGGAATCTGACATTAATTTCAGTCGCAAGAAAAAAAGAAACCATACATAATACATGATATATTCTTGATAATAACCTTTAGGTCTATCATGATCTACCATTATGAGTGGTGAAACAATTTACAAAAGCTTATACTGTCCTTCAGAAGATGTGCAACCCATGATCCTTGACAGGTAGGTGAGAGAAAAAATTAAATAATAGAAAGCTGCTGTACATGACACAGATGTCATGTGCAGGACAAACTGACATGAAGTAGACAAGTAAGTCCCTAATAGGACATATTTTCAGCTCCTCTGTATCGATTTTTACAAAAAGTGTCCAATGCAAAGATCAACCTGACAGGAAAAGGGAAAGAAACAGACAGAGAAAGAGGGAGAGTGTATGAAGGCCTTCACAATATATCAGGGAGAGCAACTTTTGCTCTAAAATATAGATGATCTCTGCAGTATGACACTCTGATTACTACACGCTGCTCAAAGGTGGAAATCCAATCAAATGAACCTGAGCTTCATCACGTTTGTGGCTAACCACATACCTGATGCCGTAAATGTTTTGAGGTCTGGCCCTTTTTCTCACTCTCTGTCTTTGCTCTGACTGCCATTCTCCCATCACTTTACTGCTGACTAACGAGGGCTTTTCACCAGGGCCTGTCTGCTCGATCGACATTAGCTCTAAACAACAGCTAACCAATCTTTCTCTCTCTGTCTGACAGCTAGGTTGGTGCAGTGACGGATGTGTGAGCTGGACGCCCGAGGCCTTGCCTGGGGGAAGGAGAGGGAGAGACAGAAGGGGAGACAGACAGAGCAGAGAGAGAGAGAGAGAGAGACAGAGAGAGAGAGAGAGAGAGAGAGAGAGACATAGGCAGCAAGAGAAGATAGAGAAGAGAAGCAGAGCAAGAGAGAGACAGGGGCAGAGAAAGACAAATGGAGAGGTGGACTTGTGAGAGGAGGAGGAAAATAGGCACTGCACTAATGAGTAGAAGAAGAAGTAGAAGAAAAAGAAGAAGAAGAAGCGACTGGTGACTGAGAGAAAGGGTCAGTGGACATTAACATCTCATGAGTTTGAACCCCAGAGGGGTCCTCCCCCAATCCTGTCCTAGTTGCTTTATTGACTAAGAAAACACAGCCTTCCCAGAGTCCAGCTAAGAACTTGCCTGATTCAAGCCAAGCTCCACATCCACTCTAAACATTAATGGTGCCAATCCCAGCCAGTACCACCCCAATGTGCCAATTGCCTGCTCCAATCCTGCCCACCCACACCTCCACCCAACCCAGCCACTACTTCCCCAATCTGCTCATTGTCTGGCCCAAATTTGCCCACCCACCCCTCCAAACCCAGATACTACCACCCCAATCTGCTCATTGCCAGCTCCAAAAATGCCAGCCCCCTCTCCAATCCTACTCAGCTTCAAACCTGCCCTTCTCCAAACAGCTGAACACCCCAATCTGCCCATTCCTTGCTCCAAACCTACCCACCCACCCCCCAAACACAGCAACTAGCACTCTAGTCTGCCCACTCCCTACTCCAAACCTGCCCAACCACCCCCCCCCAAACCCAGCCACTAGCACTCCAATCTGCTCCAAACCTCACCACCCACCCCTCCAAACCCAGATACTACCACCCAAATCTGCTCATTTCCTGCTCCAAACCTGAACACCCATCCCCCCAAACCTATCCACTAGCACTCCACTCTGCCCATTCCCTGCTCCAAACCTATCCACCCACCCCCCAAACCCAGCCACTGGCACTACAATCTGCCCATTCCCTGCTCTAAACCTGCCAATCCACCCATGCAAACCCAACCACTACCACCACAAACTGCCAATTGTCTGCACCACACCTGCCCTCTCACCCCTCGAAACGCAGTAACCCATTATTTTTTAATGTGACTGAGTTCCTTTGAACCCCGTAACTTAATAAGTATATGGCTTTAAGTACTTTAACACACTTGGATTAGATCTTGAAAAGGCCTACCAATGAATGATGAAATGAAAAACAGTGAAAGTGCAGGACATTTATATATATATATATATATATATATATATATATATATATATATATATATATATATATATATATATATATAAACCACTACCAGTCAAAAGTTTTAGAACACTTCCATTTTTCCAGTTTTTATTGAAATTTATGCAGTTTAATGTCTCAATGTACTCAAATAAACAACTGGAGATAAAAAAGGAAGCATGGAATTGTTTTGTTTAACAAAGTTTAATCAAAATTTTTGACTCATCAAAGTAGCCACCTTGCAGATATAACAGCCAAAGACACTCGTGGCATTCTTTCTACAATGGAAATCAAATATTGTTCGGAAAGTTCTTCCCAACACTGTTGCAGAAGAATGTGTTGCACTTGTAGGTTGCTTTGCTTTCACCCTTCTGTCCAGTTTATCCAAAACCAGCTTGATGGGGTTTAAGTCTGGAGACTATGCTGGCCATTCCATGATTTGAAGCCTACTGTCTTGTTCTTTTCTTCTAAGGTAGTTCTGACATAGCCTAGAGGTATGTTTTGGGTCATTATCTTGCTGTAGGATGAATCCCTGACCAACTAGGCATATACCAGAGGGTATTGCTTGGCGCTGCAAAATGCTTTGGTAGCAGTTTTGGTTCAGGGTGTCACTCACTCTGTGCAAGTTGCTGACTTGCAGAAGATCCCCAGACAATCACGCTCACTCCTCCATGTTTGACAGTTGGCGTCACACACCGAGGAACCATCCTTTTGCCTACTCAACGGCGTACAAAAACCCTGCGTGATGAACCGAAGATTTCAAATTTTGATTCATCTGTCCATAAGACCTTCTTCCAGTCTTCAGTAGTCCACTGGTGCTGCTTCATGGCCCAGGCAAGTGTCTTTTTCTTATTTTTCCATCTTAGCAATGGCTTTCCTACTGCCACTCAACCTGTCAAGCCTGCAGCTCGAAGTCTTCTCTTCACAGTTGAAACTGAGACTTGCCTACTTTGACCAGTGCTAAGCTGTGCTTGAAGCTGTTGTCCTGTGAGCCGCCTCCTTTGCAATTTCTCTAAAGGAAAGAGCTACACTTTTAAGGGTTATAATGGTCTGCCTGTCTTCCTTTGTTAATTGCCCTTTTTCTCGCCATTATGAGAGCAATATACTACTTCCTGCAGTACAATACTGTCCAAATAATGCTTAAAAGGTTGTAGTAACACAGTCTGTTCCAACACTGCTTTTATACAGACAGAGAGTTTGTAAGTAATCAACAAAAGCTGGGACACCTGTAGGAATTGTTAGCATCAACTTTCAAGGCTTAATTTACTTCCATTGCCTCAGAACAGCTGTATGTTGTTAACCCATTAATTGTTCCCTGAAAAGGCCTTTTTGTATAACTCTGAAATGTTCATTATTTTTCAGTTTTTGGTAACCTAAACTTTAAAAAAAAAAAAAAAAAAAAAAAAGTGGCAGTTTACCACTTGGCAGTTTACCACTTACATTTGTACCGTTTCAGGTTATTCACTGGACTTGAACTGCTTAAATTTCAATAAAAACTGGGGAAAAGGGGGTGTTCTAAAACTTTTGACCGACACACACACACACACACACACACACACACACACACACACACACACACACACATATATATATATATATACACACACACACACACATATACACACACACACACAACATACAAACAAAACATAAAGAGTTTCAGAGAATTTCATTGTACTGTAATGTATATGTGACAAATAAAGTGCTTCCAGCCACTACTACCCAAGTCTGCCCATTCCCTGCTCCAAAATTGCCCACAGACCCCTCCAAACCGAGCCACTACCACACCAATATTCTATTCAGTATATGGCTATAAGCGCTTTAACACACCTGAATTAAATTTAGAAAAAGCCTGCTAATGAGGTAATGAACTGAAATACAGTAATAGTGACAAAAACTTTTAAGCACAGAGGCGACATCTCTGCTCTGTGAAGGTCAACACAAAGATCTGGCTCATTGCTGAGGGGTGAGAAGGATGCAACGGCTTTCCTCTTACTGCTTTCTTGGCGCCGTTCCTGAGCTGGCTCCAGTAAGGGAGTATCTCAGATAAGGATGCCTCTCCCAAGGCTGTGCTTTGAGAGATGAGCTGTACTCTTCTCAAAAAAAGTTGTGGAACATAAGCACAGGGATTGCACTACTGTTAACTCTAACCAGCTACACACAAAACCTAACGGGTTGAGTTCATACAACTGGAAACTTCCTTAGTGTAGAGTAAGAACTATCAAATTTACAACCCCGAGAGCCATTGAACTGCACAGCTAGACTCTTCCTAGCTGTAATGTTCATTATAGACTAGCTTCTTTGACATTGTTATTGCCTGTATTTATTGCTAGTGACTCAGGTTACTAGCTGCACGTCACAAAATAACGGCAGTGCATCATATACAGTTAACACACCATATCATGTAACTTTGAACTGAATCAGGTGTGATTGAGCAGGAGAGCAGGGAAAACAGGAAACTGTGCAATGTTATGTCATGCCATAACTAAAAATGGAGATTCCTGCTCCAATCCATATTGGTATATTGAATATACCAATATGGTATTTCCATATTGGAAATATTAATCATACACCAATGAAGATCTTTATTAAGCAAAAGAAAAAAAAAAACTGTAGAGATTAGAATCATATCAATATCATGCTTAACGTCTTGCTGGAAGCAGTGTAAAACAAACCCAAGATGGCACCCTTCCTGATGCTGCTAGTCTCCTGTAGGAAATTTTAAAAAATGTCCAAGCCTGCACAATTTACAAAAATTATGGACACACGCTGTAATGTTCCAGACGTTAATAGTCCTAAGGCACTGGCAGAGACACTTAGTGAATTATCACTACACACTGATGGGTCGGCGACTGCTGGAGATAGAAGAACAGATTATGTGCTTATCATGATACATCACCATCCAGGGAAATCATAATTATAATCATAGTCCTGCTGCTACTTCTACTTGGCACAGGGAAGACCGTTTGGTCTCTAGTGAAAAATGTGTTAAGTCTATAAAAAAAAAAAAAAAAAATAGAAGTAGTAAAAAAAACCAAAAAAAAACCCAAAAACCTTTTCCCTAACCCTAAACAGTTGTAATATTTGCACAAATTTGCAGTAGTCCATAAATGAACTCCCAAAATCATAACCATATACACAGTTCTGTAATCCTATGGGCCATCCAAGCTTGGCAGGTGGTTTTTCAGTTTCCAAATTTTTATTTTTATTTTTTAAATAGTGTGTAGACAACCACCTTTAAAAGATAAGCACTTGCCTTTAATCCTAATAAAGAGAGGATTTAAAAATGGAAAATAAAAAAGACTAGATGAAAAAAAAAAGATGGTAAGCACTGAAATAAATCTAATAAGGATAAATCTAGCAGATAAGGTCTAGCAGGTGCGTTTCTAGAGTTTGATCACTACTGAGGCACAGGCCCCCCAAGAATTTTACATAAGTACTTAAAAGTTCCTATGGGGGTCCTGCAAAACAGCACCAAAGCATTCAATTCTGGTGACTTTGGGAGTAGTATTTATTAATTTGTTTGTTTGTTTAGTTTCTTTAATTATATTATGTAACAAACATTAATGTAAGTATGTGCTGAAGATCATTTCATTAGTTCAACTTTACATTTTAATTTATTGTAAACGGCAGTTGCCTACGTACTGGTTACTGAATGCAATAGTTCAAAATACAAATCTCGTTGAGAATGTCCTGAGGTATAACATTACGTGTTGGTACGGAAATATAGGAGCAAGAAATAAAAATAAACTTAACAGGGTGGTGAATATGGCAAGGAAAATTATAGGAAGACCACAAAGACAGATACATGAGATGTTTATAACACATACTACAAAGAAAGCATTAATGATATCAAATGATCCTTTACATCCACTTTTTAAAAATTGCCATCGGGAAGACGCTTTAGGGTACCCAGGGCAACTAAAAATATTTTTAATTGATCATTTATTCCTTTGCCAGTCGTTTTTTTTTGAACAATCGCTGAATATTTGTGCATACATGTTATGTGTATGTGTTATGGGGGTGCCAAAGACAAATTTCCTTGCAAATGGACAATAAAGATTTATTATTATTATTATTATAAAATAACGGTCGCATTAAAAATGTAAAACTCACGCTTAAGTGTGAAAGGGTTAATGCTTTGACAGTTTTACAATTCTGGGTAATTTGTTTATCTTGCGATTGTAGATTAAGGTCCAGGTTATAAAAATTTATTTGAAAGATTTATTTATTGTGAAATGAAATTCTGCAGTGAAATGTAGATCATTCAAATGCAACGTTTACCCCTGCTGTCTGTTTCCCTTCACCTAATGCTCTTCTCTCCTTCTTGCCACCTCTTGGAATGAAATAAGTTTGTATATCCATCTGGATAAATAAAAATAAGCTCACCAGTACTAAGTAGATCACTCTTTGCAAACAGAACAGCTTACATTAAAAAAAATCTATATAAAAAATGCACAAAATCCATAAGCAAGCATTCTTTTAGCAATCAACAAGCTAACTTGTTCCAAGTAAATTAAATCTGGAAAACGGGATGGCCTCATTCAACTAAATACAAATTCACATATTACTCATTAACACAGCGATCAGCGTTAGCCTGGTAGTTACCTTTCCTCAGCTACAGTGTCATATGATGAATTATTGACTGACTGCAAGTGGAGGTTTCCATGGGGGAAAAGTGAAGGGAGGAGGAGCACAGCGAGGGGGGCGGAGCATATGATTGTAACGCCAGCTGAAGTGAAAATATCCTGTGCATCCTTGTTTTAAATAATTCAAATGATGTAAATGATAACGTGCATTGAATAGGAAAGACGACTGAATATTTTCAGACGTATCCACTGTAATCCACCTCGGGATTTATCGGGAAATTTTTACTGGGGCACGAGCACAAGGGTCTAGCGACGCTAATCAGCCTACAATACATGTCTTTGGACTGGGGGAGGAAACTGGAGTACCTGGAGGAAACTTCCGGAGCACGGTGAGAACATGCAAAACTCCACGCGCACAGGGCGGAGGCGAGAATCGAACCCCCGTTCCTGGAGGTGCGAGGCAAATGTTTTATTTATCACATTAATCAATGCAACATTTGGTTTAATTCAACAATATAGTGTCCATCCTTATTATCTTATAAAATAGCACTTGATGCAGCACACCCTATTATTTAACACTTTTTTTTATATCACGCTCCAACCTGCTACTTGTGTGCACAAATTAACAAAGCCATGAGATACTAAATCAAAGTCATATAATCGTAATGTGTGTGGGATGTAGACAAATTTTGCATTGCTTTAATTCACTATTTTGAGTTGTCAAATTAATAAATGAATGCCAATGGTTTGTTAATTCATTGTGTTATTCACTGCCCATGGTATGAAGAATAATCTGACTGAGGACTTTCGGTTTCCAAATGTCTCCTCTGATGTCTTCCATGTGGGGAAAAAAAAAAGTTTCATGGTTTTAAATGAATAATACTGTTATTTAATCAGTAGTGTCATAGTTATGTATTTAATAATTGGCCTCAGTAGTATTTTGAATGTATTTACAGACCAAAACATAAACGTCAGTGTGACATACTGTATCATGGTTAAATCAAACTGTGCTGCTCCTCCCTCGAGAAAAGGGTGAAAATGTCATGTAAAAGGTGTTCAAGTTTAAGGTCAGAATCGTGTGTAACTAAGACACGCCTCACGTACATAACTCGCCGAATAGCGATTCATCTGAAGTCTGAATACCATTGTGCACAATTTCAGTATTAAATCCTCACGACATACTCGTAACTCAACTTAATATTTCTCTCAGTGCTGCATGCCAGGCGAGATATAGCTTTGTTTGTTAAACCTCTTGACTGCTGCTTCTGAGATAGAGTGGCAGATGTGTGAACTCTGGAACAGCTTGACTGTGATTTTTTTGCATTGATGTTTTACCATCGGAGACCAGAGTCCTACTTTGTAGTTATATTGAAACCTCCATGCCATCACTCAGCCGAGAGAAAAAGCACGTGCAAGAGAGAGAGAGAGAGAGAGAGAGAGAGAGAGAGAGAGAGAGAGGAAGGAGCAAGTGGGGGAGGAAGAAACAAATTGCAGTATAAGGAGAAGGAAGAGGATGGTTCTCTCACCTCCTCTGTGCTCCATCTTGCTCCCTCAGCACTTCTCTGTGATCAGAGAGCCCACTCACACTCTTCATATCAACTATACATCACACACTCCTTCTTCCCTCAGATGCACACACACACACACACACACACACACATTTTGAAAATCAGATTGCTGAACAGATCCCCTATATATATCACACTCACACACCCACAACTTTAATAACACATTTTCGATGCTACACAAAACTTATATACCAAGTAAAGGAAACAACCTTTTACACTCGAGGGACAAAACTGTACTGAATACTGCCTTTACAAGTTAGCTAGAGATCTATGAGACGATTGATAGCGTTGTTAGCCTAAAAGTTGAAGCTTTCAAGTAAAGGAGTAAAGTGCTGCTTTATTGCTCACTTTAAGCCGGGGCTGGGGGTTCGAATCCTGCCTCCGCCCTGTGTGCACGGAGTCTGCATGTTCTCCCCGTGATTCGGGGGTTTCTTCCAGGTACTCCGATTTCCTCCCCCAGTCCAAAGACATGCGTTGTAGGTTGATTAGCATTTCCAAATTGTCCGTAGTGTGTGAATGTGTGTGCGATTGTGCAGATTGTGCAGATTGTCCAGGGTGTCCCCGGCTTTGTGCCCCAAGTTCCCTTGGATAGGTTCCAGGCTCCCCTGCGACCCTTTGTAGGATAAGTGGTAGGGAAGATGGATGGATGGTTTTTATTAAAAGTTATGATGGTGAAGGTATAGTTTTAGTTCAAATTAGGAAAATAATATGCAAAAAAAAAAGTTTCTCCAAATGGGAAAAATGTGGCATCACCTATTTGTACCATTCTCTCTTGAGAGAGAGAGGGATTTCACTGGATTCTATAAATTAATTCGTACAAAAAAAAAAACAAACGAAAAGAAAAAATTATGAAAGCTTTGAAAACCCAGCCCCTCATCCTGACCTTAACCGTATGTAATTTTTCATTTTTTACTTCACAAATTGCTGGTCTCGCTATCTCTCTGGACTCTGTCAGTCTCTCAACCTAAAAACAAAATGCCAGGACATAAATTTTACAAGGCTCTTCCAGTGATACTAAATTATTCAGGGAAAAATGATTATGTAAGCGTGCACATGCAGGGACAGCAGACTGATTTAGATTGGTCTTGAACTGGCCAACAACGGTGCTTCTTATTAAACTATGCTCCACCAGGAGTCTCAGGGAAGGCCTATTGTTTATTTAACCTTAATGCATTTTTCAGCAGCCATTTGTTTTGCTGATCCAACACTCTGCGGTGCACAATGGCCCAAACTTTACTGCTGACTGCCAGAAACAAAGGAAGAATTCTTTTCATTTCTTTCTGTGTGTCCATTTTCACTCTGAAGGATGTATGAAAGATTACAAAACGTTTTTTCAAGTTGGAAAACTCTTGACAGGGACTTTCGGACATCTTCTTGAACGGTTTCATGTACTTCCAAAGAGGGAGCAAGCACAACTTCTCACTGTTTTAAATTCAGTTGACATATGAAACGCACTCACTTTTCGCCTTAATAACGCTTTCCAGAGCTTCACACATGTTATGAAACAATGAAAATATTTTCAGACGGCAATAAAATGAGAATTCCCTCAAAGCCTGTTTTGTCTAAGGTATGGTTTCATTGGTTTTGATGGCTGTGACACAATAAACTGTTTAATATTCTACAAAAAAAAATAAAAATAACCCAGTTACTCAACCCCTGAGATATTAATGTAGACGCAGTGAGAGTCCGGAGATAGATTGATGACTTCAATTTAAGCATTTTGCAAACACACCAATGTATTACATCTACATTAAGCTAAAAAAAAAAGGTTGTTATGGCTAATTTATGTCTATTCTACTGTACATTTGAGTGTTGTTCTGCATCAGCAAGCAACACTGGCCTTGTGGCTTTGATTTCTAAAATATTAGTTTTGGCTAAGAAAAAAAATCAAATCAAAGTTTGATCGAAATACCTGTCTTGGATAAACGCACATCTCCATGGCAACACTACTCAATTTAATGTAACAAATGTGGCTAGCCTGTGCACTTCATTTAAAATCAAAACGCTAAGGAGTCTAGGTGCTTAGGTTGCACAAACACGTGTGCGAGCTTTTCTTATCCACTGTTTAAACCAGGTGAACATATAAAGGGCTAAATAACATGTTCCGTGACGTCCATGATTGATTAATGCTAAGTAGGTTGCTTGCTTCTGCTGCTTTTGGATACAATACCCCTCACTGCATGTGTCTTATTCCTGTGTATAACAAATAAAGTCATTTTAAAAGTTCAAAAACCTTGCAGTGAATACAGAACAATCAATGTACCGAGCCTTATGAAGTTTAACTTTTAAGGACAAAAGATATTCAGAGGTTATTGAATGACATGAATAACCAGTCATTGTAGTGTTTGTGTTGTAAGGCTGTAACCAAATTCACAATTTCATCTTTATTTATAGAACCACTGCTCCATATATCCCACGTAGACCACACACTGTGCACAGACCAGCACATCTCTGCTGGAATCCCAGTTGTTCATCATTACCAGCTATATTAAGAAGCAAGACATAAGAAGGAAGGATTTGGGGAAAACAAAGAGCTTAAATAAGAAGGCGGGAAACAAGGAACAGCTGAAACAAACAGCAGAGGAAACGTGGAAATAGAAAAAATGCAGAATGTAAGAAGCTCGAATCAAGGTAATATAGTGCCGACAAGTTGTGCAACAAAACCGACTGTACGAAATCAATCCAGTTTCTTCTTAACCTCAACTGTTAACCATTGATCTTGCTCACTGTTTGGACGAAACATATCACCAAATCAACAAATGAAACTCACTTGTTGGACTGGGTCACATAATGCAGCCCGACCTTTAATCACGAACGTTAAAGCTCCACCAGTAGGCCTTTAATAGATTTGAATGTTTAATAGATAAAACACAGTACATGCCAGATATCTAATTACCAAAGTTTGTTCTTAATCATTGAGATCTGAAAACTCATCAGTGTGCATAAGGTGTACGGTGATAGCAATACGACAAGATATTAACCTGAAAGTTGGGGGGGGGGGGGTGTTCCTGGGCATAGAGAACGATCACTCAGGTTTGTTGATGGTGGATTGGCAGGATGCTTTACATCCCTTGCCTGTGTTGCTTTCTAGCTCTCCATTTTAGTCATTGCTAGACCTGCCGGAGTTAACAGTGCTTGCACTATAATCATAGTGTACACCATTTTATACCTAATATACCTAATAATCTCTTCTGTCTTTCTGTCAAGATGTCCTGACACACTTCTCCTGCTGTGGTTCCTCTCATCCTGTGCTGCCTGATTCATCCTGATGCCTTAAAAAGGTTTCAGCACACAGTACTTAATGCTGAGACAATGTTTGTGAGGTTTGCATGAAGATGAAACCAGGCTTGCGTACTCTCAGCGAGATCGTATTCGCTCGTCACGTATGAGTTCTCCGGTACTGCAGGTGGCGCTATTAAAAATTCATGACAAAAAACGTGTTGGAATGCATAAAGTTACACCCCTGACTCTTCAAAGCACTGACACTGGAGACTCCTTCCACAATAGTTAAATGAATGACCAATCGGAGTCCAGAATTCAACAACGTTTGCGGTGTAAGGTATTTTAATGGGAGTTCATACTGTATGACATCTCAATTTATCTAGATTTTTATGGGTTGGACCATTTCTGTGCTGCACCGGTTAGACTTGTATGCTTAGCTATTTATGTATTGAAATATATTCAAATATACAGTGGGTATAGAAAAGAATCACCCCACTTTAAAATAATCACATTTTGTTGCTTTTCAGCCTGAAACGAAGACGGACACAGTTTTTGTTTCATCCAGCTGTAATTACTCAGTGCAACTTATAACATCCAAGTGAAAGATATAACACCAACATGTCAGAAAAAAATAAATAAATAAAAAACCAGAATCACTGAGTTGGAAAAAGGATCACCCCCTCCTAAAAATTACTTGTAAACTCAATAAGGTGTAGCTAATCACAAAGCCATTTGACTTTCAACTGTAATCAGCTGTGGTCATTTTGATTAGCTCAGCATGAAAAGAGCTTTCCTGGAGCATTTTGTAGTGCAACTGAAGCAAACAATCAACTATGGGTGGCAAGGCACTGTCAAAAGATCTCCGGGATAAAGTTGTGGACAGGCACAAGTCAGGAGATGAATACAAAAAAATTTCAAAGGCTTTATCAATGCCTAGAAGCACAGTGAAGCCTATTATTAAGAAGTGGAAGGTATTTGGTACAACACAGACCCTCCCTGGATCAGGATGTCGCTCCAAACTGGATGAAAGAGCCAGGAGGAAACTGGTCAGAGAGGCTACCAAGAGGCCTACAGCAACTCTGAAGCAGTTGCAGGAATTTATGGCAAAGAGTGGTCATTGTGTGCATGTGACAACAATATCACAAATTCTCCACAAATGTTGAATTGTATGGGAGGGTTGCAAGAAAAAAGCCACCCATGACTGAGCTTTGCCAAAACGCACCTTGAAGATTCTGAGGCCACATGGAAAAAGGTGTTATGGTCAGATGAGACTAAAATTTCATTATTTGGTCTCAACACCAAACGATAGGTCTGGCAGAAATCCAATACAGCTCAGCATCCAAATAACACCATTCCTACAGTAAAGCATGGAGGTGGTAATATCCTGTTATGGGGGTGTTTCTCTGCAGCAGGGACTGGAGCACTTGTCAGGATAGAAGGAAAATGTATGGGGCAAAATATCATCAAATTCTTGAGGAAAATCTGCTGCCCTCTGCCAGAAAGTTGTCAATGGGAAGAAGGTCTACCTTCCAACATGACAATGACCCAAAGCACACAGCAAAACTGACCACACAGTGGTTGAAGGAGAAAAAGGTGAATGTCTTTGCATGGCCTAGTCAGAGCCCAGACTTAAACCCCATTGAAAATCTGTGGAATGACTTGAAGACTGCAGTCCACAAACGGTCACCATCAAATTTAACTGATCTTGAGCAGTTCTGCAAAGAAGAGTGGGCAAATATTGCAAAGTCTAGATGTGCAAAGTTAGTAGAGACATATCCCAACAGACTGAAGGCTGTAATTAAAAAATAAGGCAAATTAAAGCAAGGGGGTGATGCTTTTTCCAACTCAGTGATTCTGTTTTTAATTGTTTTCTGACATGTTAGTGTTATATCTTTCACTTGGATGTTATAAGTTGCACTGAGTAAATACAGATGGATAAAACAGAAACTGTGTCCATCTTCATTTCAGGCTGAAAAGCAACAAAATGTGATTATTTTAAAGGGGGGTGATTCTTTTCTATACCCACTGTACATTCTAATGTATTCTCTTCGCTTGTACCTGTTGCCTGTCAATCATGAGCATATTAAGCCACACCCATTAGCTCTCAGTGAGTTCAGCTGGAGTTTCAGCTTTGATATGTTTCAAATATAGAACCAAAGCACCTTTTGGTATATGTTTTTGCATAAATTGAGATAATCGCTGACAGATTCCCAGTGTACACCTACATTTTACTCCAACACACACACACACACACACAGACAAAGAGCTATCTTTCATTAGCATTCGCTTCATCAGAAATGCTTGTTTGTTTTGCCGTGCATTGCTAATAAACCATCCAGAAGCCAACCATTTGTTGAACCTTCAGAAGGTGTGTGTGTGTGTGTGTGTGTGTGTGTGTGTGTGTGTGTGTGTGTGTGTGTGTGTGTGAGATGGATTGGAGCGTTCATCTTGCAGACAGATCACTAATGTGACCCTAATGAGCACGTCCGTGCATTTGAAAATGCTACACACACTGCGTTCAGCTAGCATAATGACGACTCCTGCTTTGGCGGATTAGTGGATAATGGTGTTTGTTAAAGCCCTGGTTTGTTTGTGTGTGTGTGTGTGTGTATGTGTGTGTGTGTGTGTGCGCGCACACCCGTGTATGAGGGGCAACTGGTGTGTGCCGACTAATGAGGATTGTCTCTGCAAGCTGATTTTTGAAAATGCTGAGGACAAAAGCATTGGGGGAAAAAAAGGCATTGCAAATCTGCTGAAGCTCTCAAACACGCACTAGCATCTCACGTCACGTGTAGCTTGCTGCTTGTTGGACGTGTCGTCACTGTTACTGCTGTCGCTTGTAGGCGTGGCCTGTCCAGCTTTGTTTTTCCCCCTTTAAATTTCTGATGAACTAAACACAACTGTCTAATTTCTAAACACAAATAGAATGAATGAACTAACTGGTGTTAAAATTGGTTGCTTTGTTTATACTTATGTTACGTGCTCAGCTTCGTACTAGCTTCGTCCTCAGCTTAAATGAAATAAAAACAAGCTAACTGTATTAGCTACGTACGCTCAAAGGAGGCACCCACGATCTCCGCTACTTCCTTCCCAGCTTAATTTTTCCTCGTAATGTCTCTATATACATTTAACGAGAGCTCGTATATGACGTTTATGAACTGAAATCACGCTTTTAAGTTTTTCTTCCACACAGTAAATGGGAACTAATCGAGCGAGGAACTGAAGAAACGGCGAACCACGCGCAGCGAGGAATCATTCGAGACAGTTGTTTGGATTTGTCGCTTTAGAGCATCATCACTAATTTGAGTTCAAATGTTGCTTGCTGTACATCGAGAATTAATGACCACTTGTCGCTTTGTCACTTGCTAGTGTGAACGTAGGGTCAAATGGGTTTAATGATTCAGATTAGAACCGTGAAAAAAAAAAAAAAACAGACAGTTTGGAGATCATATCTCATCATTTAAGAAATTTGTGTGTGTGTGTGTGTGTGTGTGTGTGTGTGTGCTGGAGTATGGATGGAAGTGGGCAAGTGAGAACTTGAGAGAAAAAGAGGGAGGAAGTGTGAGAAAGAAGAGACAGCGAGATTGTGTCAGTGGGAGGAATTACAGTGTGTGAGTGACTAAGTGTGTGTGTGACTAAGTATGTGTGTGTGTGTGTGTGTGTGTGTGTGTGTGTGTGTGTTGAAGATGTAAGCTTGCAAAAGCAGTACATGGAGCAGACCAGCTCTTTCTATCACTGTGTGTTTTAAACGAGACTTATTGCAGCCAGAGACGCCATTATCTTCATCTTTCTCTCTCTCTCCTTTTCCATCCTAACGTCTCTTTACGATCTCCTCTCGTCCCCGCGCTCTCTCCACCCAAAAGTAATTAATGCTCGAAAACCCATTTACTACACTGAGAGTGTATAATTCGCTTTTGATTCCTCCTCCTCATCATCATCGTTATCGCTCACCCTTTCGTTAGACGTGAGCGAGAAACGGAGATGAGATTTTTTTTTTTTTTCATTTACGGGCAAGCGAAATGGCTCTTTAATTACTGATCTGCTACAGCTACTTCTCTCTCTCTCGCACAAATATCAAGCCTCGCCGAGCTGACGACGCTGGGAAGGAAAAAGAAAAACCACATATCGATTTGCGGGTTGCACGGACACGAAGAAGGGCCCGGAATATTCCGCAGGCTTTATGAAGTAGGGACACTAGCGTAGATGAGAACAAGAAGTCAAACACACATCGTAATTACCAGGTTAGTGTTGCGCACGATCCTCAAGCAAGGACCAGAGAGAACCAATCACAGAAGAGAGCATTAATACGAAGCGGAAGCCGTGACCAAATATGGAAAATGGGAAAAAGTAACGTGTGTAAGTAATCAGCAGAAAGAGTGGTGGATAATGAAAACGGGAAGCTTTGGCAATATAAGGAATGTGCAGAGCTAAAATGGCCAGAATCAGGGTAGGCTCCTTAATGAACAGGTAAATCTGTTTGAAAAAGGTATAAAATAATGTTTTTGCCATTTCTTTTTTCTTATTATCTTCAAGAGAGAGAAAATGTATGGTATAAACGTAAAATGTAAGATTCAGTAAGCACCATCTCACTATAGGATTCCGATTGCATACCCACTGGGAATTTAATGGGAATGCCCTCGAATCATAAGGGAGCAATAACCTCATCAGAGAGCATTCATGACTTTACCTTTTTTTAAAAATTAACCAATTATGCTTTTTTTCTGGTTACTGCTCAACAATCCTATGTCACTAATATCGAATCCCAGAAAATCCTAAAATGGCTGCTGTCAGCAATCTACACAGAAACGAGTTGATTTGTTGGAAATATGTATTAATGACTAGCTTTTAAAAAGGAATTAAACTCAACGGTTTGTGTACTGCAGTGATCACAGGGCGAAGAATGCACTGAAAATACTGCCGGCGATCAAGGCTTCATCTCTTCATCCCTTACAGTTATGCAGGGAATATCAGCCGCCTGTGAGTCAGGTTATACATCAAACACTAAACGCTGTCTCCATCCTCTCCACCTCAGCATCCGACAATTCATTCCGTTTCCTTTAGACGTTCACCAAACCACAGAGCCGTGGATACTCCTGGGAATTAGCTGCTAATTAAAAAGGGTGTTCAAATAGAAGCTCTAATTAAGTGTAAACTAAATTAAAAAAAAACAAAACTATCCTGTAATTAATTTACAGTCGGCCACACACGTATATGAGACAGACAATTAGCTGAACACGGAGGGGCATTCCTCACACTCATTCTTCTCATCATCTCTAGTGTTTTAAAGATAGTTTTAGCCTGAGGTGTGCTGTTTAAAAATAAATAAAAAAATAAATTATTACAATCCTCAGTAATTTTCCAGACTAATTCTAATTAAACTGTGAGATTTATTTATTTATTTTTATTAAAGTACACAAAAAGAATGTTCAAGAATTCAAATTCCAACTAGGTGTAGTTGGTAAATTGTTGCCGTATGACAACAATGTGCAATGGTGGAAAGTATCATATAGTCAAAAATAACCCAAAATGTATGAGATTACATTTCAATTACTGCATTTTCCAGACTATAAGTTATAAAAAGTTTTTTTTTTTTTTTTTTTGCCACCTAGTAAGCATGTAAAAGATAACTTATATAAAGGAATTACAGTTGTGGATGGATTTACTGTACTCACTCAAAATACATGCAAAAATTAGATCCAAATGTTTTGGGTGAAGTATATTTTTTAATATTTTCTCCTGAAACATAAAATTTTGAAAATAAGGTACAATTACAAAATGGCTGCCTCGAAACAGCTTTGAATGTGAAAAAAATGTAAATATACTATTAGAGGAGCCCTAGTGTCTTTTTTTTTTTTGCTCTGTAGGCCTGTTTCAATTCACGAATGCACAAGCCACAGTTGCATTATCGCATGTTGTTGCCATATGGCAACAGTTACATTTTACCATTTAACAGTATACTCAAAATATATAAACTTGTTTAAATGACAAAAAGTAAATGATAACTTATCTCTGATAGTGTTTCAATTCTTTCCTTTAAGTAGTTTTGCCTAAATATAGAAAAAATAATCAAATTTTAAAAGCCTCCGATGACGACCTTCACCATGCCATGTGGTTGCAGAAAAGGAAGCGCAAACAGCACTTCCTGGTCATGTGACATGGCCTTTTTTCCTTTTTTTTTAAATGTCAAACTTAAAGCCCCCCTTTTCCAGTTACATAAGAAAATAGTATGTATTATTGCCTATCAAAACAATTGGAGATAAATTAATTGTTGCCATATGGCAACACCGAGCAGTAAAGTGTTAAGATGACATATTATAGTTTTTGTTTATCCGTTTATAGTTACATTTATTGTTCTTGAACGTCTAGGAAAGAAGTTAGTTCCTGTTCTCACTTACATTAAAGCAGCTATAAACAGTCGTTTCTTCATCAGCCTCACTTTTTTCAAACGAGTGCATTAATATAAGCCTGTAATCTCCAGAGCTGCTGTTATAGAAAATTAATCAACACCTTCTGACCAATCAGAATCGAGAATTTAACGGTAATGTGGTGTATAATATGATGATCTTGTGTATCTAAGGCTGATTCTTTGCAAGCTTTGAATATCGAGACTGAATGATTAATTGGCAGATTCTCTCTCTCTCTCTCTCTCTCTCAATGTTTTTCTCTCTGAAAAAAAATGTGTTAATGGAGGTGAAGGGTGGGAGAGCATCTTTTTGATCACACATAAAACGCAGTCGAAAAACAGCATAATGCTCTGTGTAAAGTAGTTTTTTTTCCTGCCTCTATTCACGGAATTGTAGAACTTTATCATTATAATGGCTTAAATTTCTGATGAAAATTGGGTAAACAACAAATAAACCGCCTTATTCACCACAGGAAATCGGCATGAAAATGGTATACAGAGGATTTGCAATTCAAAAAGGCTCTTTAACCCTTTATGAAGCTTTTTTTTAGTTTTTTATTTAGTTTATTTAAAGAAGTGCTAGTCTATTAGATTCAACTATTCACTAATCAGCCATTTTATCAACTCAATCCACCTTATTATGTCTCACTGTGTCATAGTGAAATCTCTGACTGTAGCCCATGTGTTGCTCTGTGTAATGTATTGGCACCCCTGTACCCCATGCATCAAAAAGGGAAAGGGGCCTCCCTCCAGAAAGGGAAAGGGACATTTGTATTCAGACCTCAGACGTATTTTATCCTTGCTTAAATTTTTTTTTTTTTTTTTTTAAACGGCGATAACATTGGCATTGAAATGGATTTGGGCAGAACCTTGTGGCATCTCATAAAAAATACACACTATATTCTTCTTTAATGCATGTATTATATTATTTTAAGACACCATTTTAAATGTGGTTCATGAGATTATGTGTCGAATACAGCATGTAGCATTATGAGTTTCTGATCTGTAAATTAATATATATATATATATATATATATATATATATATATATATATATATATATATATATATATATATATATATATATATATATTTAACTCCATGTACAGTATATTGACAATGCGTAATTTCCAAATGACCCTTAACTCTCAATTGTATAAACTAGTGACATTTTTCAGCTTGTCCAATGTACCTTTTTATCTTTAAACTGTGCAGTGAAAGATGTTAATATATGATTTAGCTGCCTGTTAGGTGTCTGTGGTGAATGTGACAGGAACGACTCATTTCTGATCATATGATTACTATCATTTCAAAGTAATGCGAAGGCACTATTACATCGACAAGCAGAAAAACTAGAACTATTTCCCCTGCCATTAACTCCCAGATCATTTACTGTTTACAGTATAGCTGTTTCTAAAACCAGACTGACCTTTAAAAAAATCATTGAGGATAATTAATAATAATAATTAATAATTACTTTTTATATAGATTTATATAGCGCTTTATATTATATGGGGGGAGAATCTCCTTGAACCACCACCAGTGAGTAGCATCCACCTGGACGATGCGACGGCGGCCATAGTGCGCCACTACACCCACCAGCTCTCGATGGAAAGGAGAGGAGAGTGATGAAGCCAATTCGGGGATGGGGATTATTATGATAGATAAGGGCCAATGGGGGGATTTTGGTAGGATACCAGGGTTATACCCGTACTCTTTACGAGAAGTGTCCTGGGATTTTTAACAACCAGAGAGAGTCAGGATCTCGGTTTAAATTCTCATCCAAAAGACAATGCTATTTTTACAGTATAGCATCCCCATCACTATACTGGGGCATTAGGACCCACACAGAGCACTACCTGCTGGTCTCCCTAATACCAATTCCAGCAGCAACCTTAGTTTTCCCCAGGAGGTCTCCTATCCAGGTACTGGCCAGGATCAATCCTGCTTAATTTCAGTGAGAAACTAGGTGAGACATGCAGGGTGATATGGCTCTGGCAAATAGCTTAGTGGAAAAAAAAAAAACAATATCAGAAAGTCTGGAAATATTAAACATGAACGTGTATTTTTTTCAAAAGATAATTTGAAATAGAAGAATACATAAAAAACCCCCAAAAAAACCCAGCAATTATGGGGCCAAGCACAACAGAGGCAAAGCAAGGGGCTAAGCAAGCATCAGAGCATTACTGACAGTTTGGTTTGGTCTATCATCACGAAATCCAAAACTTATTGCTGGCATGGTCTGAAGATGACCTGATTCGATTTTTGTGAAAATCGGACAAACGGTCTAGGAGGAGTTCGCAAAAGTAGGTTTTTAAAAATAATCAAAATGGCGTAAATATTTTCATGACATCATTGGGTGCATTTGACTTGGCACAAGCCAAGGAATCAGAGGAAAAAAACATTTGTTTCTAGCCCTTACAGTTCAGGGCATAAATTGGCATAAACATGAGCGCGAATTTGAGGTATTGTTGGCGCTACACGTTTTGACATAGTGACTCCAAATTTGCTATGGTAATATTTCAAACTGTCCCCTATCTGTGCGCCAAATTTCAGAACGTTCCTACGTATGGTTCTATGCGCGGCCATAGACTCAAGAGCGGAAGAAAAAGAACATGAAGAAGAACACATTACAATTACAATAGGTGCCCACACATCTGCGGTGCTTGGCCCCTAATTATAAATAAAATCAATTCTTTAAATAATATTAAATATGCAGCTTGTATTTAAGAAAAGATCTGATGTTATTTCTCTTTGTCAAATCATGTGATCCTTGTGTCCTGCATTTAAGAAACTGTCAGATCTTGAAGCAAAAACTGATCAATAATGAATGAACTTTAAGGGAAAAAAAAAACAATCTACAAAGTCTCACACTTGGATGGAGATGCGTCAGAAACGTAATTATTCTCTGTGGAAGAATTTAAAAGGCAGTCCGTGATTGAATATTTAAATCTTGGGTTGCATCCATTTATTCTCCATCCTGACTGCCTCATTATAAACATCAGGGCATCTCTGGAGAGTCTGATATTGAATTATTCATTTAGTTTTCTTTCAAAACTCCCCTCAAATAATTAAAAAATATATTAGAATTTCTTTTTTTTCACTTTTTCTTGAGTTTGATCTTAACCTTAACCATTTTATCCATCTATCGCCGTGGTTACAGCGTAGGGAGGTCGATTGCTGACAGCATGAAATAGTGAATAGCGAAAAATAGTGAAATTTCAATAGCATTGAAATAGTGTTTCTTTATAACCTCTTTCCCTCAGCAATTTTACTTGTACAGATTGATGGTTTAAAAACCCGGTAGTAACAAAAGATCGAAGACATGTCCTTGATTGTGTGTCCGATTTGCAACATGGAGGATAAAGTTTAGTGCGTTTAGCCTTTATCAACTTAAAAGTGAAAATTATTTTTACACAATATCCCAGTCGAGAAAATTTAAACACGCTGATAAAAACAGCAGCGAATCCACCGTTTTGTCTCTTTTTTTCAAAGCATTCGGTAAAATGGTTTCACCTTAAAACCACAAATCTAAACCGCGATCAAATAGCCTACATCCCACACACATATTAAGATTTCATGACCTGGATACAGCGCTCCGCAAGGCCTTGTGGGTAATGACGCAGTTATGCGGATTCCCGCTGTTCGGATTTCTGTAAAGCTGCTTTGTGTTTTAACAACAATTACGGTCACAGATATGGCAGAATTGTAGTGAATAGCTGGAATCATACAGAGGAACTGCGTTCCTGCGTCAACTGCTCAAAACTGCGTCATTACCCACAATGCTGTGCAGAGCGCTGATGATGGCTCGCATAATGTTCAGAACATTTGCATCAGGGAATGAAAGCAACTGCAAATTTCTACCAAGAACTCTCTCTCTGTGTCTTTCCCTCTCTGTCTGTATTTCTGTCTCTTTCTCTCTCTGTCTCTTTCGCTCTCTGTCTGTATCTCTGTCTCTTTCCCTCTTCGTCTCTTTCCCTCTGTATCTCTGTCTCTTTCCCTCTCTGTCTCTATCTCTGTCTGTATTTCTGTCTCTTTCCCTCTCTGTCTCTATCTCTGTCTGTATTTCTGTGTCTTTCCCTCTCTGTCTCTATGTCTATAACTCTGTCTGTATCTCTCTATCTCTCTATCTTTCTGTCTGCATCTCTGTCTCTTTCCCTCTGTATTTCTCTCCGTTTCCCTCTCTGTCTGTATCTCTGTCTCTTTCTGTGTATTTCTGTATCTCTCTGTCTATATCTCTGTCTCTTTCCCTCTCTGTCTGTATCTCTCTCCGTATCTCTGTCTCTTTCCCTCTCTGTCTATATCTTTGTCTCTTTCCCTCTCCATCTATATCTCTGTCTCTTTCCCTCTCCATCTCTTTCCCTCTCTGTCTGTATTTCTGTCTCTTTCCCTCTCTGTCTGTATCTCTCTGTCTGTATCTCTCTCCGTATCTCTGTCTCTTTCCCTCTCTGTCTATATCTTTGTCTCTTTCCCTCTCCATCTCTTTCCCCCTCTGTCTCTTTCCCTCTCTGTCTGTATCTCTCTTTCTGTATCTCTGTCTCTTTCCCTCTCCGTCTCTTTCCCTCTCTGTCTGTTCCTCTGTCTCTTTCCCTCTCTGTCTGTATCTCTCTGTCTGTATCTCTGTCTCTTTCCCTCTCCGTCTCTTTCCCTCTGTCTGTATCTCTCTGTCTCTTTCCCTCTCCGTCTCTTTCCCTCTCTGTCTGTATCTCTCTGTCTGTATCTCTGTCTCTTTCCCTCTCCGTCTCTTTCCCTCTCTGTCTGTATCTCTCTGTCTGTATCTCTGTCTCTTTCCCTCTCCGTCTCTTTCCCTCTCTGTCTGTATCTCTCTGTCTGTATCTCTGTCTCTTTCCCTCTCCGTCTCTTTCCCTCTGTCTGTATCTCTCTGTCTCTTTCCCCCTCCGTCTCTTTCCCTCTCTGTCTGTCTCTCTCTGTCTGTATCTGTCTCTTTCCCTCTCCGTCTCTTTCCCTCTCTGTCTGTATCTCTCTGTCTGCATCTCCGTCTCTGTCCCTCTCTGTCTCTATCTCTCTGTCTTTCTCTCTCTCTGACTGTCTCTCTCCATCTTGCCCTTGTTCTCTGTAAAGTCTCTCTCTGTCTTTCTGTCTCTCTCTGCTCAGTTCAGTGTTTTCTCAAGTCCATATTATCGTGTGAAATATCAGAGAAACAATTACGGCTCATTGTTATGCAAATTGTGGGTTAATTTAGTCTTTTGATCTTCTGGAAAATTCTCTGGGGAGGTTTTATTTATTTGCAAAGATGTTTACAATCTATTACTTTCCATATATCTGCATGCTTTTGTATGTGTGTGTGTATGTGTGTGTGTGTGTGTGTGTGTGTGAGATATCTCAGAATACTATATTATTCACTATTGCATTATATTATTTTCAATAACACCTTTAGAATGAGTTTCTAGCTTAGCTAGGAATTTTAGCTACATTTGGATGTTACGTCAGTATTTGCTGGGGGAAAGTTCCTCGTATTCAGAATCGAGTTACACACATGCTTAATTTTTCAAATTCAAATGATTAAAATATCGTTTGTGCTTTTGAGGTTGCCAGATTTTTCTTAGGTACAAGGATCTGAAGCAGAGTTCTTCACAACAGCATCTAGACTAAACCATTGTCTCTAAAACCAAAAACAAGAACAGGGATAGAAAATGAGGAACAAAGCAAAATGTTATACTTTTGCTTCCCTGTCAAATGGAATAATAAATCCAATAAACGAAACAATAAATCTAATAGGAGTCTACTGTATTGCCAATAGACTGCTGCATGAATAGTCCTAGATGTAATTTTCACATTAGTTTAACTGAACAAAATGGCTTCCACACACATTATTCAGCGCCGCATAGAATAGCACATCTTTTTAAGAATGTGGGTGGTTTTATGACGCTTTCAATTTATCGCATTGATTTGTCGAATTAAGAAAATAATGCCAATGTTGCTACACTTCCAAAGAAATTTGAGTTCATTCATAATTTTAACCATAAAAAATTCAGTCCTTGTTGTAAGCCATGTCTCTGATTAAGATGCGTCTATTCCGATCTCCTCCATGCGAAGTAACTAACATGCGGCTTTCAAAGAACTGTTGATCAAGTTGATTAAAACGTTTGAATCGTTATCGTCAGGTCGCAAACGTGCGTATGGGATTATATTCACATTCTCCGTTTCACACACCACTTGTTTGCGCTTATATTACTGTAAAGGTAGCTGATATTGTGTGGAGACGTGTGGATTTGACTTATAGAGAGAGACGAAAGGTAAACAAAACAATAGAGTTCGGAGTGACACTTCCAATTCCGAGCGTTCTTGTTTGCTCCAAAATTGATGTCGACACACTATTTGGTCGGGAAAAAAACAACAAAAAAAACAACCCAGCCATGATGTATGCTTCTTTCCCTTTCAGCGATCGCTGGCTGAGCGACTCCATTTTAGTCCGTTTTCACTTCGAAGATGATCTTAATGCTCCCTGACATTTCCACATGGGTAGTGCCAAAGTGCTATCTATTTCTATCAATGGAGCTGTTTTAGAGTGTGTTTACTCATTTAATAAATAACAAAACAGGCAGTAAATGCAATACCAGCTGAAAATGCTGAAAGAACACGAACGGTGTACGATGAATGACTATGTCTAGACTTGGTGTTTCCAAAAAGGGCTCTCTCTCACCTTTGCGGCAAAAAAAAAGAAAAAGGAAAAAAAGCTATACATAATAACAAGCTAGCCATTTAAAAAATGTTACATAGAACAAAATGGTAATGCTTGGAATTGAAAAATTGTGATGCTTTACATTTAGTGAAAAAATGACTGTGATTTAAAAGTAAATTAAAAACAGGGAAACACATTAAAATTGGTTACGTTTAAAAAAAAAAGTAGTTGTATTGTATTGACATTTTTCATAAATCAGAACAATATGATATCATTTCTATAAATAGCCACAATGCGAATTGTCATTGATCATGTGCTTTTCAATGCTATCCATCAATAGTTAATCTGGTATGATTAGCTTAGCTATTATTATAAAATCGTCTCCAGCGTAGACGCTTCGTAACAGTCAGAGGTAAAGCTGCGACTTTGCGGTTTATCGGTAACGTGATAAGACTGAGAACAGGAACTGATGTTTCGTGGAACATCAAATGTAACAGTAAGTGGATAAAACTTACGGTGAGTCGTTCCTTTATGGATAAGATGTAATCGTTGGCAAATTGCTGTGGTATAAGTGGAATTAAACAGGAAGTGTTCAGGAAGTGCTGTCACAGACGTAAAAATATTTAAAAAAATATTTTCAATAAAAAGCTTGTGATGTGCTTTGGATACTTTAAGAGTCTTTAACGTCGCGTGTATAATAAGCGGACACATTCTCATCGTTATCTGCCTCGCTCTCTTGTGCTTGCACAGAAGACCCACGCACACACACCTTGTGACGATACCCTTCAATTAGCAGCCGTTGAACTCTCCCAGGACTCTCAATACCTCGTCTATGTATGAATTTAACTATTTACACACACACTCCCTACAGTGACAGGAGCTGGTGCGAGAGAGAGATAATTACAGAAGAAGAAGCCATGTGAGTGACAGCATCCCTCATTTACCGCCTCGTCCTCATTCCTGCTCGCTCTCATGCACACCGTTTCTCTGTAGCTGGAACACTGAGAGATGATGCATTTGGTTTTTAAAAAAATATATATTTAGGGCTATGTTAAGCATTTGTGTGCTGTTGGCAAGTATTGAGGGAATGTGGGCATCAAGTTTGTCCAAAGTAATGGATTTTGCAGAATGGTCTAGAAAGCTCTACTAGACTAGGATTCTTGACACGCATCAGCTGCAATGACTTGCTTTTAAAGGGAAAAATCCACCTTTACTGTGGAAAGCCATAGTGACCGTGGATTACGTTGTACCAAGCTGCAGCTATATGTTCAATCATTATGCAAAAAGAAATCATTTGTGTGGAATAAAACACTCTGTGTCATGCTGTTATAGGAAAATAATCACAGAAGAGGTGGTGTGATGAAGCCGAGTTACTTTTACCGACCCACTTGTCTGCCAACACTAATAATAGTTTATTTATTAATGAACAATGGCATACTTTTTTTTATTTATCAGTTTATAGCTACATTTAATGTTGTGGAACGTTCTGTGAAAGTGTTAACAGTTACTACAACTTAATAAAACAAAACGCAGCTTGTCGGTTTTGTGAAAATAAAAAAAAAAAAACAAAAAAAAAAACAATGCAAAGCGAAGCGTAAACTCCTCTGTCCTGAAGATGTCGGAAAAACTTAAAGTTACAGCTTTACACTTGCTTCTTTTACAAAACTCTGACACTGGAGATTCCTTCGGACAATAACGATAAAGTATTAGAACGAGCTGAGATTTGCAGCTGTGCTACTGTTAGAACTGCAGTTACATTAAATGAATCAACACCTTCTGACCAATCAGAATCGAGAAATCGAGAGGAATAAAATAATAAACATGTACAGTGCTTTTTTTTTTTTTTTTTTTTTTTTTTTAAACGGCACCTGTGAAAAGGTTTTAAAAAACCTTATCAACCAATTTGACAGTCACGTCATATTTCAAGCGTATTCTCGTCTCATCCTAGCGTCTTTAATCAGGTGTCAGGTTGCTCTGCTCTGCCTATAAACTAGTAGCTTTATTATCTGCAAAATGACAACAACGGTGATGTTTTAAAGATGATTCATAATTAAGAATTGAAAAGGCTTCAGTGCATTACAAAGGCTCTTACCGGATTTGTTCAGTTTTCCGGTAATCCTTTCTGAGGGCTGTGGCTAATGTTAAAAGTCTGATGATGAAGTATGCCATCGTTATTGCTGCATGACTATCAGAAGATGAGGTGTAGATGAGGTGAGGTATGGCCAGGGTGCTGCCCTTGACCTTTGCATACATTCATTTTCAACTACAATTAACACAAAGTAGACGTTTTGACGTGGTGTGGTATTCTCAGTACAAAAAAAAACTCAATACTTTTCCACACAGGCATTAAAGTGTTTTAATGTTTTCTTTCACAGCAATAACGGCGGACATTCATGAGGTATGGTGTAAGATGAAAAGGCAGCTGTCACTCATGTTATATTCTTATAATGATTACTTTATGCAGTAGCACAGTGTGTTGGCATTCTCTTTCTGTCCCAGTGTGTATGAAGAGCTCCAGCTCACTGTCAGTTCCCCATCATCACTGCATTATTAATGCCACACACATGCACACACACGCACACACACTTCCATCTGACAGCGAGAGATAAAGGTGGTGAGGAAGAGAATTGCATATAGTTTTGAGTCTTGTTTTGATTGAGGGTTTAAGAAGAACGAGCGAGAGAGACTTTATTTAATCGTTATTCAAGAAAATCATGTGTAAAAGTTTTTAAAAAGTTTTAATAGTTGTCCAATTACTGACTTCAGCCCATCTGTTGTCATGCTCAGTCAGGTATTAGACCCCATTACCTTGTTCATTAAAGGAAAGGTACCACCAAGGGACAGCGCTAAACAGATATTAGGGACTTTAAGAATCAACAGCTGTGGCTACAGCTATAGTGATCAGGAACAAAGAAAGATCTATTTTGTGCAACCTGTTGCTGTAGAAAAGTCTGTCCATTCAGGGACCATCATGGCAACACTCCTGGGCAGTTATTTTCAGAAATGACAAGGCTCATATCTACTTGAATGGGGATAGATGCAGAAACCGGAAATTGATCAACAAGCATGGATTTGAAACATGGGGGGTTTGAATCCCAACCATGCAACCTCCATTTGTAGCTGGGAGCCAAAAGTGCGAAATTGCATGCTTTCTGGGTGGGAACATCTTTGGGATGAACTGGAATACCTAGACTGCACACCTAGACCTCCTCACCCGACATCAGTGCCTGACCTTGCTAATACTCTTGTGCCTGAATGGACAAATCCCCACAGCCACGCTCCAAAATCTAGTGGAAATGCCTTGCTGCTTAAAACCCCTATTATTTGGATGGTCGACCAGGGGCAGGGCAAGAACCTTGTGTAGTGGCAAGGCCCTCTGTTGTATCTTGTCTCAATTGATAGACAATTTGGTCAGCCAAATGAGGTAAATGTAAATATAAATGTTGCAGAGATTTTTAAACACCTCGTCATCACCATTTGGTTGAGAAACAGTCCACCAATCAAAAATGTCCAGCTTACAGCAATAACTATTGATATCCAGTCGATGGCTGTCTGATGGTTGGGCCTTTCCATTAGTAAGGCTGAAAATATCAGAATTATTAAACCAGTTATAAAACCTGAGATAAACACACAAACAGTGGCATATAGAACTAAAATGGTAACAAAAATAACAAAATCAAAGTAAAATCTTCATACTCTATTGCTTAAGTGGTTTCTTGAATGTTCTTTAAATTGTTTCTTAAAGAGATCTATTTCAAACCATCTCTAAAAGAGAAACACTGTCTTGCAGATCTTTTAAGGTTTCCCCCAGAGGGACAAACTAAAGGCTCTGAGATGGAATACTGTAGTTATGAAAAATTGCAGTATTCTCCATTGGATGCCTTTAGAAGGTTTTGGAAAGAAACTAAATGTGCATCAGTATGCATTAAGGTAATAATGGCAGAAAGTAATATTCCACAGTGGAAATGTTCCCATACAAATATTTCACCAATTTGAAGTGGATTCTGAGAAGCTGTCAAAAGAAAATGTAAATCATTGTGTTTCCATTAGCTTCTGAAGTGGAACAACATCTGCTCAACTCAATAGGCTTCAGCACCCAAATTTAGAATCTTTACTTTGTGGGACTTTCCTCCGCACATATCCTAATACAGAAAAGGAAGTACAGAAGGTTAGCCTTTTGGCACCCATGGGGCAATTGTGGGTCAAGGGTACATGTCAGTGGCATATGTACCCATCGATCTACATGGTCCTATCTAATTGATTGGAAGGCATGTTTTGGGGATATAGGGGAAAAACAGAGGGAATACCTTCTGGAAACCTAAGGGATACCAATGTAGACACATGGAAAAATGTGAAACTTCTACAGACAGCACCCTAAGTTCAGGATCATACAAGGAACCCTGGAGCTGCAAGGTGGCAACACTACCCTCTGCAACACCATGTAGACTTTTGGTCTTTAGCTAGAATTTGAGTGAGGGAAACCTCAGAAACGGCATTTTGCTAAAGGTGGCGCTCTATTTCAAATCAATACCCCTCCTTGTTGGGTGATCAAGGTCGACATTCCTGGCCATAAATTCGTTTTTTATGGTCAGGTCCCTGATCCCTCTACTACTTTCAACTTACTTGGTCCACATCCTTTGTTGATGCAGATCTCCACACTCCAGAGGAGTCTATATGGTAGCACATGTGGCCAAACTATTGCAAACTTCATCTCAGGATTTATTCCTAAGTCATGGAGTGATAAACTAAGTTGGCATGTAAAGAATAATTGTCAGTATAGAATAATACAAAGAAGGCTTCTTTGGTTCCATGAGGCTTGAACTCTTAAGGCTTCTATGTAGAGCCCTACAGCTGAGGGTTTCCTATCAGAAAAGGTTCTAAAAAAGTATAACCCATTTTATGGTTGAAGCTTGAACAATTTACTATTCAAAGAACCATTGAGTCTAGATCTTCTTGTAGATCTTTAGATCTTCCCTGAAAGAATGGAGACAGAAGGGCCTTTCAGACTGGATGCTGAATCTTTTTTTATTTAATTTTTTTTTTTACCACTGAGGATCGCTTAGATCTTAGAGACCTCTGAAGTTTGGTGAGTACTTCTGAACAAAATTACATAGATAGTGAGGTGTTGAGCCCTTTGAAGCCTGGAATACAAGCACAAGACTTTTGATGTGGTGCACCAGGAAGTAGTCGTATGACTCATCTAAAGAGAATATGCCAAATGTAGTTGTGTTTATGAGAAGGAATTTTACAGGCCTCAAAAAGCAGTTTCCAGCCTATTTTCTTGATTTGTCCTGATTCTGTATATGGCTCAGTGGGATACTTCCTCCTTAGACAGATTAGGAGAAAGACAGGAAGAGAGATCCAACAAACAGCGAGAAGCCTTGAGAAACCAGGCTGGTGTCAGGTCTGTATTTTTGTCCTGCAGAAAACACACTTCTTCCTCTCCTTTCTAACGGTGATGTGTTCAAGGCAGCATGCAAGCACACAAACACACACCCTGAAACACTTCAGAGCACTTCAGGAGAAGACATTCCCTCTACTGGTGGCAGTCAAAAGCAGGAGATTTCCATCAGATGCTATATATGAAAAAAAAAAAAAAGATTTCCATCACCTGCTGTATATGAAGGGTTCAGTCGTTTCATTCCTCAATACATTCTTCTCTACAGCCTTGTTACACCACATTTCAATCAGGGAGGTACATATAGAAAACCTGCACAATGCTTTCATTAGAAATGCTATTACCCAAGCGAAAATCCCATTTATACAAAGGTGTCGGTACATATAAGGATGGAGAAAGCAAAAGAGAGACAGGGATTGGTAAAATTCATGCTTTTGTACTACATATTATATTACAGAACCCTGTTGGATTAGGGTGCAGTCGACACCCATTTGTCTGCCAAGCAATCCAGTACAGGTGAAGTGTGGATATTAGCTTTGCCTTCAGAGAGACCGACAGCCTGCCTGGATTTTCTGGACACACAGCCAGTGTGGATATCTTGGAATTGATTATAATTCCTGAACTCCTGTTTTGCTGTAACAAATATGTTAAATATGTGAACTGCAACAACACCAGCTACTCAGTCAGCACTCCACCTGTTACCATAGGACCATTCAACTTGGATGATGAATAGTCTTAGCTGTAGTTATAACTTGAATCACTGCGAATTTGGTTTAACTTAACAACATGGCTTCCACTCTCATTATTCAGCTTATAAAATACCACTTGATCCAGCACACGAGTTTGTTCATTCGACATGCTTTCCTCTAAAGAAAATGTTACCACGATGTAAAGGATAAGTTAATTAGCTGTAGTCTGTTGTTAATTCTGAGGTCTGAATGTACTAATGTGCACAATTTATGTATTCAAATATCTCCACACATACACAACTCAACTCCGAATACAGCCCTATATGTTTAAAAAAAAAAAAAAAAAAATTAAATCAAATCTTATAATACTGAGGTGCATCAATTATTATTATTGTTAAAACTAGACCATTTCTACTGTCCTCAAAAGTTTGTGTCAACAATTAAAGCCTGATTTTTCTTTGGTCTTTGCTAAACCATGTAGCAAATGTGAAAACTGTGGAAATTTTGCATCACTTTTTTTCTCCTCCACCATCAATTCCTTTTCCCACGCAACCATCCTGGACAAATTGCAATTTCTCACTTGTCACCTTCCATTCCCCCGCATGGCTCCCCCCCCCCCCCCAGAACAGTCTCTGGCATTTTATTTTTATTTATTATGAGATCCAATTTGCCAATTTGTGAGGGATGCTACTGAAAATGATATTTTCAATATGAAATTAGAAGCATGGAGTCAAAAAGTGACTAGTGTTTAAAAAAAAAAAAAAAAAAAAAAAAATATATATATATATATATATATATATATATATATATATATATATATATATATATATATATATATATATATATATATACATACATACATATATACATATATATACACACACACACACACACACACACACACACACACACACATATATATATATATATATATATATATATATATATATATATATATATATATATATATATACTGGCCTGTAGTATGAGAGGATACAAATTTAAAGGAAATGTCACGGTAAGATTGCAAGACAATCTAAAAAGCTGGTCTGATTCAGTGGGATAGCTATTTCCTTTGATAAGTACACTCGTAAAACTCTTCAGATAATCAGGAAGTCACGCTGGTGTTAGAGTTAGCGTTGAGCTCGGAGGAAGTCCAGCTGAGAGAAAGCTAGAACTTTTTTACCCAGACGCCATTATGAATAACCCATGAATCTCTTTTTGGGAGTTCTTTCTTTTCTTTTCTTTTTTTTCTTTTTCCCGCAGGTCTTTTGAGTCTTGCTGTTTTAATCACGCGGCTTGCTGAGTTTCAAATGTTCTCTCCTGGAAGAGTACAGTAGCCCTTTCCTTTTGTTCTTCAGGGAGATTACCATATTAATAGCAAAATAGGTTGCACGTTCTGCGTGTGTACTCGCAGTGAAATAGACTATTCATGTGGAACAAATGTCCTCAAAATACTGTGAAAAATATGAATAAAAACCTGCTGATGACTATACAACCTATCAGTGGAGTCAGTATGCAGGTTAAGAAAGTCCTCGCAAGTATAGTTATACCTTTACATCTTTAGCATTGCACGTGCACTAGGGGTTTCATGGCTATTCATTTTTACTAGTCGACCATGATATTGTAAGTGACGCGAATTCCCCCTCTCATGCTTATTATTAGTTCTCCGTGTACTTTTGTTTATGCTTTGCCAAATGCTTTTGTTTTGATTTAGGTCCTGCCTCCTCCCCAGTCATGTGACTGGTTTGCTCCCCAAATGTGTTCACCTGTTTCGTGTCTATTTAGACAGAAAAACACATCCTTATCACCGCAGTCTCACTTTGTAGAAAGTTTGTGTTTCTGCATTACGCTTATCGATGACGTAAACAGAACATAGATTCTTTAATCACAGGTCTGTCGTTAAGACGATCCTCATCATACAGTTTGACATGGAGAACACGTTCTATAGACACAATATATAGAATTCAGGCAAGATTTTATTAGGATCATCTAGTACCACTGAAATTACAAACAGCTCCCCAAATAGTCAACATCCCCATGGCAGTGTGTTCGTGCATTAGTCTATGCAACCCCTAGTGTGCCCTGTACCCTTATGGCGTGCATATTCCTGATGCACTTAAAAGATTTTCAGGCTCTCAGGCATGTGAGATGTCTCTCATTTAGTCAGAGTGACACGAAAACCACTAATACGCACATTTCTCTGCAGGAAGCGGCGACAAAGAGACAACGGACATATGGAGAAAGAGAGATGGACACACTGAAACAGACATTCACTGACATAAAAATGGAAAGCAGGAGGAATGTAAAATTAGCATAATGTGAGGAAGCGGAATAGAACAGAACAGAACATTGAAAGCACACTAATAAAAGAGAGAGAGAGAGAGAGAGAGAGAGAGAGAGAGAGAGAGAGAGAGAGAGAGAGAGAGAGAAAGCTACAAAAATACAAAGGCACAGAAAAAATAACTGGGGAACTGGTGTGAGAAACGATCTTGGAGCATTATCAGGAGCCGGGACGACAGCAGTTGTGCCATTTTGAGGCCAATCTAGGCATGTCCTCTAGGCAGCAGCCAGCACATGACTGCAAATTAGCATAGCAATCTGCCCACATGTTACTCTTGATAATCATTTACGTTAGCCGCAAGTGCTAACGTCTCTGGCTGAGATTATAAAACAGCCATGGAAAGGCTGTTTACCGTTGTTGCTGTCATTGTTGCGAATTTGCCAAAATGCTTTGTGTTTTATTTTTTTCTGAACTAGGCTAAGGGTTTTTTTTTTTTTCTCTCTTTTTTTTCCTCTCGATTTTTCACACAGAGGAAGAAAAGGTGATGAAATCTCCAGAGGCATGAACTCTCTCTGCGGATGTGAGCTATCTTAACAAGTACTTCTTATCCGGCCGGATTTAACAGACTGCCTTTCGGCTCTGTATTGTCACATTCATCTAGTGTTCAGTGTTGTGACCAAAATCACATTTTCATGCTAATGTAGCTAATAACCAGTTAAACCCAGGGGCATCCAATTACTATTTTGTAAATTACACTGCGCTAACTAGGGGCTACTACCTTCCTTTTCTTTTTCTGCGGAAAATGTAGACAGAGGATTCCTTCAATACACACTTTCTGCTTCTCACTGGTCAATATGGGCCACGTTTAGATACAGAATTATGGCACTGTTAAACAAGTTTGAAGAGATCATTGTGATATTTATTTAAACAGCAATATATTGGTGATATACTGGACTCATGTTAGATTTATTTCAGTGCTTGCCATTGTCTTGCTCATATATCACCATTTTAGCTCCTTTTTTCATTTTTATATCATCTCTTATTTTTATATTACATAATATTAGTATTTGGCAGTAAAGAGTAAAAATACTATTTCCTTCTTCAGTCCACATTTTCTATCCTTGATTTGTTTCCAGCCCTAAAGGAAAGTTTAAAAGGGTCATGACATGAGAAATCAAATTTTCCTGATCTTTTGACATATAAGAGGTCATTGTACCATTAAAACGTCCTCAAAGTGTCACAGCTTAATACGTCCTCCTCAGTACAAAGAGATTTCACACGGGCAGAAACATTTGCATATGAATACCCCTACAGCAAGACATCGACACCTACTTTTACATCAACGCACCATTAGCCCCGCCCACTGACGCCCAGTCGCTGAAAACTGGTTTAGAAGAAAAGTAGTGCAAAATCCAACTTTCTCTAGCTCACTCAAATTGATATATTTTATAAAACGGTCATAATTCAAACCTACAATCAGCTTCACCACACACATACCCAACCATTTGCTGTAATGTGATAAAAGCTTTAACAGGGAAAAGACTACCAGCACCATGTGTACACTCTAAACCCTGTGAAAAACTCCGCTCTCTCTCTCTTATTTTTTTTTAAGCATCTTTTATTTGATAAAAGAAAAGCTGGCGCTATTAAGCTAATCTCACTTCCATTAGCAAGCTGCTTCCTGATGGTGTTTCTTTTAAAATTGGCCACCACTCAGCACATTGGTGATGGAAAACATGACAGAATCATAACTCCAGTCATCAGTTAACTCGGGTAAGCGTCACATGAAAATAAATGCCTCGGATTCATCAACGCGGTTTGCCTGATGCTAAATCTCGACTAAAATTATCACATTTTTGTTTTTTTTTTTCCCCCAGTCGATTTATTATTAACGATAGTATGGTTTATAACTTCCTCCGAAACATCATCTCTGTAACGTAGGAGTCTTCACTACACGCTAGTTGGCTCCACAAACTGGAATGATGTTATTTAGTGGGTGGGAAGACATGTGGAATATGGGAACATCTGTTCAATTTAACACCTCTTCCCCTCCTCTTGGTACAATCAGCGCCTTTCCTGCTGACTCAGGATCGTTTCCTCCTACTCGAGTCTTCACGGCGCTTATTGTAACGGAACAAATGCAAACTGATGTGGAGTCCACGGCGAGGGCAGGCTCTACTTAACTGCCTTGACTGACAGAAATTGGACTCGTTTGGACCTCAGAAGAGCATGAACATAACCTCCAGACACATTTCTTTAGCTGCTGTGGGCACAGGAGGAGTGACTAAACACGATACATGAGTTGATCTCGCAGTACCTCAGGGGCAGATTAGCACTAGATAGCTTAACTGATGCTAACTAACGCTAATGCTAAAATAGTGACACAGACAGCCTTTAAACAGTGTGGCCATGAGGAACGTGAACTAATAAACTTTAAAAGCTCCAGAGACACATTACATTTACTTCCTGTCAGCTGGAAAGCTATTTACAAAGGATTTATTTGTTAGTTAGCTACCCAGTCCCATGTTTTTGTTGACCAGAAACTGAAAAAAGCGGTTATATAACAATGCATGGCAAGCTAATTAGCTAGTTAAGTGCATAATATAGACTATAGTCAATGAGTTTGTGATTATTATCCTCTTTAATGTAGCATGTTGATCAATTCATGCTTGTTAAAAAAAAAAATTAGCAAGTTGTTAGCAAAGTGTGTGAGCTCTGGTGTTCTGTCCTAGCATTGCTTGTATAAAAGCTATTCAAATCTGGCTAGTCTTCTTATTTTCTCTAGACATGTTTAACCTTAACATGACCAAATGCTTTGCAAGCTTGAACGTTACATGACTGGGCGGACTCCGGTTCCTCTGGACTTTATCAGTTTTGTCAGTGTTTCCATACTCCTGTCTAAAAAAAAAAAGAAAAGAAAAAAAAAAAGTAATATCTCAGTGGTGCATGCTAAATAATCTGTGTAGTAAAAATTACTCTGTGTAGTATCTCTGTCTTCTACATTATGTACAAATGTACTGAAGATTAGCGAGAAAAAAAATCAGGCTACTCAGCTTTCCAAGATGGCACCCATGCTAACCAAAGTCATGGTGCATTTCATGCTTGCACAGTGCAACATATGTTGGCATCACAAACAGGATAAATAATAAATCTGTCAGATCCTCCTAAAACATTCAGAATTAAAAGAGAGCATCACTAGTAATCTAGCATTCAGAGCTTAGGAGTTAGCACACTGCAGTGGATTAACATAGCAGCAATGAAGCTAACAAAGCCAATTACTTAAATATCAGACACGCTGTCAAAAGTACTGTATATCCGAAAATATCTTGAATGTAGGCAGCAAAATGATCTATCAATAATAATATAATTATGAGATTGTTGTAAAAGAAAAAGACAGACATTTGACTAAGGCTTGCAACACACATTGAAGATTTTAAGCCCGATTTGCACCCTCCTCAACGATCGGGGGGGCATGGCCCGATTCGAGGCTTGTCGCTACCGACTTTTTGCCCAAAAAATCCTCAATTGTGCGGTGTCATTACAATTATTTCACTGCTCTGGAACGAGTCGGAGCCCCCCTGATCCCAAATCGTAAATATCAAACGTTTGGCTGCTGGAGGCAGGATACCCGCAATAGCCAATGAGAGCGAGCAAGCGTCACCAACCAGGTGTTGCGTGCTTTTATAGCGGAAACATGGCAACCACAAACATGCCACGAAAGGGGAGTATTGAAAACAGTTGAAAACAGACTATGGCAACAGTACGAGTGCCTTTATAATCTGTCATCTTTTTCTCCTTTTTTGTTTTTCGCTGCAAAATATAACGTACGCCAAGAGAGCCAGCCGACGACGTCGATCGTCCTCCATATTTGTTTTTCTTCTGAAGTCACGTTTGATAAAACGTGAGTTTTTGTGAGACCTCGTGTCTGTGAAATAGTTACTACAATCGACAGATGTGTGGTCTCGCGGTCTGGTCGAATCATCTAGTGTGTGTGTTTGGAGGATTATGATGTTAAAAATTGGTTGAAACTGTCCTTATGTCTGTGGTCTCCCACGGTTTTAAAATCGGTTAACATAAAAAACAAAATGTTTCAAGCATTTATTTTTATAAAGAAGTAACATTACATGCTAATAGAAGCTTATACAGAATAAACTTACTGTCTATTCAAGATATTTTCACTTGCTAAGACATATTTCTTGCATTCTAGAACCCATTTAATTTCTTTAAACTTGTATTCCACACTTACACTTACATCAGCCAACAAACACATCCAAAAAATCCTGTTTCCTGCTCAAATTCACTGCATTTTTGCTAAAATGTAGCAGTTCCCAGGAGAATTCATTAAATGCCGCCAACCTTCTCGGTTTCACACTCTGGAGATAAACAAAATCTTCACGTAAACAAACTCTTCCTTCTGTTGTTTGTGCCGTAGTTAAAAAGCACTTCGTTACGTACCTGTTTTTATTTACTCAGTGCGTAGGGCCTGAAGACGTGCTGCACTTAAACGAGCCTCCATTACCACTTCAATTATATTATTTACAGTACACCAAGCTTGCCATAAGTACATTACTACAGAAGCAAACCCCGTCCCAGAAGTGCTTTAATAAACAATACACTTTCCACTGCCTTGAGAGCAGTTGCATACTTGGAGTTTAACTGAACTCATGGGATTGCGAGTAGTACAATGGTTAAAACTTGTCCTTCAAACTGTCGGAACGTTTTCTTTATAGGACCGCACATCCAATTAACCAAAAATATTGTATAATATTTTTAAAAAAATATAATCTGATAATCAAAATAAATAAAAAGCAAGATAAAGTAGCTTACATCCATTGCATGACCTCAATTTAGTGTCTCACGGTTTCATTAAATTTTGCTGCAGGAGTAACAGTTCGCATGCAAAATAAAAATAATAGGATGTGCTGGATCAAGTGCTATTTTGTAAGCAGCTGAATAATGAGTGTGGAAGCCATAATGTTAAACTAAACATTAGCAGTGATTTGTACGATAATTATAACTAGAACTAAAGGTAAGTGCTTTTGTTATGACGAAGTTGACGCTTCTCTTGGGCAGCTTCTTCTAGCTACGTACGTACCTGACTGTGAATATGAGGAAATCTCCACTGCATAAATATTGACGTAACATTTGAATTTAAATCACAGACTCTGCATACAGACTTTAGTGCTTCCCTCCAAGCGAGTTCAGGTGCTTTATATTGTTTCATGATTGGCACTTTGAAATATGTGGTATCTTCATTTGCCTGGGGGAACCATATGTTAGCCCTCATTTTCCTAGACTTTTAGCTCTCCTGAGACACAGTAAGTAGTGGATGGGAATCAATCACAACAAAATTTGGAGTAAATTCGGGTAAAATCCAAAGAAAGTCCCCAACACTGATAATTGTATAATGTGTACATATAAAATACTGTTATTTATAATGGAACTATTTACATTGTAGAGATTTCTGAACATATCTGCGCATAAGCGCCACACTTATTGTTCAAGCTATTGAATGCCCAACCTCAGAGTCAGCATCAGAACAAATCTGCTGTGAGGTTATTCAGCCTCCCACATCAGTAAAGTAAAACTGTTAAGTGACAAGATTTCTTGACAAACAATACACAAACATGCCAACACCTCTCCATATCTACAAATATGCACTCCCTTTGCCTCACACACACACACACACACACACACACACACTGGCTGTATAGGCTACTAGCTACTCACATCGATGCAATACTGCATTCTACCATCATATTTATGGACCATTCTCTATCAGTAGTATTTCTAAAAATTTGAATATCAGAGGAAAGAATGGTCTTTCCATTCAAGTTTGAACAGAAATTATTACAAAACCTCAATGACTCAAATCATAATGAAAGCTAATCATGATGAGTGCATACAAGTTTCTCTTTTATTGCTAATACATTCTGAATCATCAGCTGGCATGTTGGTGTCTGTAGAAGTGCCGTGAATTAATTTTAGTTTCATCCTAGCAATTGGTCAGGCACAAAGTTATGCCATCAATCACACTTAAGAAGTCAGTAATGTATTGATAGCAAGTTCAGCATGCACAAGTAAAGTCTGAAAGCCTCATGATACTTAATGTGAAGAGGACATCTGCAAGGGTTGCTTGAAGAGGAAACTAAGCTGTCATACTCTCTGTGGTTATATATGAGTCACATATGGTCCCCTCTAAAACTATTGAAACAGCAAGGCCAGTTCAATTGTTTTTTGTTGTTGTTGTTTTGCTGTAGACTGAAGACATTTGGGTTTGAGATCAAACGATGGATATGAGAAGAAAGTTTATAATTTCAGCTTTATTTCCTGGTATTTATATGTAGATGTGTTAAACGACATAGAACTTTTTGTATCAGCCCACCCAATTTATGGGTGAGCAAAAATACTGGAACATGTGATTGACAGGTGTTTCTTGTTACCCAGGTGTGTCCTGTTAGATCGATTGTTTAAACAATAAATAGCTCTGAACATCTATTCTTGGTTTTAGCCTTCAGTTTAACCTTTGAAAACTGCATTTGTTGTTAAAAAGGATAAGCCAACATGAAGATCAGAGAGCTGTCTATGGGAGAAAAGCAAACCAAATGAAGCTGAGAAAAGAGGGAAAATCAATCAGATCCACTGCGCAAACATTGTGCATAGCCAATACAACAATTTGTAATGTCCTGAAAAAGAAGGAAATCATTGTGAGAGCTGGGCAGGGCTGAAGGTATACCAGGGCTCCACAGGGAAGGGCTGAAGGTATACCACAAGAGGCCACAACACAATATGCAAACCACTCATCAGCAGTAAGAATCAGAAAGCCAGATTTTAGTTCACAAAGAAATACAGAGATGAGCCACAGAAGTTCTGGAACCAAGATTAACCGCTACCTGAGTGATCTCTCATGACCCAATACATACAAACTCATCTGTGAAATGTCATGGCTTGGGCTTGCATGGCTGCTTCTGGAACAGGTTCACTAATCTTTATTGGTGGCGTAACTCAGGATGGTAGTAGCAGAATGAATTCAGAAGTTTACAGGAACATTTTGTCTGCCAATTTACAAAGAAATGCATCCAAATTAATCGGGAGAAACTTTATCATGCAGCAAGACAATGATCCAAAACACACTGCCAACTCAACAAAGGACTTTATCAGGGGGGAAAAGTGGAAGGTTTTAGACTGGCCAAGTAAATCACCAGACCTTAACCCAATTGAGCAGCATTTCACTTCCTGAAGAGGAAACTGAAGGGAGAAATCCCTCGAAACAAACAACAACTTAAAAGAGGCTGCAGTAAAAGCCTGGAAAAGCATCACAAAAGAAGAAACCAACAGTTTGGTGATGTCAGTGAGTCGTAGGTTTGATGCAGTTATTCCAAGCAAGGGATATGCAACCAAATATTAAGCATTATTTACTTTCATTTACTTCAAGACTCATCTGTTCCTATACTTTTGCTCACATAAAAATTGGGTGGTCTGATGCAAAAGGTTCTATGTTTTATGTTGTTTAACACATCTGGATGCAAATACCAGGAAATAAAAGCTGGAATCCTAAACTCTCATCTCATATCCATCTTTTGATCTGAAACCCAAATGTCTTTGGTGTACAGCACAAACAAATGAATTGGCCTTGCTGTTCCAATAGTTTCAGAGGGGAATGTACATCTCTGCCGAAATTTTTACAGAACAAGCCAACTTTTTCACTTCCCCCATACTGTGTAAATGTTTTAGAGTCACTACTTTGCTGTTCGAAGTAAAACCTTGTAATTACTTCTCAGGAGTGGAGAAAATATCTTCAATGTTTCACAAACCTTTCAGGGTGTAGGGAGTTGAATTTGTAGCTCAAATAAAATACTTAATAATCTGTTTTCTCTCTCTCTCTCTCTCTCTCTCTCTCTCTCTCTCTCTCTCTCTCTCTATGTCAAGCTGTACATGTACTCCTGATGCCTTCTACTGCTGTGGCTTGTCTCACCCTCCAGACCTGCCTGATTCATCCTGATACTCTTCTCCTGCTTGGGGCTTTCTGCTCTTGTGACTCATTTTCAACTGCTATGGATGGCCCCATGTGTATAACTTAAATATTGGCACTTCCCAAAACCAGTTTTTAGCCAAGTCTTACAATTGCTTCAGTGGAAACTCTCACCTGGATATTGTAGAGTCACACTTAAGAACTACTGCTGTAATCATAAAGACTATGAATCTCATAGTAAGTATCCTTTCAACACACTTAGTACAATACATTTACTGTTTGGCTTTATACTATACAGTTGTGGAAGAGTAATGATTTATATTCCCACTGCCCGATGTCTGGTTTTTCGTAGGGTTTCTTTCTCATGTCATCTCAGAGAGTTTTTACTCGCTTCTGTTGCCTAATTACGTGCCTTACACTATTTTTTTCCCTACACTGTATTTATGTAAAGCTGCTTTGTGACAATGTGTATTGTTAAACTTATTACACCAATACAAATTAAATGGAATTCAACATCAATTGAAGAGTTTTCAACAAACAAACTTGACCATTTAAAGGTCTTGAAACCACAAAACATCCTCAATCATGGATCATCAACCATTAAAACGTGCCAGACAAATAATAAATAAGAAGCTTCCAGATATTCTCCCTTGACAAGTCTCCAGGTGTATGGTGTTGTATTGCATTTAAATGCAGAGTCTGTTTCTCACCATCACTGCTCATGCATGTGAAGAAGAGGAGGAGGACATGGTGGAGAGGCAAGGCTGACGGCTTCTCGGTGAAAAAGCTCTTGTTGTTCCTTGGAGGAAGACCACTAATGCACATCAAAGACAAAAACCATATGTCAAGCTCCACCAACCACGATCCTCCTCCAAAAACGGACAAGCGTTTCAATTATCCGTGCCTGCTGGCACTCCCGACTGCTAGGGGGTGAGAAACAAAAGACAAGAGAAAGAGAGAGAGAGACGGACAGGGAGAAAGAAGACAATACTATTACGAATTTGTCTTTCCTCCTTGGCAGCATTGCACTGTGTGATGGGAACTTCAGCAGAAAGGGTAAAAAAAAAAAAATTGGATTAGACCAGTATTCAAGCCCAGTTATTATTACTCTATGATCCTCTAATGATAGACCTGTGATTAAAGAAAATGACCATGAGTCAGAAATTATTATCTCATGCAGAAAATGGGCTTGCATCAACCAAAACTTTCTTCAATGTGAGCATGAGGTAGTAAGATTTTTTTTCTGCCATTTAGCATGCTTCATTTACATTTACTTCCATATTTGTAGCTGTCCAGTAAGTTTTGCATCATTGTTTGCCATCCTTCTACTGGTGGCTTTTAGTCTTTGGGCACAGCAGTACTAAATCGGCTGAAGGGGAGTCCGCCTATCTCAACTCACGACCAATTATTTTATGATTTGCGATTTTCTGTGACATTTTGGTTACATTTTGACAAGAAGGTGGGTAGTTATTGGGTAATTGGGTTGTGCTAAACTTCTACCAAAACATTAGCGATAGCATCTGACATCTTTGGTTGCATGAAACTGTGGCTAAATTCAGGTTTTGATGAAATTTGAGTTTTACTTTGACACCTGAACTTTACAAAACATTAACATGTCACATCATATTTATTATTTTGCTATTTTATTTATTACATATTTCAATCAATTAAATAGTATTTGATTTTAGAAAATCAGTGCGTTGGTGTAGATCAGTGGAAGTGGAGTGGACTCTTGAAATGTGCTTTTCACCCTTTTTATCTTTGTAGGTTACAAAACTTTACAATGCTAGAACTTAGCTTCTGGTTGAGATGCATGCAAATGAGATCTTTATACAGTCACAATTTCACCATATAAAGGCTTTTCAAAGCCACCGCGCATTTAATTAATCATGATGCCTGCACTGATTTTATCCAGGGTTCATTGTTTGCCCTTAAACAACACATGAATAAGTTATTAATGCATTAATGTCTGCTATGATTAGCCACTCTGTCCTTCACCAAAAGTAATAAAGCAGACTTGATTTGCATCCAACTACAAACAACTATTGAATCAATAATCCAGAATTCAGTGTGAGTGTAAGGATGACCAGTTGATGGGTACAGACATTGCTCCTGCCTACCTGTTTTTATTGGCAGTAGTGAGATTTGAGCATCAGCCTTCCAGTCACTAGGACAGATCTTTAACTGCTGAGCTAACCACTGACTTTCCCCTTTATATAGACTATATATACGAGCATCATAGCAGCCCTCAGACTCCAAGATTTTAATCAAAATCATCTCACACTACAAGAACATTGGCATCAGCTGTCTTTGGCCACAGTGGCACTAAATCCAGCCGCTGATGAGTATCATATTATGCCTTCTCAAATCATGACAAAAGAATTATTTAATGAAATGCAGTATCGTACCGTTTAAAGCTGGCTGCAGGAGCCACAGTCCCACTTTCTTGTTTTCTATTGGCTTACAAAACTGAGACTCGAGAGTTCAGGTAAAAGTTCATCTAGAGCAGTGGTCACCAACCCTGTTCCTGGAGATCTACCTTCCTGAAGACTTTAGCTCCAACCATAATCGTGCCCACCTGACCATCTAATCATTGCCGTAAGAAGTTCTTGATCACCTGAAACAGGTGTGTTAGATTTTGGTTGGAGATGAAACCTGAAGGAAGGTAGATCTCAGGGAAGGGGGTTGGTGACCATTGACCTAGAGAAATGTGGCTTTCACATAAAGCATTATCATCACTTCAGTGAACTGGCTTTGTGAATTTCAATCATGTTTGGTCTAAGACTGCTACTTTAGCTGGAAGAGCAGAAAACTGTATTTTTAAATGTCTCCTGTAGGGCTGTAGGACTCAAGTCTGGTCTTGGAATGTCTTGAGACATTTTCTGTACTTGACCTGCATTTGCCTTGGACTTATTGGTGTTTGTACTTGGACTTGTCTCTGTTGGCTCCATGCATGAATTAAGCCAAGTAGTTGAAGTAAAGGCTTGGCCTTGGAAAGGATTGATGGTTTTTGGTCAATCTTGACTGTCTTCCTTTCTTTTGGACTTGATCTTGACTTGGCCTTGACTACCTTAAGACTAGTTCCTGACTCGATCTTGGGTAGTCCTGGTCTTGGACATGTCAATGGAGGTCTTGTCTATAGCCCTTGTATCCTGTATCTAACCCTAGCAAGGGGTCAAAAATGCTCTAGTTAAACTGTAGATGTTAGCACCTCTACACTTGAACAGAAGTGAATGCTAACCATTCTTGGTTAAAGAATGAAAAAAGTATGCATGAAAATTTGGGCAAATTATACGTTACTATTTGGGCCATATTGACTGGGTTCATTTAATTTGTGCTAAGCACCACCCTTTTCCTATAACAAAACCAATCCCACACATCCCTTTGTTGCTTCTGAACTTTGTTAGCATATCTCAACTCGGATTCCTAATATGAATTCTTTCAGGTGCGTCATGGCATACTACACAATGAAGTAGAAGCTTGCTCGAAGTAGAAGCTTGCTGCTAATTTGCCCCCATGTAAACAATTGTTTAAAAAGCATCTGACATTTTTAAATTGAGGTGGATCAATTAAAAACAAAATGTGGCAGAAATGTGGGGGAGAATCCAACAATAACGTAAAAGCAAGATAATGGTGCTAACACAGGGAACCAGGGAACATTGGACACATTGTCTTCACAAGAGACACAAGAGACAGAGTAATTCAGGATGCAGTGGAGTAACCTTTAACCAAAAATGTTAATAAGCAGTAAAACTTAGTTGCACCCAATTAGCATGTAATACCATTTGCATAATGCTATTGCTGTGCTCTCAGAGTCTGCTCACGATTAGCAAAATTAGCATGTAAATCGATCAAATTGTTCCTTCAGTCTAAAATAATTAAGTTTGATCTTTTATTAAACAAGGCTTAAGTTACATATATACAATGTAAAATTAACTTTAACAACAGTAGCACTCAAACGTACTTGTTCTGGCAGACAGTGGCTCTGTTCACTTGAATTGAAATATCAGGTTACCTCAGGTGGACCTTTTTCCTGTTTAAAACAAATTCATTCCATTCCAGAAGATCTGCGGCATGGCACAGCATTGTTCTGATACTTAATGAAATCGCCCAAGGATAAATGAGGTTAGAAAGATGGAGACAGCTGCATAATGGAATCAGAAGGGAGCAGAGGACAGTAATGTATTCACCAGGCCCGTGTCAAGCAGCCGGGGCAGGAACCGGGTCATTAAAAGATGTTTAGGGTCATCAGGGCATGTTTTGGTGTGTGCATTTGTGTGTAGCTGGGTCGTATAAACTGCCAGTGTGTTCTTGTATAAAAGCAGGTATGTATTCTAAGCATGTATGTATCAATCATACTATTCTTTGTTAACACAAGCAATATATTCTTTTTAGTGCATTTCAAACAAAATCGATGTGACTTTTGCTATTGCATAACATTTGTGAGACCTTGATCAATAAACCACACATTGAAAACCCACTTAGCATGTTGATGACCTGTTCATAATACTAACTGTATATTCAAGTCACATTAACACTCAGTAAATATATAATTTCAAATAAAGATTCCGCTCTCTTTCCACATTAGCCATTGCACATATTTAAAAAAAAAAAAATACATCAAACCACCCTAAAACTTTGAGGATTGACAGACTAATTAATTCTTGATCAAGTCATTCTGTGGAACAGCACATTTTCTCAGAGAATATATTTTTTTTAAATACAAAAAGATATATCCATCTCATCTCCTCTCTATTCAAACCCCAATTAATTACCCAAGGGCTGAGTGATCTGTCATTTGGATCTTACATATAGAATGAATGTTATCTACGGAAGCTGAGCAATAATTTCATGTGTTAGCACTTTTTTCCACAGGATTTCCTTCTTATGCCACATTATTCAATGATTCTAATCCTTTTAAGAAATTACAATTCCCAGTTAATGCCTTAGGAATAGGCAGAATAGTTGACTCAATCTTGTAAAGGAGAGTTGCCATGTAATAAGTTCCCTCAATATGTTGCTTCATGGGTATTCTGTCCTACTCTGTATAGTCTCTCAACATGACTTAACTGTCATTTCTTTCCATCGTGACCAATCAGGTGCTTGTTCAGTCCCTCGTCAGCTCAAGATTAGACTATTGCAAATCACTTTGGGCAGGTCTTCCCTTGTGCCACTGGACCACTGCAAATGATCCAGAATGCAGGTGCATACTTGTTCCCAATCTTCCCAATTTGTCCCACATCACCCCATTGCAGTATTCCCTCCACCAGTAACTGCTTGCATCAGATTTAAAAAACCAATGCTTGCAAAAAACTGAGTGCCCCCAACTACTTGACAACACCAATTAAACCTGCTCTGTACGACATTCCCCTTGAACCACCAACACATGTCTGTTCAGCCTCAGGAGACATGGTAGACATGTATAAAGACTTCTATACTGGCACCAATGTGGTGGAAAGAACTTCCCTTGGGCGGCTGTGGCTCAGGTGGTGGAGCGGGTTGTCCACTAATCGTAGAGTTGGCGGTTCGATTCTTGGCCCACATGCCTCCACATGCCGATGTGTCCTTGGGCAAGACAGTGAACCCCAAGTTGATCCCAATGGTAGGCTAGCACCTTGCCTAGATCTTTGGTGTGTGTGTGTGAATGGGTGAATAAGAAACAGTGTAAAGCGCTTTGTAGAACTGCTAAGGTTAAAAGGCGCTATATAAGTGCAGACCATTTACCATTCCCTTGGCTCCCCAAATGGATCTTCTCACACAAAGACTGAAAACCAACCTCTTTACTAACCAACTAAGTTAAAGGTAATGTACTCTCTAACAGGGTTTTAGACTGATGATATTCTTAGACCCTGACTTATTTGTGCTTGCGTTAGTATATATGTTCCACAGAGACCAGAAAGCACTTCTGTAAAACTCTCTAGATAATGACATCTGCTAAAGACACAGTTGACAGCTTCAAGACTTCCAGATTATTCCAGAGTGCTTAACAATCCCCCTTTTGGCTTCATCCCAACATATGTAGGTAAATAAGGTTAGAAAAAACTTTGTAAATTGGCAGGTCTCCAGGAATGGGTTGAAGCTTTGTAGTCTTGGATGGAGCAAAAAAAAAGCATTATTGACCTAGTAGATCTAGTAGTGTGGAAATCTTGAAGCTGTCAGTTGTGCTTCTGTTGGTCCCATCCCAAATCACCAAAGCTTCAAAATCCCAAACCTACCTGGCCTATCTGCTTAAAAGCCCTTTGATTACTTGGAGCAAAATTTGTAAGTAAGGAGGTCTCCAGGAATGGGGTTTTGAAACTTTGTCAATTTGGGATGGAGCCAAAAGAGGGATTGCTGACCCCTGTGGTAGTTGGGAAGCCTTAAAGCTGTCTACTGTCCCTGTTTTGGCTCCATCCCTATTTGTCCAATACAACAAAAACTCCCAAATGCATCAGATCTCCATGGTAACAAGAACTTTTACTTGGAGAAGGTGTATGTGAATAGTGTTGTAACAAAACATTGTAGGAATGTAGGGTCCTGACCAATGGAATAGAGCAGCGCATGCAGGCTAACCGGTAAGACAAGAAATATAATAATTTGCCTCTGTTTTCATCTGATGACCAGCTGATAAACTACAGTTTATTTTGAGAACTGTCTTATATATTAGATTGCAAAATTTTGAATGAGTACACCCTGACAGGTAGTGATCATGATGGGAGGTTGATGATTACAAACTACAGCATATATAATTTCCACATCCTGCTCACCTCATAACCCCATCATCTTCACTGTCTACAAGAAATATGACTGTTTTAGGAGAGTTTATTCCAAAACTGAACTTTCTAAAGCCTTAAAAGAATGGAGGACAAGAATAAAACTCTGGCACAGGGCCCTAAGGGATAACAATATATACACACACTGGCATTTTATAGCACCTATAAAGCACTATATTGAGCTGTACCCATTGTGCATTCATACTGCTATATCCTCACATGCTGCTTTTTTGGCAGTTGATGATGGTTCATCCTTTCACTCAAGTTAACTTGCTTATATTTGTCTGGGTTATGTGCACATTACGTTTCATATGTTGTAGAATGGAAGGCCCTGGAAGATTTTTATTTAATCCTACTGCTTATTGACTTAAGACTAGAAATGTAAGTACCTGCAAGTACCATGGAAATACTTGCAACACCATTTCTTGTGTAAAGCAGTGGTCACCAACCCTGTTCCTGGAGATCTACCTTCCTGCAGGTTTCATCTCCAACCAAAATCTAACACACCTGTTTTAGTTGATCAAGAACTTCTTAAGACAATGATTAGATGGTCAGGTGGGCATGATTATGGTTGGAGCTAAAGTCTTCAGCAAGGGAGAGCTCCAAGAACAGGGTTGGTGACCACTGGGGTTGGAATTTTTTTTAGGACATTCCCGGGTTTTAGAGTTTTGAGTATTCAGTACTTCCATTTGGTTATAATGATGCACCACTTCAAACGTTGCCTAAAAACTGGTGAGTAGAAACTTCGCTGGAAACAATGACAGGAAAAAAGTGCTGATGGATTCATTCCATAGTGGATATGTAAAGAAAAGATAACACTGAAGCCACTGTCAGAGCTTCCTATTCCTTTCACGTGCACTTGGGAGAAAAAAAAAATCAGAGGTTCTTTTCTGACGGGCACCTAGTGACACTGGAGACTGATTCTGAAATGTGTGTGTGTGTGTGTGTGTGTGTGTGTGTGTGTGTGTGTGTGTGTGTGTGTGTGTGTGCAAAATAGAAAGATGGATAACACCAAAAATGGGCCGAGTTGCACTGACTGTGACTTCAGGGCAAGACAGAGAGTGAAATTTAGATCAGGATGCAGAGAAAGTTTGAGTGTGTGTGAGTATGAGTGTGTGTGTGTGTGTGTGTGTGTGTGTGTGTGTGTGTGTGTGGACAGTAGATTTATCGGGTTGAAGATATGATTCACATCCTATTCCTGAGGTAGACTGCAGGGTGAGAGACAGCAAGGGAAAAACTTGAGGTGTGTGTGTGAGTGAGTGAGTGTATTTTGGATATGTACAATGACACTACAGGGTGAACTGGTGCGCTGGATTTAATATGGTTCACACAGACAGGGAGTGTGTGTGTGTGTCTGTCTCTGCGAGTGTGTGAGTGGGTGTGTCCTCTAGCTCCATAAAGTTTCAAGAATCTTCAAGGAACTAAAGAGTTCTGGACCTCTTTGGAGAACTAACGACTTTGGAAATTTCAGTTCTTCATAGAGTTATGAAACTCTATGAAGAACTAAATAATTCTGGAATCTTTGTGGAACTAGAGTTATGGAATTCTTTGAAGAACTATAGATTTTCACTTTTTTTGGAACTAGAGTCCAATAACTTTTTTAAAGAATGAAAAGTTTTTTTCTTTTGGTGGAACTACAGTTATGGAGCTCTTTGAAGACATAAGACTTGCAGAACTGTTTTTGTAGAACTAGGATTCTGAAACTAAACTAGAGAGTCCTGAACTCTTTTATTAAACTAGAGTTCTTCAAAAGATTCTAGAACTAAATAGTTCTAGAACTAAAGAACTCTCGAGTTGTGGAGTTCTTTGAAGAACTAAAGTGTTCCAGAATGCTTTTTGAAACTACACTTCTACAAGTCCTTTAAGAACTATATAATTCTGGATTTATTTGTGGAATTAGTTATGTACCTCTTTGGTGAACTAAAGAGTTCTGGAATCTTTTGTGAAAATACAGTTCTGGACCTCTTTGAAGAACTAAAGAGTGATTATTTTTTGTGGAATTACAGATCTATCATTAGGTGAAACTACATTTATAAAGTAAATACTTCCAGGTTTTTTTTTTTTTTTTTTTTTTGGCGAATTGAGAGTTCTGAAACTCTTTGGAGCAGGAGTTGAAAATGTTCCCAGAAAGCCCAGGTGGTAAATCCAGGCCTTAGTGGATATCCAGAGTTTGTATTTCTTACTGTGTGTGTGTGTGTGTGTATGTGTGTGTGTGTGTGTGTGTGTGTGTTAGCATCAAGACAACAACAGAAGCTAGAGGGGCTCTGTATTTCATAATCCATCTGGTTCATGGTCCATTCACAGTCCATGTACACACACACACACACACACACACACACACACACACACACACACACACACACACACACAGACTGTTGGATCTTCAAATCCAACTGAAGTGCACAAGTCAAAGGGTCAGCTCTGGACATGCTGCTCTGCTGTCTAACAGCACAGCAAGTCGCACACACACACACACACACACACACACACACACACACACACACACACACACACACACACACACACACGCACAAACTCTCTCTCTCTCTCTTACTCATCTTAATGATGGTACATCTCCATGACTCTCTTAACTACAAAGTGTGTGTGTGTGTGCTAAAGATCTGCTCTTCCCGCATGAGAACTGACACTATAGATACTTCTAAAGTGCTCACACAGGACTGCTTTAATCATGTCTCTCTCTTTCTTCTCTCTTATTCCAAACACCCCACACGATTTTCCTCTTTCTCTCAATATGTCGTCTTTCTCCATCTCTTTTTCTCATCCAAGAAAAAAAAAAAAGATGTTTATGTTTATACATGGTTGTTTCTAGCTACAAGTGGGGTTTATGAAGATGCATAGGGCCCCTGAGCCAACAGGGGGCAGTGGAACAAATAGATGAGGGCTAACAGGTGTCAGAGGCTGTGTAACACATTTGGAGGAAAGCGCTGTCCGCCTTCTTCCGCATACATGAGCTAACAGATGCCCACGATTGGCTAGTGTTGACTGACTATGTTTGCCAGGGGAGAGAGAGAGTATGCCCCTCCCACTGAGACAGCACAACCAATTTGCTTTCTTGGACTTCCGGCCATGGATGGGTTTGGCATCGTCAGGGTTTGAACTCGCAATCACGATAGTAACAACTAAGAGAAAACTCATAGATACAAGTTTTGCTCAGTACAATATACAGTTCTACCTTCAGACATTAGGCCACACCCCCTTACCTTAGTCTGATGATGCATGACACCAAACTATGTGTTGAGGATTCGAGATGAATCTATGACTGTTTTTACATCCGCAATATCGTTTTGTGCGTCAGTTTTTCCGGACCTACAGTACGTCTTTTAAATAAACAGTGTTTATTTTACCATTCCTAAACTAACTTCATAATTTCAGAAAATGTAGTTTTTTTTTCACTCTTTCAGTAATGTTCCTTCCACCTCCAAATGCTATTAGTCCTCTCGGGCAGTTCTGTTACATTATTTGTTTAACCACTGTCTGAATTTATTCATTACAACACTAAAAATGCTAAACTCATTTTTGTACCGTTAGCTCAGAAACCCTTGAGGAAAAGAGGATAAATTAATCTGTTTACTTGAGCATATCCCCATGTAATGGCTCATATATTTAACCAGCGTGTGCTGTGTCTGTGGTAAAAAAAACCCCAAAACAAAACAGCTAGTCAGCTTTTAGATGGTGCTTGGTGATAAATAAGTGTAATGAAATAAAGGAAAGCAATATACACAAGAAAAAGAAAAGACAAACAAGAAGAAATTTCGTCTTAAATGCAAACTCGGGTACATTCTTCTCAACACTCATGCCTGATATATATGGGAACATGGCAGCATTTCTGGAGCACTTGATTAACAGCAAGCAAAAGGCTAAGCTCGAACATTAGCCCTCACCATAGCTAGCGGTCTGTGAAATAAGCTCTTCCTTCATGGCATTTGCACTAAGGGATAGGAAGGGAAGTATTACAGAGATGCAAAGACTTGTATCACAAAATGCAAAAAAAAAAAAAAAAAAGATGTTATAATGTTAGATGTTACAGAGTTATAATCTCCTACTTTGATCTGAGACCAGTTTCTTTGCCAATCCACGGTCTATTTGCTAATCCTATTCTACGTTAACACTAGCATGCGACAAAGCAACATTTATTTTCTACGTACATGAGCACCACGGAGCCACAATTGCAGTGACAAAGCAACACTGGAATTGAGATTTTCTCAATACTATGCAAATTACGTATGACACCATAAAGCGAGCCATCCAAGACTTTCTGAATGGTTCCTCAGATCAATCCTATGGCGTGTGTGGTTCGATGTTTCTTCAGTTCCCTAATCAAAACTTTAGTTTCTACCGGCAATTAGTTCCCATTGACTGATTGATGCACAACAAAAAAAAGAACCATGGTTTCACCTTATCTTGTCATATACGAGGTTTCATTGAACACACACACACACACACACACACACACACACACACACACACACACACACACACACTTGGAGAGGGATCCAAGTGGAACAGTGAGGTTACAGGGAGAAGAGATGAAGAAGCTGCAGGATTTTAAGTACTTAGGGTCAACAGTCCAGAGCAACGGGGAGTGTGAAAAAGAGGAGAGGAAGCGTGTGCAGGCAGGTTGGAATGGGTGGAGAAAAGTGTCAGGTCTGTTGTGTGATAAAAGAGTACCAGCAAGAATGAAAGGAAAGGTGTACAGGACAGTAGTGAGACCAGCGATGTTGTTTGGTTTGGAGACAGTTGCACTGAGGAAAAGACAGGAGGAAGAGTTAGAGGTAGCAGAGCTGAAGATGTTGAGGTTCTCTTTGGGAGTGATGAGGATGGATAGGATCAGGAATGAGTACATCAGGGGGACAGCACATGTGAGATGTTTTGGAGACAAAGTTAGAGAGGCCAGGTTGAGATGGTTTGGACATGTTCAGAGGTGGGAGAGTGAATATATCAGTAAAAGGATGCTGAGGTTAGAGCTGCCAGGCAGGAGGCCGAGAGGAAGACCAAAGAGGAGGTTTATGGATGTAGTGAAGGAGGACATGAAGGTAGTCGGTCTGAGAGAAGAGGATGCAGGGGATAGGGCTAGATGGAGGCAGATGATTCGCTGTGGCGACCCCTGAAGGGAACAGCCGAAAGGAAAAGAAGAAGACCCTCATTGCAAATCAGGTTTATTGTCCAAACTTACAGACTTTCAGCTGTTTGCAATGAACAAATCAAACAAAAGCAATTGAAATAGTTCAACACAACGAATGCTTCAAGTGGTTTCCCCAAATTCAACTGAAAGTGCAACTTTTAATGGCTTCTCCAGTCTCAAAATTATTCAACCCCTTCATGGCAAGCATCTTTAGTACTTAGTAGAGCACCCTTTTGCTGTTATGACCTGCTGCAAACGAGATGCATAGCCAGACACCAGCTTCTGGCTGCATTCCTGAGGAATCTTAGCCCATTCCTCACGAGCAATGGCCTCCAGTTCAGTAATATTCTTGGGTTTGCGTGCTGCAACCGCCTTCTTCAAATCAAAAAGTCAGGTGACTGTGATGGCCCTGATATAATTAGAAATAATAAGAAATAATTTTGAAATTGGAGAAGTCATTAGAAGTTGCATTTTCAGTTGAATTTGGGGAAACCACTTGAAGCATTCGTCGTGTTGAACTATTTCAATTGCTTTTGTTTGATTTGTTCATTGCAAACAGCTGAAAGTTTGACAATAAACCTAATTTGCAATGGGGTTGAATAATTTTGATTGCAACTGTGTATATATATATATATATATATATATATATATATATATATATATATATATATATATATATATATATATATATATATATATAAAATCTTGGAAGGAAGTAGAACAGAAAGAAGAAGAAGCCTTTATTTGTCACATATACATTACAGCACAGTGAAATTCTCTTTTCACACATCCCAGCTTGTTAGGGGGCAGGGGGCAGAGCACAGGGTCAACCATGATACGGCACCCCTCGAGCAGATATGGGTAAGAGTCTTGCTCAAGGGACCTTGTGGTCGGTAGCCTTAACCGTCGAGACACCACTGACTCTGAGATCGTTGGTGCCTCTGGTGAGTGTACATATGTAGTACGTGTGCAAGCCTGAACAAATAGGTTATTTATGTTGTTGGTAAAGAATCAACTTTGCAGTGTAGCACTATCTGTGCTTCATCGCACAACCTCCTTTTGGTTATTTTCCTGCAGCAACATGCCCCATCATGTCTATTTATTTCCTTGTCTGCTCTGTTATTTTGCCACAGACCGTTGTACCATAGGTTACCATTGTATAGTAATCCTAGTTGTGTATTCTTTTCCAGCGTCTTCACTCTTAAAATAAACCTGGCTCAGGTTTTTCAGTTTGTCTCTCTGGGGAAACACTTCCAGAATCTATGCATACCCCTGCAATGAAGGTCTCCCTTTCAGAAAGTGTACCAAGTAGAACCCTTTTAGAAATCTAGTACTGTCAACATTCCAAAGAATTCTTGAGGGATCTTTCTGTAATGCAAGTGCTTGTCTGCAAGTCATCGTCAATAAACCTGGCTCCCTAGAGGGTTCTTCAGTTTGTCCTCCTGGGTGAACTCTTCCCAGATCTATGCATACCCCTGCAATGAAAGTCTCCCTTTCAGAAAGGGTACCAAGTACAACCCTTGAAGAAATTTAGTACTGTCAACATTCCAAAGTGAGGGAACTTTTTGTAATGCAAGTCATCGTCTGGTGCTCTTTATGTTATTTGGTTAATAATAATGGATTTACCTGAGAATGCAGTTTGCACCTTTACCTCATTGGACTCATTGGAAGAACCTAAGAAAAAATTCTCCCCCTGTGCTTTGGTTATAATATGTTTAGCCAGATGGAGTACCGATGGGGCAGCTTTTATAGGTTAGTTTAGAAAACAGCACTATATTGCAGATTTAAAAATGTGTGGAGTTCGGGGACTGTAGCAGTCCTCTGGATGGGATGTCTAATGCTGTCTTTCTTTTTCATGCTGTCTTCCTATTAGTCCATGAATGGCCTCATTAGTTCCTGCAGGTCTTCTCTTGAATGAGATGCTTATGCAAGCTCATGATTATGCAAGGACGCTGTTCCACTCTGAAGTGAAATTCATGTCAAAATTTAAGCATTTCCATAACAATGAAAAAGAAAGAAGCAAAGGTTCCTTTCTGAGGATCTTTTTTTTTTCTTGTTCCAGGTTTCTAACATACTTCAGCCAGATAATGAATGTTCTCTAGCTGTTCTCGATCTGACCTGATTCAGATTCAAGTGGCTTGGGGAATAAAACGGGTTTAAAAATAGCCCCGGGCACATCCTGAGTACATCAGCAGCTCCAGCATGGATGTATTATTATTATTATTATTATTATTATTATTATTATTATTATTATTATTATTATTATTGATTCATGCATGGCTAGTTTTCATTTAATGAAATCATGTAGCATCAGAACAACTACTCGCTGAGTCACATCATCAACATAGTTACAATTAGGAAGAGCATGCTAGCAAGCACAATAGCCATATCAGAACATATATCCATATGCATTATCGTTCCCAAGACTAACAATAAATGGAATCAGATTGTGCTGTTATTTAACAGCAAAACATTGTTGATAAGCTTGAAAAGTTAGGTTCTATGAGACAGGATGCAAGTGTATCTACTCAGTGTGTTGTTTATTAGGGCATGTCCAATCATCATAATTGTTGCTGATGGCATGGGTAAAAAACAAACAAACAGGCAGACAGTAACAAACATGAATAATCCATATTCTTTTAATGGGAAGAGGGGTGAGGGCTAAAACCAGGAAATATAAGAGAACTAGGAAAACACAGCTTGGTCTTAAGGACACAACAGGCATGGAAAGACTTCGCAACAAAAGACAGAAACAGCCAAGTTTAAACAGACAACATTAACACAGAACAGGTGAACACAATCAGGTAATCCACCAGTGACAGGGCAGGGGTGGAGACAGGACTAGAACAGAAACAAAAGCAATGGAGTGAACTAAAAAGCAAGCAGTGTTCACTGTACAAGACAGTTTTCACTAAGTGCTCACTATGCAAGAAAGTTTTTTTTTTGTCTTGATAAAAGTGAGCCTGGTGAGGCAACGACTGTTATTAGCTGCAATAAAGTAAGTGAGAACAGGAACTAACCTCATCTATCAATAGCTGATCACAACTTGTAGACAACAACACAGATTTTTATCTTCTGTAGACTTTATTTACATCTTAAAATCTTCATAGTTTCACATGGACAATCTGCAGGAAAACAACAACAAAAAAAATTCCCAAAAAGACCACAAATTCTGTTTTTATTTGCCAATGTTTCATCTTGTGATGGTGCGAAGAAGGACAGTGAGAAACCCCCGTGTCTTGGAAATAATTGGCAATTTTTTTACGAGGCTTCGTCTCCAAGTTCAAGATTAATTAATTCCATCTGTTTCCCTATCCAGTGGAGTTTGCATAGCACACTTGAAATGCGAGTCGGAAGACTAGCGACGCCCCGGAGAGGTGAGCCAGCGAGAAGGCAGCTCCAGCTGAAAGCTTTTAATTAAGCACGCTGAACTCAATGAAGTTTATGTTAACTGATTTCACCTCTTTAATAAGACTTGATCTAATGCCATTCTTGCAGCACAATAACCCATGAGTCAGCCGCTCGAAGGAATATAAAACGCAAATGATTTACGGCATATTTGTTCTTATTTATGAAGTTGCCTTGCGGAGAAGCAAAGCTCCAGAACTAGCGATGGCAAAGTAAATCCCCTCTTTAATCTTCGGGTATTACATCATGATCTGTGTTTAGCTTTCAAGGCAGTGTGGCTTGATCTGAATAAGAGTCTGTAGTCTTAGAGAGGGATAAAGAGTAAGAGTTCACTGAAATATATCAAAATAGGTTGCTCTGATCACTACTTAGCTATTGCTGTTGTTTTTATTTGTGAGTGGTCAAGTCCAAACAAACTAAAATCCATGCAATTCTGGGTTAAACTTGGTTAAGCTTGTCAGATCAGCATACGCTGAGTACAGAGTTTTGCAAACGGGGACCATAGGGCTTATCTCTTTCTCACGGCTCCTATGACATCTTGGTTTTCCAAGGAAGAGCAGTTTCTGGGGTTGAAAACGGCACATTAGTTAGCTTACTAGTGACCAAGACTGTTACCACGCTGAGGCATTTTATTCCACTTGCGGTACATACTGTACCACAGCAATTTAGGGTCAGTCCATCTCAAGTGGACCAATTATTGTAAAGTTGGTTACTTGACCATTTTTAAAAAAAATTTGAGTGATTACCTCTATGTATTGGCATTGCAAAACCACCATTAAAAAAAAAAAACAAACAAACAAAAAAAACCTTTTATTTCACTTGTTTTAACCACTTCGGCCATCTTTGTGTCATTGCACACAAGAAATGTTGTTAATACAGCCGTTTATGGAAACCTCAATATCTCGGCTCAGAATGGTCCTAGCTCCTTGGAACAAAAACCGATCCCTTGGAGCACAAGGTACATATATAAACACAGATAAACGTTTTGCACATTCATGTTCCTTAGACTTCAAATTTAAGTCCAAATGTAATGCTCAAGATTGCTCACAGTTCCACTTTTAGGGTCAATTTTGTCAATAATGGGAATGGTTTGAGTCTCAGTCTTAATTTTTTTTAGGGGGTACCTAGGTAAGTATAGTGTGCATGCAGAACATTTCAGGTTTGAGACTTCTCTTATTATTATTATTATTATTATTATTATTATTATTATTATTATTATTATATTTTTTATTTATTTATTTGTTTTTTTTTTTTTTTTATGGAGGCGAGAAGGTGCAATAAAAAAAAAAAATCCCCTCATTTTTGGGTTGAATATCTCTGATGGGGGACAAGATACGGACCTGAAATTCTCACAGAAATAAGTCCTCTTTAGTACCATTCTGCTGTACAAATTTTGAGTTTGGGATTCCACTGGTTACAGAGCTAGGGCTAGTAGAAATCTGGGGAAAAGCCTACTTTATTCATGCATTTTGAGAAATGAACAGATGTAATATAAGCGTAATAATATAAACAAATAATAAATATTTACAGTATTTATGTTTATGATTGATATACAATAGCTTGTGCTTATCAGTGAGGTCTATATTGGCAACAGTGAAGCATGATCTATCACAGGGTTCTTCAAATCTGCAGAGTTTAGCTCCAACCTCCAAACTCACCTTCCTGTAATTTTCTAGTAATCCTGAAGGCCTCGGTTAGCTTGTTCAGGTGTGTTTGATTAGGGTTGGAGCGAAACTCTGCAGGACAGTGGACCTTGAGGTCCAGATTTGAAGAACCCTGCTCTATCATGCTGGTACAGGTGTACGGTTGGTATGCGTGAATAGATTTTATGCAAATATGGAATTACAGTGTTCAGTTGGGTTCAGTTTTACAAATGAATCAAATTAAATAAAATACTGTAACTTCCTCTACAGTACATGTGGAGAGAACGAAAATAAATAAATAAATAAATAAATAAATCAACCTTGCAGCAAGGTGAGCTGCTCCGATGCTATCGTTTAATCCTAATGACGCACTCTATGGCAGTAGCTGTAATCTAATTTGTAGATCTCGTGTCCTTTAACATTGTCGATTAATGATCGATTTGGTTTCATTACAGGGTGCAGAATGGTACCTGAGAGAGAGAGAGAGAGAGAGAGAGAGAGAGAGAGTGTGTGTGTGTGTGTGTGTGTGTGTGTGTGTAGCCTGATTTCACGCAAGATCGCTCACCTTCCAGACACAATACACACCTGAACCAGGTGTCAGAGCATGTTAGTGATCAGAGAAGCACTAAAAACCAGATTGTGGGGAAATATAAGAGGGTTTGGAAATGACCCAAGGCTGTGAGCTCACCAATACACACACACCTACCTGTACACACACACACACATATCAACAAATACGGTTAGTTTTGCCTTGAGGCGTCTTGGCACACCTACATAAACACACACACACACACTCCGTAAGACCTGTCTGCTACGTCTAAAGCCAGTAGATGGACTTCTCCTCGGCCAGAACGCCTGCAGCTCAGTTCGCACCTGTGATGTTGACAAATAAGGCAAATACGGTTAGAGAGAAATTTTTTCAGAAAAGGCGGCGAGAGAGCGAAAGAAAAAAGAAACGAGGCCGAGAGATACGGCGTCAAGCCTTTTCATGCCTCACTTAAGCCAGGCCTTATCTTAAACGAACAGCTCCTCGTATGACATCCTCTTCCATTTTTACCACAGCTTGTACACACACTTGTACACACATTCTCTATACACACACACACACACACACACACACACACACACACACACACAAACACACACACACACACCCCGAAGCAGACATACGAAGTAAATGAAATACCATCTAAGTGCACTTCAAATGCATTTCCAGACTTGCAGACAACAAATTAGTCTGGAACATCAAGAGTTCTTGGAGAAAAAAACAAACAAACAAAAAAAAAAAACCTAGGACTGAATTTAGCTTTTTATTGCTGAGCAAGTGACCAAATCTGCACTTTTTCGTTGTTGGATCTTCAAGCGAAAATATCCAAATTGACTTCGAAGTGCGTACTTCACAAGCACGAATGTATTACAAGCACAAAAAATGCATTTACAGACTAGCAGAAAACAAATTTCTCTGAAAATTGTGAGTTTTTGAAGTGCGCACTTTATGAGCACAAATACATTTCTAAACTCGCAGAAGCCAAATTGATCTGGAGGTACGTATAAAAGACTTGTGCCTTTTTATTGTTAAGCAAGTGACCAAATTTGCAAACTTGTTGTTTCTGTGAGTGAAAATATCGAAAGTGAAGAATCTGGACAGAGTACAGGACTAAAGCGCAACTGCATCTCTCTTTTTGGCTAGAGATGAAGCGAGGACTAAATCCCAATGCACCACTATCAGCATTGTGGGTAATTTAAAGGGAATAGATCCAACATGTCAATTAAATAAGTTTAAACTAAAACAGTCAAAGTTTGGAGGCCACTGAATCATAAAGATTAACACACAAGTTGTTCAGGGTGAACGACTTTTTGAGCAATAACAGCTGACTCAAGGGAGAAGGGAGGCAAGATGAAGAAGATGAAGAAGAAGAAGAAGAACCATCCATAAAATTGACAAGGTGTTCCTTTAATATAACTCAGGCTTTTCAAATGGAAAACAGAAATTTTATATTCACCAGATGTTCATTTCCCTTCACAGTGACCTAAATCCTGCAAGTTCACAAACCTCGTGATTGTGAGCCAAAATGGAGGAGCTGTAAGTCCTAAACTTTCCTAAATGCACAATTATCATGAACGTGAATTTCAACACGGACTGGGAAAGTGTTCCACTCCGAACTCACTTATGATGGAAGCCTGAGGTAAAAAAAAAAATACATTCAATATAACGCAACCTTTACACTCTGACAATACATGTGTGAGGATGAGGATTTTAAGTACTTTAATTAAGCAGTTTGACTTTCGAAGTCTCGTATTCAAATCTTTTTCATTACATCTTAAAAGATCCAGCAGTTACGTTCTCACGCCTGTAGATACAACTTAAATACTCAGCAGGAAGAAAACTGTATGCAGTAAAATGTAGGATTTTAAATAAACATGCGAGTAGCTCTTCAAATAAAGTCGAACTGCACTGCACATTGTGCGTCTCGAATTAACAAAAAAATAAAAATGAAACGCATCGCTTAATCATCGATTTGCACTGAAAGTACTTTGTACGTTTTGATTCGAGTACAAAGTGGAGGAGCAGAACTGTATCATCGCTCCTCCTTCTTTGCTCATGCTCCTACAGTGTGTCCGTACGGCATCAGATCTACACGTTATATAGTTTTATCTACACGGTATATTTCTACACTTTATATACAGTAGTTTTATTTAAAAAATACTAGCAGTGGAAGGATTGGTCCACATAAACAAGTTTTAGGCACCCTATTCTTTTTTAGTACAAACTTTGTTATAGATTTTTTTATTTTATGACGTCTACATTATCAAGTCAGTACAAAAAAACATTTGAGATTCCCAAACATTAGTTTTCCAGCACAAAATGAAATGTTGCAGAAAAATGTTTGTATGTCATTAAAGAAAGCAGCATATTACATAAGAGACACTTTTCAGACCAAAAAACACAATGAAGGCTGCTGGGTTTTGCTGCAAAAATAAGAAGCGAGTGCGAAAGTGTCCAGAAGAACTGTGACTGGTTCTGCAAGACGTTCAATAAAACTTAGCAGCTCATTTCCTTATAAAACTGTACAAATTGTACCGGAGACTACTATTTTTATTTTTTTGTCACACCAAATATTGACTTTGTTTCATTTACGACATTCCATTTAAAATGTAGAAACATTTAATTTCATTATTTTGAAGGCATCTTTGCTCTACAGCATTTCTTTGCATGCGCCCAAGACTTTTGCACAGTACTGTACGTCTCAAACATGACTGAATACTGCCCTTAGTTAGCAAGTAGGAATAAAACAACCAGACAAAAAAAAAAAAAAAAAGAAAGAAAAAAACGTCTTCAGATACCAGGGCATAAGAAACGCACGGTATTTCAGGTGTTTTCGAATACACATCGCAGTTGCATTGCTGTAAAGACTGAAGAGACAGTCTGGGTCAATAGGAGTGAACTTTACTAAGTAACGAATGCAAACTGAAGCTTGGCATGTGAATAAATTGGCAGATCCTCTTACCTGGAGTTGCATCAGGCAGCAGAACACAACAGAGTCAGGGGTTGACGGCAGCAGGAGGCAGAAGGAAAGAGAGAAAAGAAGAAGTCAGATTTGTTTTTTTTTGTTTTTTTTTTGTTTTTTTTACTTGTGACCACTCAACCAATTATGCATGCAATTTCATTTTTTTTCTTCCTGGAAACAATCCCACGGACAAGAGGGTGGAAAATGAAACAGGTGGAGACGGCGTATGCACTGTGACAGTGATGCTAATACATAGTTATAAGATCTGCTGGAAAGCCATGAATCATGTCTTATGCCGAGTCGTTTCTTTCCGCGCCTCTGACGGGAGATAATCGAATGAGAGCCGTCGCCGAAGGGGCCGGGGGTAGATCGAGTTGCTCGGACTGAAAAAAAAAAAAAAAAAAAGCTATAATAGAGCGTTAACGTGATAAGACAAAGCGTTCCCTCGGCAACCGGGAAGATAAATCATGCGATCAACGTGACAATCCCTTGCTTCTAAAAAGTCCTTTAAAGTACGTAATGTTAGAGTCAGCTCCATTAACCTTGCCTTTTTTTTTTTCTACACTCATTCACGCTAGAGCTAGTGCTCAAGTGTTTCATCTTAAATGTAGAAAAAAAGGAAGTTGTTAAGTATGTTAAAGGAAAAATCCACTTTGCGTGTTAATCTTTATACCTGATCTTCAATGGTGTCCAAATGGCGTTATACTTCCGTCCTCGACATGGTACAGTTTCCAATATTACCCACAATGCTGTTCTAGTGGTGAGGTAGGATTTAGCCTTCGATTCGTCATCCTGAAGTTACTGATGCAGCGGCGCTTTAGTCTTTTAATTTGTCCAGCTCTCTCACCTCATCATCTGTATGCTATTCTCAAACATATCGCTTCAACTTCCCCGCTGTCATCTCGTAGCCGAGCCGAGTCTCAGCTGCGAGCTAAGTGTCCTCTGGTGGTTGCTCGGTGGTTCGATTCCCACCTCCGCCCTGTGTATGTGGAGTTTGCATGTTCTCCCCGTGCTTCGAGGGTTTCCTCCATGTACTCCGGTTTCCTCCCTCAGTCCAAAGACATGCGTTGTAGGCTGATTGGCATCTCTAGTGTTTGAATAAGTGTGCGAGTCTGTGTGCAATCGCGCCCTGTGTTGGGTTGTCCCCCCCACCCTGTCCCCTCGGACAGGCTCCAGGCTGTGTACCCTGTGTAGGATAAGCAGTATAGAAATTGGATGGATGGATGGATGGATGAATGTTGCTGGAAAATGGTAAGATCGACACACGTTTAATGTGTTACTTTTGTACATACTTTTGTGTACCTTGCTACAATTTGGTGCGGTTTGCCTTTCTCGCTAATGAGACTCAGACTCGCAGACCTTGGGCAAGGTCCTGAAACTCGCCAGACGTGGATATTTGTTCAGAAAAAATGACCAGAGACACACTCAGGGAGCATGAATGAGAGCAGACAGGCGGCGGACAAGCAAGTGCGGCCTTACAAACGGGTAAATAAAAACATCGGTAGACAGACGAAAGTGGCGCTAAACAGCTTATTTTCCACGATCCGCTCCGCCACCTTTAATATCACTTCATCTGACATGCAATTCATGCAGCTTTAGCTTCCAGCGCCTTTTTCATTTGTGCTCTCTCTCTCTCTCTCTCTCTCGCTCGTTCACTAGGCTGAATATATTTCAGCATTCAGGCATTGCTTCATGAGTGATGGTCCTGAACTTCATGCAAGAAAACAGGTTCAAACACACTCAAAAGGCGATTGAGATGGGATTGGGATAGGTTACTCCGAGCAAACATATCGATTTTGTAAGGTTAATGAGCAGAAGGTAGAAAAGGAAAAAGAGTGTGTGCATCTGACCTTTAATTAACCAGCTAGTGCAACAGGAAGAGTTAATCCCAATGTGGCTTATAATTCTCGAATCAAAGGTCTCGGGTCATGGGCTTTGTTTGCGGAAAACTGCTCTCGAGGGTATGGTGGTCGATTCACCTGTGATCCAGCCGGTTAAAATCTGAAAACTTCCGTCTGAAGTGCTGAAATCTAAGAAGGAACCATGAAGAGGACTAATGAGCAGTCCTGGGAAGGGGGAGGGGCTAAAATGCAGTAAACAAAATAGAAAACAAAAGACGTCCATTCAATTGTTTGAGAAAACAAACCGTATTTTTTTTTACTTTGTTTTTTTTTTACTTTGAAAATACTTTGTATTTTCTTCCAATGTGCTCATTTGCAAAATTCCACCCACTAGCTAGCTCTCTCCAGTCACGTCACAGCTACCAACCGAAACATTTTTTCAGTTGCGTCCCTAATAAATCTAGTTAAAAGATGTTAGCTACATTATATACAGTATGTGTCTGAATATACATTAATACGTTTTGTTTCACATTAATGAACTCTGTTTACGAGGTGCGAGGACACCGAGTCAAACGCATCCTTCAAGGGGGAAAATTGAAAGATTACTAATGTGAGACGGTGGGAAGGGGGCGGGGCTTCCAGGGAGTGTCGGTTTATATCGGCGAGTTCAAAACACCTATGCAGCTGTCAATCATTACAGATTCTTATGAAGATGGAGCAGGCGGAGCTTCTACAGTACGTAAAACGCGTGCAAGTCCTAGAAGATTTCCTTTTACGCTTCTATACAACTATGATGAATAGTATGAGAAGGGCCATATTTTCTCAAGAAAAAAAACGGTGTGTGGATGTTGATAATAGTCAAAGCGGAGTAAATTGGCTCCATTGGGAACGGCTGCACTTCCAAGACGGCGAAGTCCTCGCTGTCACTGAGACATTGTGGCGAGATAAAATAAAAATAAACCTCTCGCACTGCTTGTGCACAAACTCCCACTATACATTATTCAAGCCCAGCAATCGTCCTGCAATATTGCAAAAGAAAAACAGCACGGCATTATCTGCGCTCAAAAAAGAAATGAAATTAAATAGAAAAGACAGAAAGACTTCCGCACTTATAAATAAAACATCCTTATTTATTGAGAAAGTACATATCCATTGTTCAGTGAGACATTTGATATGTTTTGACACGTTGAAAATAAATAAATTAAAAAAAAAAAAAAATCATATATCAAGCCGGGCTCGGAGGACGCGTGAGTAATCGAACGAGTCTGAAACGCTCGACACTGTCTGCTTGTCAAGACTCAATCAAACTGGCCGAGCGGCAGAGTATTACATTAAAGTGTGCCAAAAGAAATCCATGTATCGATTTGGATCCCGAAATAGCCTCGAGTCACATTCGTTCCCTGAAATGACACGGTGAATGGATTTAGTGTTGAATGGATTCGGTGGCTGGACTTTTGTCAAACAAACACGCAATTTTAAATGCTTCTGCAATGCTTATGGATGTAATTACTCGAACTGACATCATGCTGATTTTCACACTTTCACAAGTTTAACAGTCTTGGCTCCAAATTTCCAACCAAACACCATAAATTCAGCGTGATGAAATCATGACAATTTTGCAAAACATTGCATCATTCTAAGCTGTCGAAAGTGCTAGCTTGAAACCTCAGTATGTTTGGTGTTGATAAACCACGTAGAATTAGTGATATACTGTAGTCATTTAAAGTTTAGTAATGAATTGTACATAGTTTTATAGATTTGATCTTTATTTGATGTATTTGTGTCTTTATTTTACGTCATTTACGAAAAGGCTTTTTTTTTGTCATGCATGGTTTTGAAAAAAGAAAAAAAAAAAAAAATCTTTTTTCTATTTTTGTGTGTTTTTGGTTCTACTGTGTTGATATAGTGTGTTTACTGTAAGTGCTAAATGAATTATCAGGTCATTTTTCCATAAGGGAAAAAAATAGATACAGCTCACTATAATTACACTTTACCTTGTCACAATACTTTCGCATTGATGTGCGAATCCATCCATTATAGGTTCAAGTTTACGTTTTAGTTCCACCCTGTTACCTGAACACATTCACCCCTATGAAATATTTGGACTATTCCACAAGATCGGCTGAAACTCGCATCATCCAAATTTCCTGACGATCACGAGAAGAAGAAAAGTAAGGAAACTTCTTTCATTGTTTTTCCCTCCCTTTATATTTAGTGATATTTATGATCTTGACTGATTTTTAACTTTTAAAAATACAAAAATGATTCGTTCAACAAAATACATGTTAAATAAATCATCAGAACATCCTTAATGTCCTCATGCCATTAGCGTGGATGGATGCTAGTTAACCACATTTTGTGCACTGGCTAATTCTATGCTAACAAAGAAACCTTGTACTAATGAGATTGCTGCCTGAATCATTGATTCACTCTTCTGGTGCAAACCGAGCTGAGCTTGGTATTGAAAAATACCAAAGTCTGCTTTACTTTATTATCTAAGATGTTGCACTGAAATTATTTTTGTACGAGTTCTTGAGTAAAAGTTGTGTTTATTTTGTCGCACTAAACACGACTAAATAGTTAACTTGTATTATGACAGTATCAATCACTGGCTAGCTAGGTATGTAGTAATAACTTTAGATTCCTATAATGATGTTAAGCATTAGCTGTGTGATTTACTACTTTGTCAAATACATTCAAATATGCTTTGTTTACCTAGCCTTAGCATTTTACTGACTCCAAATTCTAGCTAGCCAAATATTAGCTTGGTTGACTACGAGCACCTCACGAATCATAGCCGCACAGCTAACACTATCTAGTATTGTATCCCTTTCACTTTGTTTACCTAGCCTGATTCTTTCATTTAGCATTTTCATGTCAATTTAGATCACAACTAGCAAAGAACGTTGCGGCGCTGTGCTAAACGAACCAGTATCTCCATATTTCATATAGCACATCTTTATTTTGATGACTTGTCTGATATGATTCAGCTGACACCATCTTCAAGCATCACATCGATTTAATGTCTTTGCAACGAAACATGACTCCTGCAACAGAATATGATCTTAATATTAAGGGAAAAAAAATAAGAAAAAAAAAATCGATGTCTTGTAGTTCTTTTGAAATGTGTGTTTTGGACTTTTTTTTTTCTTCTTAGCCAACCCTAGTGATTCTCAAACCAACCCAAACACCTCGGCCTTACAGTGCGTTTTATTTAGGTTTATTAATTCTGGATTCTCATTGGTCAGAAGGTGTCGATTAACTTTCTACAACACGTTATCGTTTCTATAGTAGCAAGCTCGTTCACAGGGATTTGTACGGAGGACGCTCCATGTAAACGGATTAAAAAAAAAAAAAAACAACAACGCGTGTAATCGTTGATGTGGTGAAATTGTTTATTTTTTTTTTAACGTTTATGGAAGGAGTCTCCAGCGTTGGTAGCATGATTGACCGTGTCTTCGATAGAGAGAGAAGTAAAAGAGAGGCGGGTGAAGGAACAACTGTTTATACAGTAGCTGCTAAGTGATGAGTTGTTTCAGAGACATTAAATGTAACGATAAATGGAGAAAAACTATGACGCGTTCTTTTAGTAAATAAAAAAAAAAAAAAGTTTCATCGGAAGAAAACACTTCAGGATGTTTTGTTAGTGGAAAACATTCATCCTCGGGGTGCTAGCGGTCACTCCACTTCATCACACCGCCCGTCCGCCGTCGATTATTTTCCTGTAACAGCACGACACTGGATTTATGCGCAATGAAATAGTTTCCGTTCACTAACAAGACAAGGCATGTTTGTTTGTTGTTTTTTTTTCACTTCACACTGGTGTTCAACTCGCGACCTGATTCGTCAGGACTGCGTGTAAGACGTGCGCTGAGGCTCGAGGAAAAAAAGAAAAAGAAAGAAAGAAAAACCACCATGACGATGGTGGTCTTTGTCCATGCACTAACTTTTCCACAGCCAGTGGTAAAAACTTTCTTTGCAATTTATCTGGAATGTCCTTTCAGTCCTTTTTTTTTTGTCTTATCTACAAAGGGCATAGAGAAAGAAAGAAAGAAAGAAGTGAAAGAAGCGAAGAGCGAGTAGGATGGACGGATGGACAGACATGGACTAGCAATGAACAGATAGACGCTCTTGTCTTTCTCCTAGTGACTACGTGGAGCTCTATTGATTGACGAAGCCTGGTGTTTTATTGAAGAGAGGGAAGGCTTACTTTTGCATTTCGTTGACTGTGTGTGTGTGTGTGTGTGTGTGTGTGTGTGTGTGTGTGTGTGTGTGTGTGTGTGTGCATCCTCGCCTTTAAACTAGCAGCCTGATCTCTGCACTTTATTTCCCTCCCTTCCCCTCTGTTTCTCCCGTTCATTTAATTCACCTTCCTTTTCCAGTCTCTTCCATTACTCCATTTTCTTTCTCTCTTTACTTTCCCCCCCAATATTGCCTCCTCCGCTGGTGTCCTTGTGTTTGTTTTATTCCTCCTCTCCCTTCATGATTCTCAGGTTTTTTTTTTTTTCATTCCACACCCATTCAAATTCAATTCCCTCTCTCTCTCTTCACACCGCTCTCCATCGCTCGTCTTCTCCGTAGGCTCTCCTAATCAGCTGCCTCACGCATACTTATATCAAATGAAAGGATTTGCTTATCTTACAAGCCAACCCACACACACTGTGAGCGCGAGTGTGTGTGTGTGTGTGTGTGTGTGTGTGAGTGTATAAGAGAGAGAGAGGAAAGAAGGGACAGATGTAGGCCGAGACCCTGCAGTGTTTCTCTGTCGTTCTCTATTTCTTCCAGAGCTTCCTCCTCTCAGATTAGCGTTGGACCCCTGCGGCATGATGGGAATCAGAGGCCGCCCACTCCGATGTTCTGCCACGGATGAAGCGTGGAAAGCTCTGCCATGTTTTATAACCTCGGCTGTATCGGAAGGACGTTTTCTGTTCATTGTAAGGAATCAAACACTCCGTGTCATGATGTTATAGGAAAATAATCAACGACACAACGGAAGTGGATTGTTTGTTTATTCCTCTTTAATCGCAGCAGTTTTCCAACAATTGCAGTTGCCAAACAACATCATCATACTTTTTTTTTTATCCATTTGTAGTTACATTTAATGTCCCGGAACGTCCGTGAAACAAGTTCTCACTTACGTACGGCACCCCGTTTCCCGGCACTGAAACTGGAGACTCCTTCCATTAATGTTAAATAAACATCTCCTTACAGAAAACGTCGTAATATCAACGATTACGCGCGTTCTTAATTCGGTTATGATTAGTGGAGCGTCTGGAGTACAAGTCCCTGTGAATGTGCTGTTACTATACAGTAGAAACGATAACGTATCAGAACGAGCGTGTTAATAGAAATCTCAGACTTGACGTTATAAGAGCTATTAACCCCAAATAAAGATCAGAGTGGAATAAAGATTGCGAAATCAAGATGCGCTAAGCTGGTAGAGACCTAGCTAGGTTAGTTAGTTAGTTAGCTAGACACAGTAGGTGATGCTAGTTACTATGGTTACAGTGATAAAAAGAGTGTAAAAGAAGAAAAAAAAAGCCACGATTCATATTTTCGTTCACTGACTTTATGGAAATCGGCCATTCTCACATGGAAAAGTTTTGGCCCCCGGCGTGGTTAGTGGGTCAGCTTTTTTAAGTTTTTCTCCACACCTGCGTGACCCAGCTTAAAAATAAATAAATAAATAATTTTTTTTTAAAAATAGCACGACTAGATCTTGTCTACAGCAACACACTTTTCGCTTGGTGTGAAGAATTGTTCTTTCACAGGTGCACATTGCATTACAAGTCTACTAGGAAATGGCGGTCGTGTAAACTGGCGTATTTTTCCTCACAAATTTCACGAACAATCCGAGGACTATTCTAAAAACAAAAAAAACAACAGCTTTTTAAAAAATTTTTTTTTTTTATTGTTGACATGGCTGTGTAAAACACTCAGACCGGGACTAAACTCCAGGTTGTCTTTTAGAATATAGCTACTTCGTTCGTTTTTTGAGTTAGCTAGCAAGTCTGTAGTGTGTATAAATACACAAATACTCATATTTTTTGAGTTGGCGGCATACAGTGTGTTGCAAAAACCCCATCCAACCCTGTTAAAAGTCATCCGATTCATCTGGATTGCAAATTCTACTCACACAGATTGTTCCAGCCAGCATTTTAATTGAGAACCATTGACAATTAATTTTAGGGGTCAGTCTTTTCAAATAAAATGTCACCGCCCAAAATATTTGTAATCCTGATCGATCTCAAGACTTTTAAAGGGTTTGAATACTTTTGTAAAGCACAATTGTAAATAATAATAGTAATAATAATAATAATAATAATAATAATAATAATAATAATATTTTTTTCACGTCCTGAAGTGTTTTATTGCTTTTACACGTCAGAAATTTGCCAAAGAACAACAAGTAGTAGTTTTAATGTTTATAGTTACATTTACAAGTTAGTTCCTGTTCTCACTTATGTTATAGCAGCTATGAACAGTCGTTCCCTCACCGGCCTCTTTAAGTTAATTAAAAGTTTTTGGGTTGTCATACTACCGAGAAAGTGCAAAAAAGTGTAAATGTAAAGTTACAGCTTTAGCTCTGACACTAGATGCTGCCGTAAATGTTAAATAAACACGGAAAACTTCGCCATATCAATGTTTTTTTTTTTCGTTCTAAATCTGTTTATTTTTATATGGAGCGCCCACCGTACAAGTCCCTGAGCTGTTACTATAGAAACGCTAATGCGTTAGAGCAAGCGTATCGTTAACGTTACAGCCGGAACTACTCTTCGAGCCGTGTGCTCGTACAAATATAACGTAGACCTTCTGACCAATCAGATTCAAGAATTCACCAGCGCTGTGGCTGGAATGATCGGACCGGAAGCATTTGATGATTCAAAAATTTACACGAACTCGCTGAGTCGACGTTTTTGGATTCCGTTAGTCTCCAGACCTGTAAATACCATAGGGGAAGATGTTTAGATCCGACTCACGGTGGGAAAAAAAGAATTGATTTGAAGATTTATGGCTTTAAAGTCCGCTGACGAGGAGAGAATCTGATAAACTCTGAACTCTAAATACTTCCGTACAATAAGTATAGGGAAAGGTGTGTGTGTGTGTGTGTGTGTGTGTGTGTGTGTGTGTGTGTTAGTTCTCCAGGCTCTGACATGCAGGTCTGCTGTTACTGATAGCCTCGATGTGTTGTTGTCTCCGAGGGGCAATGGGTGATAAAGTTCTTTCTAATTGAAATTTCACAGAAGAACACAACACACGCTGGGGGGCTTCACACACACACACACACACACACACACACACACACACACACACACACATACATGAAATGCAGGTCTCTCAGGAAGGAGGTACTGAGCCATAATCGATACGCACTGCACTGGAAATCATATCACAGACTGGAGTGTGAGCTTGCATGCTTTATGAAGGGACACACACACACACACACACACACACACACACACACACACACACACACACACACACACACAACCACTCCCGCTTGCTCATTCACCCTCTTCATTTCTTCATTTCACACGCTTCTTTTTTTTCTTGCTCCAGGCTAGGTTCACCTCTGATGCTTCCTGTCCACACACACACACACACACACACACACACACACACACACACACACACACACACACACAGAGAAGTGCCTCATATTCACATATTCACACAATATGTCTGCATTGATGTGAGGCTTCAGGTAACTCCGCCCCTGACATAACCAATGCTATTCGATTGGTTGATAGGAAATAGCTGACTTTTATGTAACACACACACACACACACACACACACACACACACACACACACACACACACACACAGACTGCGAGTGTGGCTTCGTCAAATGAGCAGGTCAAGAGGTCAGTGCTGAACATACTGCTCTCCTGTATAACACACACACACACACACACACACACACACACACACACTTTCAGAAAAAGGAGCGCAGGCTTCAAACCTTCAAATACCAGCTGTCATTTTCACGTAAAAGCAGGATCAAAATGTCTAGAGTAAGTACACACACACACACACACACACACACACACACACACACACACACACACACACACACACACACACTTTTTTTCCTGCAACTCTTGATGGTGCATCTCCATCACTGTTTGAAGTGATGTGTGTGTGTGTGTGTGTGTGTGTGTGTGTGTGTGTGTGTGTGTGTGTGTGTGTGTGTCTGTCTGTCTGATCCTCTGCACCTCAAATTCTGAGTCATCACAAAGCTCTGCACACACAGTAGACAACCACACATAACCAGACACACACATACAAAAGCAAGCACAAACACACACACACACAAACACACTTGCGTCAGTGTTCTCTCAGCAATGTTTAATTACGGGTAGAAGATAAGAGTGAATCTCATCAGTGGCTCTCGAGCTGTTGCGGTCAAGAGGTCACGGCTCTGATGTGTCCCCTCATTAAGCACTTCCTGTTCTAAGGAGGGAAGCTGTGATGAGGTCTGATCGATGAGGGGCATTCGATACTAGTGAGGGTCAAACTGATGAAAATTACATGACTGGTTGAGCTTAAGCCAAACTCAAATATTAGCCTGTTTATTTAGCCTCTGTGCATGTGGGGTGGTGTGGTGTGGTGTGTGTGTGTGTGTGTCTCCTACATGACAGTAAATACCGCCCACTCCCGCCTACATGAGTAAATACCGCCCACTCTCACCTACATGAGAGTAAAAACCGCCCACTCCCACCTATATAAGAGTAAAAACCGGCCACTTCCACCTACATGAGAGTAAAAACCGCCCACTCTCTCCTACATGACAGTAAATACTGCCCATTCCCGCCTACATGAGTAAATACCGCCCACTCCCACCTACATGAGAGTAAAAACCACCCACTCCCACCTATATAGGAGTAAAAACCACCCACTCCCACCTATATAAGAGTAAAAACCACCCACTCCCACCTACATAAGAATAAATACAGCCCATTCCTGCCTACATGAGAGTAAATACCACCCACTCCCGTCTACATAACAGTAAATACCCCCTCTCTCTCCTACATGAGAGTAAAAACTGCCCACTCCCGCCTACATGAGAGTAAAAACCGCCCACTCCCACCTATATAAGAGTAAAAACTGCCCTCTCCCACCTATATGAAAGTAAATACCGCCCACTCCTGTCTACATGAGAGTAAAAACTGCCCACTCCCGCCTACATGAGAGTAAAAACCGCCCACTCCCACCTACATGAGAGTAAAAACCGCCCACTCCCACCTATATAAGAGTAAAAACCGCCCACTCCCACCTACATGAGAGTAAAAACCGCCCACTCTCTCCTACATGACAGTAAATACTGCCCACTCCCACCTACATGAGAGTAAAAACCACCCACTCCCACCTATATAAGAGTAAAAACCACCCACTCCCACCTACATAAGTAAATACCGCCCTCTCCTGCATGCATGAGAGTAAATACCACCCACTCCCACCTACATGACAATAAAAACCACCCACTCCCACCTACATGAGAGTAAAACCCACCCACTCCCACCTACATGAGAGTAAAAACCGCCCACTCCCACCTATATAAGAGTAAAAACCGCCCACTCCCACCTATATAAGAGTAAAAACTGCCCTCTCCCACCTATATGAAAGTAAATACCGCCCACTCCTGTCTACATGAGAGTAAAAACTGCCCACTCCCGCCTACATGAGTAAAAACTGCCCACTCCCGCCTACATGAGTAAAAACTGCCCACTCCCGCCTACATGAGTAAAAACTGCCCACTCCTGCCTACATGAAAGTAAAAACTACCCATTGCTGCGTACATGAGAGTAAAAATATCTCATTCCCACCTACATAACAGCCCACTCCCGCCTACATGAGAGTAAAAAAAACATTCTACAGAAACTCTGAAAGTTCCACCAGATGGACACCGCTTACCGAACCTTAAGGTTGTACTGCCTTAGACACTTCCAGGTAATTTATGAGTGAGGCAATATTTAATGAATGAGAGTTGATCAGGTGATGATTAGAGGCCTACTCAGTGCCCTCGGAGTCCTAGGACTAGTACAGAACCTTAACCTCTCTGTCACCAAAGTCCTCATTGTTCCTTACGCATGTAAAAGTGTTAAACTGTTAGCAAAACACACTGCTTGTTTTGGCCTCACTATTTCTCAATGTCATTGTTAAAGACACACTAAATAATTGCAAAATAAATTTAGCTAATTTCCTGCTCCTCTTCAACTCTGCCTTGAACAAGGCCCTTAACCCTCAGTTGCTCAGATGTATTAATGAAATAAATGTAAGTCGCTCTGGATAAGGGCGTCTGCCAAATGCCGTAAATGTAATGTAAATGCCGGGTTTTAAGTCGAACGGCACAATGGGTAATTAGGAGCAATCTCTGTGGTGCACCAGCCGTGGGCCCAGCAGCACACCCACATTGACACACTTCCCTCCTGTTATTAATAAATAACTATTTATAAGATTGCAAAGGAGAAACATCTGTCATAATGTTAATATGCAAACAAAAGAACCCCCGGGACGGCATTTGCTTTTCACTTATGCAATTCTTGTTATATTTATACTCCAGACATTTGCTCATGGAAGTTCACATTTTTGCTCACACTTTTGGCTCCATTTAGAGGGAAGCGTAACTGCAAATCACTAACAACATTCTTCTGCCTGATCACCTCGATCTTACAATGAAACATTTCTATTCTGATGGGAGTGGTCCTCCAGTTTAGGATTGGCATTTCCCCGTGGATGGTCCTAGTGAGACTTACTGTCATCTTGGTAAAACTAAATTGCTGCCATGTGAACACATTAGAAGAAATTTGCTTCTTTAGAATTGTTTTTTTTTTTCTGTGTTCGATAAAATAAACATTGGACTTTGTAGAAAGGTGAGTTTACATTTGAATTATTGTAGTTTTTTCACACCAACACCACTGTTCACCAAATGATTGAAGTCTTTCTTTCTTTCTTTCTTTCTTTCTTTCTTTCTTTCTTTCTTTCTTTCTTTCTTTCTCATAAGCTCACTTTCCTCAACCAGATCTGTGTTTAGCCAACGGCCAGGCCTGCACAGTCACCGGCTGATTGGGGTCACGATTGAGGTTGTTCCCTGCAGCCCGTAGTTGCTGAACGCAGTCTATAGATGGGACTCCAGTGGTTCTGTGTTATAAAAGGCTCTGATGGGAGCTGTATTCATCACAGAACAAAACAAGGAAGCGGCTAGACTGAGGAGCTGAAACGACTGCTGCTTTGTATTGCAAAAGAATGGGTCAGGAGCAAAAAATAATAATAAAATCGGCAGCCGTGGCTCTGATTGACAGCTCCATGTGGATAGAATGAAAACTTGTTTTCTTTGCAATGCTCTTTCTTCTCCTTCCTTGGAAGCATTTCAGAGCAATATAATTTTGCATTAAAAATGGAAAAAAAAAATTAAAGTGCCTGTTTCTCTTTTGTTGTAACTGAAGTTTTGTTTTTGGGAAAAATTAGGATTCACTATAAGACATTTGGACTATCATTGTGTACAAGCTGAAGATGTCCTCGTGTAAGACCCATCTGGAAGAAAATTATAATTATCACTAGCAACAAGCCTCTTTTTGAGCATGTGCTCTAACACATATTATGGTCTTTACTCCGTTACTACCCAGAAGTTGTTCATTTTCCTATAACTGCACATTCTGACATGTTTTATTCCTCTTATACCACAGCAATCTACCAACTATTACCATTTTTTTTTATATTAAACATCCCCTTACAGAAGACTTTACCAGTTCAATGATTACACATATTTCTAAAATACATTTACGTGGGGCATCTGCCATGCAAATGCCTGTGAATGAGCTATTAAACAGAAAGATAACATTCAAAACACTGTGATTTGCAGCTACACTACTGTCAGAGCTGCTGTTATAGAAAATGAAACACCTTCAATCCAGAATTCAACAGCGCTGTGGTATAAGTCTAGTTTTGGTGCATCCCATCAATAGCGACAATCTTTAAAGGGTTGATGTAGAACCCCATTTTGGAAGCTAAAAACACATCATTATCCAGTGAAACGTTAAAGAAGCCATTTAATATATTAACTGGGTAAGTTTGCTGTACAAACTCCAAGTTATTCATTATTATTTTCTTCTATAAAACAGAAGGCATTTAACATTTAGCTTCTTGGTACTTGGTACACTAAAAAAAAAATGATTCTTCACAGATTCTATATGGTTTATTGGAAAATTAAGGGTTCTTTAACTCCTACAAGGGTTCTACCTGGAACCCAATATAACAAGGAAGCACTTTGTTGTAGAATTACTCATAGAACATTTAAACAAAACCTGTCACATGGTCAAAAGATTTCAAATCAGTCAACATCCATATCCAGAACATCAAAAAGCTCTGGAAGATAAATTCCAGGTTGGGTTTCTATTACTCTAGCAAGGACATCCTGTGTCGAAAGAACTCGTACTTCCAATGTAGGATTAGCATTTGCCCTAATTCTATTGGAACCATTTCTGATAGGGAAACCCATTCTAGGGTTCCTCTTCCCCCAAAGAGACAACTGAAGTAAAGGATCTAAATTTTATTAGAATATATGGTTTTGAGGTAACTGACCCATGGGAGTTTTTCAGAAATATCATTTGGTCATAAGGTCAGATCAACCCAATCCAGCTCCAGAAACTGATAACAGCTATGAAACCTAAATTTCCATTTTATTTTTACTCTACAAAGGACAACCTTTGTCCTGTGAACTGATACTTACAATGTAGGATTAGCTACATAGCAGTAATGCAAAGCCTCATTGTTATACAGTCCATGTCGCAGTATATGTAGTATGGATTTGATCTAAACCCTGGAGGCTTCATTGATGTTACGACAAAAGCCATCACAATCATCACAACAAAGGGAAGTAAGTAGCATCGACTGGCATCAGTAGAAGCAGCTTCTATCAATAAAACCATAGAACCTTTCAGAGCCACACAAAGCATCTGAAGGACATCTTAGGAGACAAGTTCTCAATACATCTGACCTTATTAAAATTCTCGGTTCTAGCAGAAATCCCTACTGAACTCTTTCAAAGTAAATCCAATGAAGGGAGCAAGAAGACCAGATGGAAACTATTCATTTCTACATGTTTGGACACGTCATTTTGAAAGTCTAAATGTGTGACCATGACTGAGGTCTTCTCTACAAATTTGTTTCTTAAGGCATATATCTTTGTAAGCTAGTCATAAAAAGTTATTGAATTATTAGTATTTTAGCATTGCCATTTACATCTTAGACCTTCTTACTAATGTGACCATGAAGTCTGCCTTGGGTGTTAGGAGGAAATCAACAACAACTCGCTTTAATTTAAAGTCTGAAGCTGATTACATTATGAAACTAATTAATGAGCTTTTAACATTTTATGTTTTTTTTTTTTTTTTATGAGGTTCCTTACACAGACAGGCCTTCAACTCAGAGATCCCATCCCCAAGCTCATCCCCAAAAGACTTTTGATTTTCATTACCACTCCATTATAGCAGGCTATTTATTTTTCCTCTTGACGCTGGTCATGTCAAGGAAAGACAGCAATATTTTTGCACAAGAAATGCTGGCCTTCCAAGGAAAAAAAATGAAGCTCACCACCTTGTTCAAGGGCAATTTAGAAGAGCACTGCGACATGGCCTTTTGTTCATCTCTTGCAATAAAAGACAAGACTATTGACAGAATTTAGTTCACTCACAATCTGGCTGATGAAATGTGAAATTCGGCTGATGAATTAATTTACTGTCATCTCCTTTCCTTTTACAGTGCCTTACATAAGTATTCATCCCCGTTACATGTATTCAACATTTTGTAGTGTTACAACCTGGAACTGACTCATAAGTGGGGGAAGAAATCCATATATAGTTTGCAAAAGTATACTTTGTAAAAGTTCTGATTGCGTAAGTATTTGCTCCTGTTGCTGTGAAAACCCTAAATTAGTCCTGGTGCAGCCACTTACCATCAGAAGGCACATAGTTGAATTCTTGGTTGCTTCTCTGACTAATCCCTTCTTTTTGGTGAATGACCTTCTCTAGTCAGAGTCATGGTTGTACCATATTCTTTCTAGTTTTTAAATGGATTTAACATCGCTCTGTGGGATGTTAAAAGTTTGTGATATTCTTTTCATACTTTCTATAACTCTGTCTTGAACTTGTTTTGATAGGTCCTTGATCTTGGTGATGCTTTTTGTTTAGGTAACAAACGCTGGATTCTTCCAGGAGCAGGTGTATTTATATTGAGATCATGTAACACTTTCATTGCACACAGGCCAACGCCTAATTATGTGACTAATTATGTGACTCCTGATGGCCACAGGTTGCCCCAGAACTAATTTAGGAGTTTCACTGCAATAGGGGATGAGGATTTTACTTGCAATATTATGGTTTATTTTATGTAGGTGAAGTATAATCCCAATTTCATTTGCAGGTTGTAGTTCAAGTTCAAGGTGGTGAATACGTATGCAATATACTGTATGTTGGCTTGAGGTTGTAAGAAGTAGTAAGAAGCAGGCAAGCTAGACAAATATTAGTGAAGAAAAAAGAGGTTCGCATTAATCATTATGCCTAGCAGTGATAAAGTTCATCTACAGGATATTTTTAAAAAAATTAAATAAAATGAACCAGGAAAGCACAACACCATCTAAATGGATTTTGTGTGCAATTAAGTAAAATCCATCTAAAAAATTAAAGTCTCGTATCCTTTCAAGGTTGGCAACGATCATTTCTCATCCTGTGCTTATTTCAGACAGAATGGCTGTATTGGAACTATTCCACCACAATAAGAGGACAATGAATCACTCTGAACCTTCAAAGAAGCTTTAGAGATGCTTTAGAAAAAAAGACAGACATTGCCTCTGTAGGTGTTATTGGGATATATTCTCCCATTTCACTCACTCTAGTCATGTTGGCATTTTATTGACTGATTTTTTTTCACATTAGCTCTTTGAATTTGTGCCACTCTTAGGCTTGGAGAAACAATCCTTGAGGGCTTATAACTGACAATAGTGCTCCAATTACTTGGACCTTAGAAGGAAAAGACAGGCTGGTTTCACTGAGGACTGGAGAAATGGGGGACTTTCACTTCTGTTCAATCCAATGTAAGTACCATTTCAATGGAGAAATTTGATCCAAAACTCAGCATCGGTATAATATTGTGGAATTGTTGCCACATTACTCATCTCCATTTTAGAAAAATGGCCTAATCCTTCATTGTGAGCCTTTTCTTATGGTCATTGTGACATTATTGCTAAACTGTTATTGCCATTTTGGTTAAAATGGAACTACCATGGGTACACATTAGGAAAAATGGTGGATTTTCTCATGTTCGATCCAATTAAAATTAATTTTGAATAATTAAGTAGTTCTTTCACAACGTTAATGTTTCATCATTCTTCCACACCAACACTATCCTTATTGACGGAAAACAATAGGGATAACGCATAATGGATAAAGTTGACCCTGTTGACTACTTTCACAATTTAGTATAGATGATGTATAGATGCTCCACAACATGTTTGTTTACTTACAAAAGTACAGTGGCTTGCAAAAAGTATTCACCCCCTTGAACTTCTCCACATTGCACAACTGAAATGGATTTGTAGGATTATATGTCACAAACCTACACTAAATAGCCCATAATATTGAAGTAGGGGGAGCATTTAAAATAGTTTGCAAAATTATCTACAAATAAAAATCATAAAAAAAATTGTAAGTTCAAGTACTTCACCTGTTATTGTGAACATCCTGCAAAGCACCATTAAATCCATTATGAAAAAAATGGAAAGAATATGGCAATCCAAAAGAAATCCATAAATGAAGACAAATAAGACTAGCTTTTCAATAAGGACAAAAGTAATGGTGCCCTGTAAAATGAGGAACAGTTAGTATGTGTCTATGCTAGCTGACACAGTGCAATGGCTGAGCTGCATTACTGGAAGATTTAGAGCAAGAAGTGCTTAGAAGGTGTGATCTTTCACTGTTTAGTTGTCATTTTGTTATTTTCAACTCTTTTGAGTTTTGCCTTTTATGGCATTTGTGGCTATCACTAAAGCCTTGAATGTGCTTCGTAATTTATGGCTGATTGGTATTTATCAAGGTACGCACGTGAGCGCAAGGAAAATCAGTAAAACTTTTGTTCATCTGGTGAGAATTTTTTTGCTTTTGCTTTGGCCTACAAAAACATTTACACACAACTTTATTAAATGATGAAAACAGTACTAGCAGGAGATCACTACAGAGGCAAAGTTATTATTGACTGGAGCTACACTATTCATAGATCCGATATACAGCTGTGGCCAAAAGTTTTGAGAATGACACAAATATTAATTTTCACAAAGTCTACTGCTTCAGTGTGTTTAGATCTTTTTGTCAGATGTTACTAACTGTTACTGAAGTATAATCACAAGCATTTCATAAGTGTCAATGGCTTTTATTGACAATTACATGAAGTTTATGCAAAGAGTCAATATTTGCAGTGTTGACCCTTCTTTTTCAAGACCTCTGCAATTCGCCCTGGCATGCTGTCAATCAACTTCTGGGCCACATTCTGACTGATGGCAGCCCATTCTTGCATAATCAATGCTTGGAGTTTGTCAGAGTTTGTGGGTTTTTGTTTGTCCACCCGCCTCTTGAGGATTGACCACAAATTCTCAATGGGATTAAGGTCTGGGAAGTTTCTGGCCATGGACCCAAAATGTCGATGTTTTGTTCCCCGAGCCACTTCGTTATCACTTTTGCCTTGTGGCAAGGTGCCCCATCATGCTGGAAAAGGCATTGTTCGTCACCAAACTGTTCTTGGATGGTTGGGAGAAGTTGCTCTCTGAGGATGTTTTTGTACCATTCTTTATTCATGGATGTGTTCTTAGGCAAAATTGTGAGTGAGCCCACTCCCTTGGCTGAGAAGCAACCCCACACATGAGTGGTCTCAGGATGCTTTACATGACACAGGACTGATGGTAGCGCTCACCTTTTCTTCTCCGGACAAGCTTTTTTCCAGATGCCCCAAACAATCGGAAAGGGGATTCATCAGAGAAAATGACATTACCCCAGTCCTCAGCAGTCCAATCCCTGTACTTTTTGCAGAATAGCAGTCTGTCCCTGATGTTTTTCCTGGAAAGAAATAGCTTCTTTACTGCCCTTCTTGACACCAGGCCATCCTCCAAAAGTCTTCACCTTACTGTGCGTGCAGACGCCCTCATACCTGCCTGCTGCCATTCCTGAGCAAGCTCTGCACTGGTGGTGCCCCGATCCCGCAGCTGAATCAACTTTAGGAGACGGTCCTGGTGCTTGCTGGACTTTCTTGGGCGCCCTGAAGCCTTCTTCGCAACAGTTGAACCTCTCTCCTTGAAGGTCTTGATGATCCGATAAATGGTTGATTTAGGTGCAATCTTACTAGCAGCAATATCCTTGCCTGTGAATCCCTTTTTGTGCAAAGCAATGATGGCTGCACGTGTTTCCTTGCAGGTAACCATAGTTAACAGAGGAAGAACAATAATTTCAAACACCACCCTCCTTTTAAAGCTTCCAGTCTGTTATTCTATCTCAATCAGCATGACAGAGTGATCTCCAGCCTTGTCCTCGTTAACACTCTCACCTGTGTTAACGAGAGAATCACTGACATGATGTCAGCTGGTCCTTTTGTGGAAGGGCTGAAATGCAGTGGACATGTTTTTTTGGGATTAAGTTCATTTTCATGGCAAAGAGGGACTTTGAAATTAATTGCAATTCATCTGATCACTCTTCATAACATTCTGGAGTATATGCAAATTGCCATCATAAAAACGGAGGCAGCAGACTTTGTAAAAATTAATATTTGTGCCATTCTCAAAACTTTTGGCCACGGCTGTACTGTCTGTCACATTTAATTGAGCAACTATTTCATATCAGGTGTTATTAATGTGAAGGGTGTGTATTATTATAAATTAAATATATAGCAAAACACTTTTAACAAACGTTAAAAGCAACAAAGCATGGCGTTTAGATGTTCCATTTTCTGTCAGATGATGATTTTTTTAAAATTCCTAAAAATAACAACAGATTTAGAACTTGCAATTGATCTTGGATCTTGATAAATAAGACAATAAAAGTCATCGTCCCTATCATGATCATACACTTTTGCACCATACCATATGTCCTTTAAATGCCATCTCTGGGGCACTGACCCATTCAAGAGACACTCTATTCAGGAAAAGGACACTTAGCATTTTAGTCACCATCCTGATACTGCACTTTGAAATATATGACCTCTGCATCTCGCCCTCTGTGAATTCAACACGCAGTTCCTCAAAGGACCTCACAGACCGTTTCAATTTATGGGCCATAAACCTCGCCACGTTCGGCTTGAGGTGTAAATAGCACCAGCTCAGCACTGATGATATGTACTGAAGCCAGACGAGCCTCAGGGTTTAAAGCAGGGGGTGGGGAATGGCCGGGCCAAATTACCCATCATCAATAAATGGCACATTTCATTGTTCTGGTGCGGCGGAGGTTTAATGACTTGCTTCATGGCCACTCACAAAGACAGCATGACTGCACTTGGCCTCTGCTGTAGAGGACCTGAACAGGGACATTTCTTTTCTCTGTCATCACCAGGGAGCTCCATTATCCATGATCACATCAGTGATGAGCTTCATTACAATGTCTGTAACCAAGAGGTAGTGTTAATTTTGTTGACAAAGATGAAAAGTGACAAATGAAAACAAAACCATGACCTTTTGTATTCAAAATCACTGGAAATGGAACGATGGAACGATTTTCCTCAATGAATTCAAAAAGAAAATGTCATTAATGGTCAATCAGACAAAGGCAAAACCTTATCTTTTTGCGTACACTTTTTCTAAAGGTGTTATTGTACAAGGGAATTAATTGTGATGCAGTGCACACTGGTTGCCGTACACCCGGCCATGTGCAGTCCTAAATACACTCTGGACCTGTCTCCTTCTCAGTATATGTTAGCATTAAAGGGATAGTTCACCCAAAAATGAAAATTCTGTCATCATTTACTCAACCTCATATTGTTCCCAAACTGTATGACTGACTTTCTTCTTTGGAACATAAAATAAGATATTTTGAGAAATATCTCTGTTTTTTTTGTCCATGTTTTGTGTTCCACAGAAGAAATGATGAGCAAATGATGACAGAATTTCCATTTTTGGGTGAACTATCTCTTTAAAGCTTTGTGGTTACACAAACATACTGTACTCATAGTCCAAACAGGTTTGTTATTATTATCAACCTTTTCCATTACAGTGAGTTTTTGTAATAAAATGGTTAATTTGTTAGAAATAAAAATCAAGAAATGTCTCTCGTCAGTTCTGTAGTGTCTGTCTCAGGCTAATATAAGAACTTATTAGCTAGTCAGGACTAGCACACCTGCTGACATCCCAATAAAGTCACTGAATGTGCACTTGTAAAGTTCTTGTGTTCCATTTAAGAGAAAAATGAATGCATTTCCTTTTTGCAAACTGAAAATGAACATTTAATGGCTAGAACTCGGAAAAAAAAAAAAAAATCCAAATTATCTGCCAAAATGAACACTGCCAAGATATATTCGTTTAACAAACTAATACGATTGTGTTGAATTATATTTTGCCAACGTGAGTTTCTCATTCTTCACTACAAAAACTCCTATTCTTGTTGAATGAAAATTTCCATAGCTGTTCTGAAAAGATTTTAACGAGTAGTGTAAATAGTGCATAGTCTTGTATAATGCAAGTTCAGCAGACAGAAAAGTGAGACTGTTATACGAAAGCATTCGCTCCCGAGACACCTGACATTTCTCTCTGCTATTATAAATAAGCTATTTTAAATTGCAATGAACAGGAACGTTGACCTATAAGCTCTGATCGCTCGCTTTGGACCCCGTCAACTCTCAAATGATTTAGTTCTGAATCTGCTAGCGAGAACTGTATTGTTTTGTAAAACTGTATTAAAACATACATCATGGTTTTAGATAAGTATTTAATAAGGTGTAATAATATTCAGAATAATATATTCTTAAAATATGAACTACAGAAAATTTTCCATTAGATTTTAATCAATAATTTAATATTATCAGCTTTTCATAGAGGCCTTTGACTTTAGGAGCTAAAAAACCTAAAAGCATTCTGATGCAGCGCTGTGGAATTCTGGATCTTGATTGGTCAGAAGGTGTCGATTCATTTTCTGTCGCGAATGACAGGTTTATATTAACGCGCTTATTATTACATTTCTATTGCAACAACTTATTAAAGTTTGTAATGACTGATTATGGTGAGGTTTATGGAAGGAGTCTCCAGTGTCAGCGCTTTGTAACTGACAGAGCTAAGGCTGTAACTTTTTTATGTTTTACGACATCTTCAGGACAGAGGAGTTTACGTTTTGCGGTTACTCTGTAAATAAATAATCGTTGGAAAGTTCTGTAGTATAAGAGGAATAAAACACTTTGTGACATGCTGAAGGGGAAAATAATCAACTCTGGGGTGGTAAGAGTAACTCCAGTTCATTGCTACTCCACTGTTGATTATTTTTCTATAACAGTACAACATGGATTGTTTTATTTGTAATAAACTCATTTAAAGTTTTTAATGAACTGTTTTTAACCAATTTTTTGATTTTTCATAATTCTTTTTTGTAATTAAGAAATGTTGCGCTGTCACTCTTTGAACTTCCCCTCTTATCAAAAAGGTTTTTTTTTTTTCTTTTTGTAAAAACATCATGATACGTCCACTACGATCTGATATTTTCATTAAATTACTCATCCCATCTCATTCTTGTGCACGTCTTCGCAGGATCTCTAGCCTTTCCAACCTAGTGACTAGAACGAAGAAGGAAGTAACCTTATCGGAAAATACACCCACCGCATTGACGACTCCTTTTTTTAAAGCCTTAAACGAGTCCTCGTCGTTCCGTTTAACCGTTTCCGACACGGTCCCGCCTTCCTAATCATAGCCAGCCATGCCCTTCATTCTGCTCTGCATTACGGCCGATTAAGCAAGCTGAGGATTAGCGCTTGGTGTGAAGAAAAGCCCGGTCAGCGTAATTGCACCGAGACAGAAAGAGAGAATGGTGACGTTTATCAGACCAAGACCTTCATTTAAGACTCACCCAAATACCAAACGACCGTTTGTTACTGCGCTAGAGATAGTAGGGTTTAACAGAAGAGTTATTAAAAGACAACGGAGTGGAAGGCAGAAGCAATTAACGTTGCGGAGAAAACATCCCGGCGCTGCAGATTGCACGGACACGGAGGCAAGGTCAATGGGTCAGCTAGAGGGGAAACAAAAAATACGGCTACTTTTTTTTTTTTTTTTTTTTTTTGAGAAATGAGTCGGCGTATCTCCAAAGTTTGATTTAAAGCTCACGACGCGGCCTCCTTGTTGCATCTTAGCGATGGTAATTGGTTTTCATGCACATGTATTAATAGAAATGGCAAATCAAAACAAACACTCAGTGCTAAGTTTCGAAAGGTCGAAGTGCCATGAGCAATGCGGCGCTCGCCGGTGGATTAAGGTCATTCTACACGAAAATGAATCTTCTCAGAGGTTCGGAGGTTAATGTAAAAAGAAAGAGAGCGAGCAAACGCAGGCCGACCCTACCGTTCCCGCTGAGATGAGCAAACGCACACTTCTACCTTCCGCAAGCAGTTCGGTGCTTTAAATGAACATGCTGGAGATGAGCTAGCAGAAATGTGCTATAGATAGTAAACGTGCTGCAGCAGGCTGAGTCTGAGTGGCCTGAATCGTTTTTTTGATGACTTGGAAAAAACTCAAACGTCAAGACTTTTTGTGGAAAGTTAGCAGGAGTTCAGATTCTTCCTGTTTCTTCTTCAGGATGAATCTTTTTCTTTTCTTAGTTTCTTGTTCAAATACTTGTGTGTGTGTGTGTGTGTGTGTGTGTGAAGTCTGGCAGAAAAAGCTATATATATATATATTTTTTACTTACCTTCTTCCACAATTACCCTGTTTCGGCAGTTTACTAATTCCTTGTCATCGTTTTTTAAATGTTTTTAAACATAATTTTTAATGAATATATATGAACGTTTATTAGCAATAGACTCGTGTTTCTCAGATGATGACCCTGAATTATCACCATTGTTTCTGTCAGAGATTCCCCCTCCCCCCAGGTTATCAATGACTTTCTCACGTGTTTTGTTATGGTTTCTATCCTGTCTCCGGCCCTGTATTGTCATTGGTTATTTACCCTATGTGTCATCATTGTTATCAGCTGTTTCTGTTTCCCCCCTTTGATTAGTTTTAGTATTTATACCCTCCTGTTTCATTGTTACGGTGCGAAGTATTGTGTTTCTGTGTTTAGCTGCCAGTACCTTTGTTCATTGTTCATCGTTTCATGGTTTTTGATCCTGTTTCGTCTTCGTGTTTATTGATTCCGAGTACGATTCTTTTCTGTATACTGTTTGGAGATAATTCAAAGCTGCCAAATTTTTTACATTTTTTTTTTACAGTATTTTGGTCCAATTTTGTTGAGATATCTACTTAAAAATGGATCCAAATTCTTCCACATTCTTCTTAGTTCTTTCGCGGCACTCATGTGTTAGAAGTTTCCCCTCGTTTTTCGAGTCTCCGGCAGACTCGAACACTTCCGCATTCCACTGCGCGCTTTCCAGCGCTAATCAAAAACTCTACGATTGACATTTCATTCACAAAGACTCTCGTGTTGCTTACCTATGCCATGTGCTCATATTTTCGGTTACGTCATGTCTCCGCCTCCTGTGTTTCCATGTGCTCATGTTTTGGTTTGTGTCATGTCTCCGCCTCCTTAATTCTTATTGGTTCAGGTTCGTCTAATTCATTCTGTGTAATCATGAGTTTCAGCTGTTTGTGATTTTCTTTGTGTTTAAATACGCCACTCCGTTTCCGCTTCGTGGCGGAGTATTAGATAGATTAGATTTGTTTAGTTTAGCGTGTGTTTAGCTTGTCATAGTTATTCATAGGATAGTCTTGTATAGTCTAGTAGATGTGTTTAACCGTAAGCTTTGTTCCGGTGATTCCCAGATCACTACTCTTGTTTTCTACAGCCTGGATTATAATGTGTTTTGTTCATAGTATGGATTCTTATTTCTTGGAATAAACTCTTCTATATCTACTGACGTCTCCCCAGCGCATGCATCCTGACTCCCTCTTCCGACCAACACGTCTGTGTTTTGTAACATCATGATGGTGGTATTTTTACACTCTGCAAAAAGAATCATCAGATATGTAAAAAAAAAAAAAAAAAAAAAAAAAAATACTTGCAAAGCTTCTTTTAGCAACTTGGAAAAAGGTTGTACAAAGGTAAGAAAATACTATTTTATATAAAGTACAACTCATATAAATACAACATAGGAATAATAGTTACCTGAAGTCACTGTATTTACGAATGTTAACATCGCTGCTAACGATGTTAACGTTTTGCAAATTTGTATAAAATTTTGTATAAAAAAGTATAAAAATGTGTTAAGATAAAAAAACAACAACTACGATGTATTTTCAATATAGATGAATTCGGTATTTGAAAGGAATGTAACTTTATATTAATTTAAACTTGCATTTACTTGTTTTTATTAAGCTTTATTTATTAATCTTAGGATTATTAGAGTGTAAGGGCTTTCGGAGTGTTGAAGAAGAAGAAGAAGAAGAAGAAGAAAGAATATATATAGCAAAAGTTAGAAAAATTGATAGGAGCCTTTATTTGTCACATATACTTTACAGCACAGTGAATTTCTTTTCTTTGCATATCCCAGCTTGTTAGGAATTTGGGTTCAGAGCGCAGAGTCAGCCATGATACATGACACATGAAAAACAACTACGATCTAACCCTGTGTTCATGCCAGCAGTAATTTCCCTCTACAAATCAGGGTTCCCAAACTTTTCTGGGCAAACGACCCAGAATAAACATCATGAATTGTACATCATGAATAAACGCACTAAAGAACTCTGTAAAACTTTCCGCTGTCATCGTGAATGTTGTCATGAGCAGCATCTCAAATTGGAAAATCTGACCTTAAATTCAAAAGTGTTTACTAATCTAGAAAATCCAAACAAAAAGGAGATTCGTGAGTTTTTCTGATGAACCCATTTGCAAATCAAGAGACCCCACGTGGGGTCGTGACCCCTAATTTGCGAACCTCTGATCTACAACTAGGCTCATGTGACCAAATGAACAAAATAGGGATGCATCAATAAATCCCACTTGACTCGTGCCACGGTCCCTACGCTGCTGGTGCGTCATTATGACTAAACCACCTAATACACCAGTGCATAGAGAAATAAAACGATTCATCTGCTCTCTAGAGCTTTTTTTCCCCATCACCATTAGCTAATCATGCTAACGTATGAGGCTAGTAAATGCCCGAGTCAATATAGTGTGTTCTTCTGTCACGATAAAACTCTATTGGGTTAGTCAGAGTGCTTCCTCTGCGGAGGCTCTTAGGGGACGGAGCATAATTTCCTTGGGGTTTCGACATGTTGTGCTCACTCACTGACACTGACACAAACACACACACACACACACACACACACACACACACACACACACAAACATCTGCGTGCTAGGAATATTAAAATAGCACTCAGTAGTTCAGTATCATTAAGTTATATTGCTGGTTTCCTGTTCCATAAACATTAGGGCCCCTCCCCACCCACTCTCACTCACACACTCACACACACACATACACACACACACACACACACCACTATGTGTCCATTATGTTTGTGTTTAACCAGCCAAAACGTTAATGAACGTAATCCTTTAAAGTCAGTAAATTCCAGGTGAGCAGCATGTTCCTCCTCCACTTAATGAGGCTTTAACGAATGAGGATGGATGTCTCGGCCAATCCCGGCCCACGGATCGTGTAATGAAGCGACTGGGAAAGGAACGTGATTGGTCAAGGCAGTGGAGTGGTAAGGACGAGCCTGGTGGAGCCGGTGACCATCGCTAAAGACGCAGTGAGAGAAAGACTGATAAGAATAAAACATGACACAGACTTATCATCATCAGAGAGAGAGAGAGAGAGATGGAGAATGAGAGAGAGTAACATACTGTGTGTGAGAGAGAGACAGAGCAAGAGAGAGAGACAGAATGAGAATATGAGAGAGAGAAAGATAAGAAGAGAGATAGAAGTAGAGAGAGGAAGTATATGAGAGAGAGAAAGAGAGATTTTTTTGAGATTTCAATACCTCTTTATTTATTCAAATCATTATGTACAACACAAAATCTCTGTGTTTCCAAAACACAGAGATAGATTTTAAAAAAGAGAAATAAAGATTTAACTCAGCACAGTCCCCAAAAAAAGAACATTCTCTACAACCGAACATAAAACGTTTTTAAAACACCTGTTAGGTTTCCTCCCCCCCTCTCGCTACGCTGCAAAGAGTGTGGCATACTTCCGCATTCCACTGCGCGCAGTCCAGCGCCATTCAAAAACTCTCCGTTGGACTTTTCCCTTCATTCATGGACTCACGTTTTGTTTACCTCTGCCATGTGCGTTTATGTTTTTGTTCACGTCATGTCTCCGCCTCCTGTGTTTCCCCATGTGCTCATGTTTTGGTTTGTGTCATGTCTCTGCCCCGTTTTCTCATTGGTTCTTGTTTACTGTGTAGTATGAGTTTCAGGTGTCATTGATTACGCATGTGATTTCTGTGTGTTTAAATGCCCCGCTCCGTGTCCGCTTCAGCGCGGAATATTAGATGAGTTTAACCTTAGTTATGATTGAACTTAGATATTTGCCGTAGCCATTTGTTCGTGGTTTCCAAACCACCTTTCTAGCCTCACGTATTTATCCTGTAGCTCGTAATTCGTGGTTCCCAGACCACCTTTCCAGCCTCGCGTATTTATCCCTTAGCTCGTTCTTTGTGGTTCCCAGACCACCTCGATGCCTCACGTGTGCTTCCCTGTGTTTTTTGGATAACTGCCTTTTTGTGGATTACTGTTTCCTTTTTGGATTACTGCCTCTTCGGTTAAGTACATTATCACTTTGGATTACTGTTACCTTTTTTTTTGTCATGATTCATGTTTGATGGTGTTTTGGTGTGTTCGTTTATTTTTGAACTTTGTTCCTAATAAACTGACCACTTTCCCCTGCAAGTGCATCCTGCTTCCTTCTACCCCAGAGATGTAACAACACCATATACTTGTGAACTCCTCTACATTATTTGTAGTACTATAAAAGTCAAAATCAACTTTTAGTCTGGCTTTCATCATTCTAACAAAAATGGTGTTTACATCAAAATCAAAAAAAGGAGTTTTCTATTTTATTTCTTCTGCTGAGGTAAATAGCCATTTTTGCTTGACCTAATACAAAATTAAATAGCTGACATTTCACTCTACATTTCTGACTGTATCTAAAACCAAGAATAAATGCATGCTTAGAAAATTTTTCTCCAAACATCATAAACATTTGTTGTAACAGCTGAAAAAAAGAGAAAGAGAGAGGGATATAATGTGTGAGAGAGAGAAAGAGAGAGAGGGATATAGTGTGTGAGAGAGAAAGAAAGAGAGAGAGAGGAAGTGTTAGAGAGTGAGAGAGAGAGAGAGAGAGAGAGAGAGAGAGAGGGATATAGTGTGTGAGAGGGAAAGAGAGAGAGAGGAAGTGTTAGAGAGAGAGAGTGAGAATGAGAGAGAGAGAGAAAGATAAGATGAGAGATGGAAGGAGAGAGAGAGGGATATAGCGTGTGAGAGAGAGAAAGAGAGAGAGGGATATAGTGTGTGTGTGTGAGAGAGAGAGGGGGATATAGTGTGAGAGAGAAAGTAAGAGAGAGAGAGAGACAGAGAGAGATAGTAAGAGACAAACATAATGTGCGAGAAACAGACAGAGAGAGAGAGAGAGAGAGAGAGAGAGAGAGAGAGAGAGAGAGAGTAAGAAACAAACATAATGTGAGAGAAACAGACAGAGAGAGAGAGAGAGGGAGAGAGAGAGAGTAAGAAACAAACATAATGTGAGAGAGAGAGAGAGAGAGAGTAAGAATCAAACATAATGTGCGAGAAACAGACAGAGAGTGAGAGAGAGACAGAGAGAGTGTGTGTGAGAGATAGAGAGAGACACACACAGCAGGTGAGAGACAGTCCACAATGCTGATTAAACGTAACTAGAGACTAGAAACGTTGTTCTTTAATAAATAAACAGTTGTAGTCATTGGCAAATTGTTGTGGTATAAGAGGAATAAAACAATCTGTGTCATACTTTTATAGGAAAATAATCAACTCCAGAGTGGCATCAGTATCTCCGCTTCATCACACCACCCTGTGGTTGATTATTTTCCTGCCACAGCACCACGCGGAATGATTTCCTTCCACAGACACATACTATGATGTGTATATCAGTGCAGTGGTTAAGATTCTGAGCTTTACGCTTAAATCCTATCACACCTCTGATGTAAGGCACTTTGCATAAGAGCATCTGCTGAATAAATGATCTTGTGTCTCTTCAGATCCCTACACACACACACACACACACACACACACACACACACACACACACACACACACACGCCCTGATGCTTGCATTTGGATCAGCACTGGGACCTGAATCATTACCATAAGAAAGTCGCAGTAATACAGGCAATTGATCCAAATGTGACATTTCAATTACAGTGAGTCAGCAGGCTACAGCGCATTACGGCCCCTACACACACACACACACACACACACACACACACATGCAGTCTTTCCTCGATGGCAAGAAGGAAACACTCAAGGAGCCAACTTATCTTAACACACAAGGAGCCTCTGAGTCTGCAACACACACACACACACACACACACACACACACACACACACCCTACTGGCTTTCTTGACTCAAAGCTTTTATGTGTGTGTGTATATATATATATATATTCACCATGTTTGCATGGTTTGCTCAGTGTCGTGAGTAAAAGTGCAGCAACTCTGTGCCGAGAGGAAAGTGTGTGTGTGTGTGTGTGTGTGTGTGTGTGTGAGAGAGAGAGAGAGAGAGAGAGAGAGAGAGAGAGAGAGAGAGAGAGAGAGAGACCACAAGACCTTAACCCAATTGAGCAGCATTTCACCTACTGAAGAGCATACTGAAGGGAGAAACCCCCCCGAAACAAACAACAACCCAAAAGAAGCTGCAGTAAAAGATTTAATGAATTAATGGAATTAATTTAATGAATCATGAGCTATGTTGGGGCATGGTGGCTTAGTAGTTAGCACGTTTTCCTCACACCTCCAGGGTCGAGGGTTTGATTCCTGCCATGGCTATGTGTGTGTGGAGTTTGCACAGGGGTGCTTCAGGGGTTTCCTCCGGGTACTCCGGTTTTACTCCCCCAGTCCAAAGACATGCACTGTAGGCTGATTGGCATGTTCAAAAAGTGTCCGTAGTGGGTGAATGTGTGTGATTGTGCCCTGCAATGGACTGGCACCCCGTCCAGGGTGTCCCCCGCCTGTGCCCCATGCTCTCTGGGATAGGCTCCAGGTTCCCCACAACCCATAAGGATAAGTGGTATAGAAAATGAATGGATGGATGAAATATGTTTTTTTTTTTTGCCTGATCGGTTAATTAGAGTGAAAACACTAGTACATTAGGCTTACATCCCATAATATCACATGGTATTGGATGTTGGTATCCGAATACTTTCTTTACAATAGATATAAAAGAATAACCTACTTGCATAAGTGTGCGCACTCATAAACTAATACTTTGTTGAAGCACCTTTTGATTTTATTACACCACTCAGTCTTTTTGGGTAAGAGTCTGTCAGCGTGGCACATCTTGACTTGTCAATTTTTTCCTGCAAAAAACATTCTAGATCCGCTTCAGGTCAACTCACAGATTTTTAGCTGGATTCAGATCTGGGCTCTGGCTAGCATCTTTAGCTTACTAGCAGACAGGTGCAGGTTTTGCACTAACTGGTACTTAGAGCTATTCATGATTTCCTCCACCTTAATAAAAGCCCCAGTTCTGGCTGAAGAAAAGCAGCCCTAAAGCACGATGCTGCCACCACCATGCTTCACAATGGGTATGGTGTCCTTTTGGTGTTTTTTTTTTTTTTTTTTTTTGCACCAAACATCTCAATTGGAATTATTATACCTTTTGGAATTGGTCTCATCAGACCAGAACATATTTTGCCACATGGTTTGGGGGTGATTTAGTTGAGCTTGGATGTTTTTTTGTGAGAAAGGGCTTCCGTCTAGTCCCCCACACAGCCCAGACATGTGAAGAATACGAGAGATTGTTGTCACATGCAGAGAGTAATCAGTACTTGTCAGCTCCTTTAATGTTGCCGTAGGTCCCTTGGCAGCCTCCCTGGTAAGTTTTTAAAACAAAGTCAATTTCACTTTGCCCACTCTTTATTTATTATAAATACAGAGGTTCTGTAATGATATTTATATTAATGCACGCGCATAGCAGTAACATTTATATCAGTTTAGAGGAAGATGCATCGGATGCGATCAGGCATTAGATTAAACGGGATCCTCATTTACACACGACGGATCGTCGTAATTGAACAATTTATTTACGTTAAAAGCGAGACAATTCCTTACATCGCACTCATCGGGTTTATGAACGTTAAAAATTAAAGCTGCACAATAAAAGAGACTGTAAAAGAGTAGCTTGGTGAATGATGTGAGGGGAAAAAAAGAAAGTCATCTTTTGTTTCAAGCACACACACACACACACACACACACACACACACACACACACACACACACACACACACACACTCCAGTCAATTAGCGCAAGTGAGGGTCGAGGGGTTGCGGTATCACACAGCTTGAGATCGCTTTTCTTCGCCCTCAGTGATATTTGAGACAAATCCAGTACTAAGTGCTTCAGCACAGTGAGGGGTCTGCAGATCTGAGCTCAGCTTCCCAAAAGAAGACCTGTGTGTGTGTGTGTGTGTGTGTGTGTGTGTGTGTGTGTGTGTGTGTGTGTGTGAGTGAGATAGAAGACATCAGGTGAACAATATGGGATCGCACATGAAGACATGAATCGTGAAATATTAGCATGTGAAAAAATAAAACCACATGCACTACATGTGAAAAAACTAACGTAGAAAACACACACACACACAAAAACACAAGTACGTCATGTGAAAAACGTGAAGCGCCTAAAAACAACGTGTCAATTTCACACGTGAATCCTAGGATCAGTCACGTCTGAAGTTCAAATGGCTTTCTGTTATGACACATTGTGGCTTTGAAGAAATTTTATACTTGATGATGAAACTGTGGCATTAGGCGAACAAACACACACACACACACACACATACACACACACACACACACACACACACACACACACACAATGTTAGGCATGCATGGATGCTCAGATCTACCCAGATATCCGTTCTTGAGAGTGGTTTCTTGAGAGTATGTCAGATTTTTTTTAAAAGATGAAGACACACACACACACACACACACACACACACACACACACACACACACACACACACACACACACACACACACGTCTTACTAAGTATAGAACTGGGAATTGTGGCCCAGACGAGGACGAGAAGATCGGAACGCTCTGTCGAGCAAACAGACTGAAAAGATTAACCTTGTTTACCTCTCTCTCTCTCTCTCTCTCTCTCTCTCTCTCTCTTTCTGTCTCCATTTCTCTCTCTGTGTCTCTCACCCACTCAAGAGCACATGCAATTCTTTTTTCCGAAAGTCATTTCATCATCTTTCTTAGCGCCTGCATGGCTTCACCTTCCTTTCTGGAAAAAAAAAATCTGTCGATTCGATTTAGTCACCAATTTATCCTTCATCATCTTCACTTGAGGAACGGCGAGCGAGGAACTGTAACGTTTTACATTATTTATCACAAAAAATGATTTCAAACGTTATCAAAGTGAAATCTGTGTGAATATGTAAACGTAAGAAAATCCTGTTTCGGCAGGATTTTCATGACCTCTTCTTGTGTCATCCGACTTCTAAAGCCATGGTCTACAAAGAGCTTATAAAGCATGTACGGGATCTCACGAAAGGAATCGATCAGAGGGAGAGGGGTGCTAAAAAATTTCCAAAACATTAGATGTACCATGGGACACCGTGAAGGCCATCATCAACAAGTGGAGAAAAAGGAGCACCGCAGTGACATCACCAAGAACGGGACATCCCTCTAAGATTTATAAAAGGACAAGACAAAAACTTACCAGGGAGGCTACCAAGAGACCTACATTAAAAGGAGCTGCAGGAATATCTGACGAGTACTGACCACTCCCTGCGGGTGACAACAGTCTCCCGCTTTCTTCACATGTTTCTTCACAGTGAAGCATGGTGGTGGCAGCATCATGCTTTGACGCTGCTTTTCAGCAGCTCAGCTGGAACCGGGGCTTTAATCCTAATAATGACTAGCTCCAAATACCACAATGACCCAAATCATACATCCCAAATCAACAAACGAATGGCTTCAGCATTCGAAGCAAATGAAGGCAACCTTTTGGAACCCAGACCTGAATCCAGCTGAAATTTCTGCGGGGTGACTCGAGGATAGCTGTGCACAGGAGACACACTCGCAATCTGACAGATCTAGAACATTTTTGCAAGGAAGTCTGGGATAGTATTGTCAAGGCAAGATGTGCCAAACAGAAAGACTGTTACACACAAAAAGACTGAGTGCTCTGAAAAAAAAAACAAAAAAAAACTGTGCTTCAACAAAGTATTAGATTAGGGGTGTGTACACTTTCGAGCAGATTAAAAACCCCTCACGCACGATTTGGGACACAGCCGGGAAACAGGAAATAGGAAAGGACGTGGTACTGCACTTGGAGTTTTACACTTCTCCTTTCTCTAAGGTAGCTAGTTTTTTTTTTTTTTTTTGTCCATGTGTCTCACTTTTTACTAAAGCACCCTTCTCCTGGTAACACTCAAAAGAGAATGAAACGCAGCTGAACTGCAAGCGCTCAGATTTCTAGAGAATCATGGCTGCGAAGGTGCAGTAGGGGAGAGAATCTATCAGTGAGGCACATTTTATGGCACTTCAGTTTGTCTGAGCTTTCAGTGGGTCATCTGATAGCTGGCGACACACACACACACACACACACACACACACACACACACACACACTCATTCTAACTTGTTAGAATTCTCAGCAGAATAGTGCTAGTGTCTGCACTGATTTAAAACCAGATTTTTTATGAGGCATTGCCCACACACACACACACACACACACACACACACACACACACACTCAGTAGGAAGCCTCTGATGATGGGGTACCTCTGCTGATGGATGGTTCGGAGAACCGCAGCGGACCGATAGCTCTTGCGGAAGACAGGTGGACTCGATGAATGATGTGTTTCATGCACATGCCATCCAAACACACACCTCACGCAAACAAACACATGCTGCACATCATTCCAGTGCGCACACACACACACACACACACACACACACCTAGACGCTGTGCATCACTCCAGCGAGGAGAAATGATGTTATCAAACTCCGAACAGGAAGCGTGTGCTACGCTGACGGCTGATGGAGCACCTGACAGGTGGATGAAAAACGAGTGAAACAAACGCAGACGTATCGTCTGCTTCAACATCCTTCAACTCCGTCCATCTGTCTATCACTCTTACAACATCGTCTGAGTAGCTTTCTCCGATATTCTGCAATATACGTTGATTTATTTTCCTATAACATGTTTATTATTAATTAAAGCACGGTAAAGTTAACGTGGATTACCGAAAAACTGTCACAAAGCGCTGACACTGGAGACTCCTTCCCTAAACATGTACGTTGTTACTATAGAAACGAAAACGTATTAGAACAAGCGTATTAATAGAAACCTGTGATTTGCAGCTGCGCTACCGTCAGAGAGGCTGTTCTGGAAAATTCATCAGCAACCTTCGGGCCAATCAGAATGCAGAATTCAACAGCACTGTGCAAAATTATAAACGTAACTATAAATGGATAAAACGTACAATGTGTTGTTTGTTTAACAACTCGTCCAGTATTATGCTGTTATAGGAGAATGATGAACTTTAGGGTTAACTCCACTTTATCACTGACTAATCAGTATCCAGAATTGTTTCATGTTAAATAAATTATTATTTTATGTGGCATTACAGTTATATTGGCATTTATGTTATACTGATGAGCTGAATATCATGACACATTTTGAAAATATCACATGACCCACCCTTTACGTTTTTATACGTTCTCCTTGCGTTCTCTCTCTCTCTCTCTCTCTCTCTCGTTCATGAGATTAAATCAGCATCGTCGGTTCGTCCGCTGAGGTCGTGCGTCATCCACATCCCACATCACCATATGGCCACCAAATCACTCACGATGCATCCGTTTAATCTTTTTTTTTTTTTTTTTTACACTTTCTCTTTAGCACACATTCTCATTAGCATAAATGTACAGCATTTATTATTATTTTTTGTCATTATGTTTAATTACATTTTAATTTAACATATTTTGCTGCATGTATTAGTTTTGTCTGATAATATTATCTGCATTTATTATTTCCACTTAAGTATTTCCCCCTTTTATTTATTACCCTTTGTCTGAGTATTGTCTCTGGATTATCTGTATATTTTATCTGTACTTGTTATTTCTCTTTATTTATCACCTGGTGCCTGAGTATTAATAATTTTTGCCTCACTTATTTTTCTGTATTTTTTATCTTTACTTGCATATACAGTATTATCTGTACTTATTATTTCGCTGTATTTACTACTTTTTGTGCCTGAGTATTTTGTCTGTATGTATAGTGTATTGAGTATTTGAGTATTTCCTCTGTATTTATTACTTTTGCATGAGTATTTTCTGCATGGCATTTTTCCTGAGTATTTAGTCTTTATGCATTGTTTGAGTATTGTCACCCGAGTATTGTGTTTATGTTACAGTCCCTTCAGGATTTCGTGACTTTGCGATTGGATAAATGAACACTATTTATTATTATTATTATTATTATTATTATTATTATTATTATTATTATTATTTGTAAATTTGTAAGGAGTGATTTGTAAACACCAAACACTCACCAAACACACACCACTCACACACCAAACACTCACCACTCAAACACCAAACACACACAATTCAAACAACACTCACCAAACACACACCACTCACACACCAAACACACACCAAACAGTCACCACTCAAACACACACAACTCAAACAACACTCACCAAACACACACCACTCAAACACCAAACACTCACCAAACACACACCACTCACACACCAAACACTCACCACTCAAACACCAAACACACACAACTCAAACAAACACTCACCAAACACACACCACTCACACACCAAACACACACCAAACACTCACCACTCAAACACCAAACACACACAACTCAAACAACACTCACCAAACACACACCACTCACACACCAAACACACACCAAACACTCACCACTCAAACACCAAACACTCACCAAACACACACCACTCAAACCCCAAACACACACCACTCAAACACCAAACACTCAAACACTCACCAAACACACACCACTCAAAAAACAAACACTCACCAAACACATACCACTCACATGCCAAACACACACCACTCACATGCCAAACACTCACCAAACACACACCACTCAAAAACCAGACACTCACCAAACACACACCACTCATATGCCAAACACACACCACTCACATGCCAAACACTCACCAAACACACACCACTCACATACCAAACACTCACCAAACACACACCACTCAAACACCAAACACACACAACTCAAACACCAAACACTCACCAAACACACACCACTCAAACACCAGCAATATTCGGAGCTTGCAATTTTTAAAAATTACTCCCGCAGATTTTCCACAGATTTGGGCCAAGACGCATCATGTGACATCATCACAACGTGCATTCAGTCAAAGCACTCTTCGATTCACGTGCGTCAGACATGAGTACAGCTAAAAGGTATCATTTACCAACAAACATCACTGCAAAAGACCATGCAAAACAATTTTGTGCAATTGCGGTTTCGCCAATTCAAGTAGTTTTACGCAAAAAAGGGATAAAAAAGTTGCATCAAAAATTCATCATAAAATTTTTAAAAAGCCACAGCAAAAACATTCAAGCATTTTTGGCTGCAACATTCACAAAAAACTCGAAGGCGAAATACTGTACGGACTGATGTTAGTTTTGCCTGAGTATTTTGTCTGAATGGTTTATTTTTGAATATGTATTTTGTCTGTACTGAGTATTTAGTTTGTATTTTTTGTTATTTCTCTGTATTTATAACTTTTTTGCTTGAGTATTTTATGATTTTTGCCCAAGTATTTTGACTGTATTTATTGTTTTGTCACTTGAGTATTTTTTCTGTATTTATTATTTTTTTGCCTGAGTATATTCTGTGTCATTTTGCCTGAGTATTTTGTCTGTTTGTTATTTTTCCCTCCATATTGTGTCTATATTAGGCTTGCCTGAGTGTATGCAGTATTTCTTTCTGTATTTATTAAATTTTTGCCTGTCTATTTTCTATTTCTTTTTGCCTGATTATTTTGTCTGCGTACTGTATATCATGTTGTTTTGTTGTATTCTTATTTCTTTTGGGTAAGAAAAAGATCCTGTCAGTCTGTTGTGATTCAGACATAGCACTGTGGAGCTCTCGGGAATATTCTAACCTTTCTGCTAACATCACATCATGCATGTTTAACAGACTTGCCCTACACTAGACACAAGCTTCCACAAAAACATGTTTTCAGCCATGTATTAAAAAAAAAATAATAATTTTATCTTCAGCATTAACACAGTCTAATGATGGAAACTTTGTAAAAACCTTGCATGAAAAGTTATAAATGGTTAAGATTAGGGTGTGGAGTTAGCATTCGTAGATTTCCTTGTGAATTTGGAAACGAGTTTGGAAATGATTTTCTCACAAGCTTGTGTGTTAGGCAGTGGCTTCAGACTGAAACTGAATGAAATCCAGGTCAGAGTGAAGAGCTGTTACTTGGGTTCTCTTCCAAAATGCCAGTCTGTTTACTGAAAACCACACATTTTCCTCTCTGATGGTGATTTTTTCTCTCGTGGTTCGTTTCTAAAGGCAACTTGTTGTTGATTCTCTAATAACTTGCTGTCATTGGAATGATCCCATAATAAGTCCAATAAACATTTACATGCATACATATTATAGTACAGTTCCTACCAACCTGAGTATTTTGTTTATATTCATTATTTTCACCTGAGTATTTTGTTTATATTCATTATTTTACCTGAGTATTTTATTTATATTCATTATTTTACCTGAGTTTTTTGTTTATATTCATTATTTTACCTGAGTATTTTGTTTATATTCATTATTTTACCTGAGTATTTTGTTTATATTCATTATTTTACCTGAGTATTTTGTTTATATTCATTATTTTACCTGAGTATTTTGTTTATATTCATTATTTTACCTGAGTATTTTATTTATATTCATTATTTTACCTGAGTATTTTGTTTATATTCATTATTTTACCTGAGTATTTTGTTTATATTCATTATTTTACCTGAGTATTTTGTTTATATTCATTATTTTACCTGAGTATTTTATTTATATTCATTATTTTACCTGAGTATTTTGTTTATATTCATTATTTTACCTGAGTATTTTGTTAGTATCATTTTTACTTGTGTATTTTGTCTGTATTCATTATTTTGACCGATGATTTTTGTCTGTCAGTATTATTAAGAATTTTTGTTTGTATACATTACTTTACCTGAGTATTTTCCCTGTATGCATTTTGTTTGTATGCATAAATGTAACCATGTATTTTGTTAGTATTATTTTTTGCTGGAGTATTTTGCGTGTGTACTACTTTGCTTGAGCATTTTGTCTGTATAATAACCAAATTGTTAATCTATTTTATATCACAGTAATACCACAACACACAATTAATCAAAAATACCAACAGTGTAATAACAAACAATATATTGTGCAAACATAAATAAGGCTAAAATGAGCTGTGTTTGTTAGATTCTGTGACAGCCGTGATTCATCAAACACAGATACACATCTGGAGTGTCTGAAACTGTTCAGGATGATCACACACACACACACACACACACACACACACACATATTTGCATATTGTGGCCTTCTGTGATCTATCAGCAATGAAAAGGATGATTAGCAAATGATTCATCATTCATCCCCAACAACTGACTTTTAGAACTACAGCAAGAATTATAGATCTCTCTCTCTCTCTCTCTCTCTCTCTCACACACACACACACACACACACACACACACACACACACACACACACACACACACACACACACACACAGAGAGAGACCACCCACAACAGTGAAAAAGGTTAAGTTGCAGGAGATTTCACTCGCTGTGGTGATTCAGTGTTCGATATTTTTAGGACTTGACAGAATTTAAAAGTCAGAAACTATTTTAGTTGAATTACAAAGTTAACAAAGTTTTTAATATCCAAAGAACAACTAAAAACACAGCCTTCTACAGCATCTCTACAATTTTACTCTCTTAAAAATGGCAGGACTTATGAATACACACGAACATGTATACTGAACACACTAACCTCCCTAACAGGGAGGGATTTCACTATCTGAGTCTCATCATATATTAATTTAACAGCAGCCAAACCTGTGAAAATGTAATTATTAAAACTTATTATTTAAAAAAAAAATAAATAAATTTAAGGTAGCCCTTAGTCTCAGACATGATTGGCTGAGACTAACAGAGGTCATATGTAGCCCCGCCCCAAAATTTTAAGAGGAGTTAAACATTCAACATCACATTCTTGAGTTCAGGGTGACTTTAAGCCAAAGAGGCTGAACCAACCAAATATGCAACTTATTAGTTTATCAAATAGGACAAAATTTTGTCATTATTAGATCTGACAAAAATATTTCATCATGATACTTGAAGATCTTCATGCTACAAGATATTTGGTTTGGTTGAGGTTTTGTGCAAAATCCTACAGGTTTAAAGAATTTGTATTCAACATTAACAGAATATTTAATCATCTAATGAAGTGAACCAAAAAAACCCCAAAAAACAAACAAAAAAAAAAATAGTCAGTTACTAGTTATAGCATTCTGAGTCTTAACTTAAATTAAAAATATACATCAATATTTACGTTGTAAAAAGTTCTCCATATTTAGACCTGGATCAAGCTGGTTAGTAAAATGATCTGCATGTGGTTCAGGTCTCTGAGGTTGCCAGATTTTGCCTATTTATAGCTGTGTGGAATGAAAACCAAAATTTCTTTAAATCCTGGGGGAAAAAAACTGAGGGATAGAAAATGTGGACTCATGAAGTTACATTTACTTATTTATTTGTTTGATTGTTTGTTTGTAAGTTGCTGTCAATTGCAATACAAAACTCCGCTTCATCCCATTGTTGATTATTTTATAGCACACCCCCGAGTGTTTTATCGATCATACTGTTTTATCGTCCAGCCCTATGTGAACGTTTAGCTCACATTCCGAACGTGCTAGCAGTTTAGCAGCGTTTTGATAAATAAAACACAACTACCAATCAAAGGATGAGCTCTAATTTAAGATATTCTATCCATCCAGCAGGGGGTGATGTGTGATTTCAGCATTTATTATGCTATGTATAATTTCTTGATGGAAAACTTCTTGAATCCATGTAAAGACTAGCATGGGACCCCCCCTGGGAGTTTCATTATAATTCAAACACTGAGTATAGCAACACTGACCTTGTCACGTTATTAGCATCGACTAATTGGGATCTGGTTTTCTTTCCCTGTTATGATAGGGAACAGAGCTGATGCAAATCCTGCACAGAAAATCAACCTGAATGTCGAAATTTGTCTACATGAGTCGTGCCGTTGAAAAAAAGAGAGAGAGAGAGACAGAGAGAGAGAGAGAGAGACAAAGAGACGATTAATGCCGGGCCTTTGAACATTTTTTTTCAATCTCTCTCGCTTCCTCCTGGGAAAAATGAGGAGAGTTGGCACGGGCATGTAGGATACGTGCCAAGCAAAAGTAATGAAAAAAAAAATGACAATGCAGAGGACTGCTAATTAAGACGGATTAAACATGCAGGATAGAGAGGTACTTTTCCATTCAAATGCTTTTACAAAATTTTCCAAAAAGCAAATTGGAAATCAATTTATCAAGTTTCCATCACCCTCTGCTCTGTTGAATATTTATACTACCATTTATCACGAATAATATAAGCAAAACTCTGCAGGTCCTCACTCAGCTGGAGCCCTTTCTATATAAACAGCACATGGATGGTTACATGTTCCTTTCTGTGTTCGGTACAAAGTTCTTCTAAAGGCCTCAGCATACTCAATGTGAAGATGATGTCTGCGCGAAGACCAAATCACCTACGTGAGCTTACAAGATCTCCCACTTTTCATTATTTCATGCTGGGCGTCATGTACGAGTGCTTCCGTACTGCAGGTGGTGCTATTAAAACTTCATGAGCATTTCCAGGACTACAGGAAGAAGATTGCCGCAAAAAGACGGCATAAACTATTGCGAGTGGTTGGAGGTACATAAATGGATGACAGAATACCAGGAGTAGGAAGAAATGCTTATTTTGAGGACAAGAAACAAGACACAGGTGGTATGTGAGACAGTGCAGTGTTTTTGCAGGGTGCACTAAAAGTGGCCAAAAGTATGGGGACACCTGATCATCACATGCATATGTACGCATTCCAAAACCATGGACATTAGGAAGGGTTGCAAGTTTGTTCTCCCCGTGCTTCGGCGGTTCCTTCGGGTACTCCGGTTTTCTCCCCCAGTCCAAAGGCATGTGTTGTAGCCTGATTGGCATCTCTGAATTGTCCGTAGTGTGTAAATGTGTGTGTGTGTGTGTGATCGTGTCCTGCAATGGGTTGTCCCCCGCTTCATGCCCCAAGTTCCCTCGGATAGGCTCCAGGCTCTTTGTGACCCTGTGGATAAGTGGTACAGAAAATGGATGGATGGATGGATGGATAAAGAGTACGAGGCATTGTTCTTTGATTAATAAAAAAATTATCTTACATAAATTGCTGTATTTATGCGCATGGAAAGAGCGAGATGGAAAAGCCCATGAAATAAGCAACTGCCAAGTCACATTCCTCACAAATGAATCTGAACTCAGCTGATACCGCTTGTTATCCTTCTCCCAGAGGAAAAAAAACAAAAAGATTTTCATTCCCAATGACTCAAGGGCAAGTGAGCAGTTTGGGTTAACCGTATAAAACTGTAACCATTTCTTTACAAAACCAGGGCACGAGTCAGGAATACAGCACGAGACAGAATGCAAGCTGGAATTATTTACAGTCTGTGGTGATGTGATGTGTGTAAGAGAAATGCACATCAGCAGGAAAGTGTGTGTTATCACTGCTATGTCCATTAGTGAGTGGTTATAAATACCAAGAGACAGGAAAGAGAGAGAAAGAGAGAGAGAGACTGCACTGGTTACATCCCCTACAGAGAGAGAGAGAGAGAGAGAGAGAGAGAGAGAGAGAGAGAGTGAATAATTAATAAATGTGAATAATAACTAATAAACAGGTAGCTTAGCGCCTATGTGACGTTTCATCATGTGACCTTTTCGCTTTCGATCAGTTTTGCTCCTTGTCACATCGATGTATTTCTGTTAGCTCTTTCTCACTTCATATGCACCATTTGTGGTAACACAAATGCACATCAGCAAGAAAGTGTGTGTGATCAATGATATGTTCATTAGTGTGGGTTAGAAATGCCATGAGAGAGAGAGAGAGAGAGAGAGAGAGAGAGAGAGAGCAGAGTTAGGTGTAGTCCCTCTGGAGCTCATGCTGCAAAAAGCTCTCAGATTCCACTCTCACGTCTCACTATTCCATCCACAATCCTACCACAACCATGCTTACATTGAGAAAGAGAGAGAGAGAGCAAGAGAGAGAGAGAGAGAGGTTACCAGTTCCAGAGGGAGAGACAGAAGGTTATAGTTGTTGCAGTTAGGGTTAAGGTTTGGGCAAATGAGATTATGGTTATGGTTAGTAGGGTTAAGGTTGGGTTTATGGTTAGAGGGGTTATTCTTATGGTTAGTGAGGTAAGGTTATGGTAAGTGGGGTTAGGGTTATTTTTAGTGAGGGTAAGGTTATGGTTAGAGGGGTTAGGGTTAAGATTAGTGATGGTAAGGCTATGGATAGAGGGTTTAGGGTTCTGGTTAGTAAGGGTAAGGTTATGGTTAGAGGGGTTAGGGTTCTGGTTAGTGAGGGTAAGGTTATATTTGGAGGTGTTATGGTTATGGTTAGTGAGGGTAAGGTTATGGTTAGAGGGGTTATGGTTAGTGAGGGTAAGGTTATATTTGGAGGTGTTATGGTTATGGTTAGTGAGGGTAAGGTTATGGTTAGAGGGGTTATGGTTAGTGAGGGTAAGGTTATGGTTAGAGGGGTTAGGGTTATGGTTAGTAAGGGTAAGGTTATTGTTAGTGGGGTTAGGGTTTGTGGGGTTAGTGTTCTGGTAAGTGGTGTTATGGTTACTGAGATTAGGGTTATGGTTAGTGGGGTTATGGGTATTGAGGTTAATGTTGTATTCATTTATAACTAATATTTAGTTTAACTGTGACTGATATTTAGTTTAATTGTTTGGGTTAATGAGGTTAAGGATATGGTTAGTGAGGTTAAATTTACTGAGATTAGATTTATAGTTAATGAGTTTAGGGTTAGTGAGAAAGTTACTGAGGTTAGGGTTAGTGAGGTTATATTTAATGAGATTAGGGCTAGGGTTAGTGGGATTATGGTTGATGAGGTTAAGGTTATGGTGTTTATATATGTGTGAGAAATACATTGTACATGCGTGTGTGTGTGTGCGCGTGCATTTCAACTGCAGCAGTAATGTAGACAGTTTCTGAGAAGGTCATTAACAGGAAACTAAATCCATTCAAAGTAGATCAGAGGCACTGATCTATTTCTCACAAACACACACACACACACACACACACACACACACACACACACACACACACACACACACACAAAACCCAATAAAGTAAACGGAGCCCTGGGCCATGGCAGATTAATTCAATACAGCTACCATGTAGGTCAGCATAATCTCTGTTGGGATGGCAGCATGAATAGGTCACAACACACACACACACACACACAACAAATTGTAATATGTGATGGAGCTAAACCTCAGCATAATTCATGCCAACTAATGCTTTCGTGGTTTCTCACACACACACACACACACACACACACACACACACACACACACACACACACACACACACACACACACTGGCCTCTATATCAGGCAGTGTAAACACACACGTGGTAGGATTAAAACACTCATTTGTGGAGTGCTACCTTGTGCTCCACTTAACCTCCTGCTGCATCTCACACACACACAAAACCTTCTCCAATATGCCTTTGTGTAAAGTCAAAATCGTGGGCGAAGACACACAAGCACACACACACACACACACACCCACACACACACTAGACACTACAGTGCCTACAGCTTCTCCTGTTGGCTTGGTGAGCATCACCGTGGTAACTTCAGTGGCAGTTGGCCTCATTAGCCACTAACAGTAGACATAAAAGTCATTAATTGTATTCATTTGGATTCATTTGGATTCAGCATCAAAAACATTTAAAGTAGAATTTCTTTCTGCTCATGTGGTTTGTAACGTGTCGTTTATAACGGAGTTTGAGATTTCAGAGCGAGTTGAGGCACAAGTTTGCAAGATGATTTTGGGATGATTTCAGGGATTATCATCCCGAACACGTGTCTTTGAAAGTTACTTGTGGACTCCAGTACCCTGTCTTTCACTACACTTAATTCCCTCCTTTTCTTACTCTACCGCTCCTTATCCCTCTCTCCTGCTCTGCCCTTTCTTTCACCTCCCTTTTTCTCTATTTCCTCCCCTCCTTGCTCTGTCATTCATTCGGAGGTGTCTAATAGCATTATGCTGCTCCCGCCTTTCAGTAAATCAGATTTGGGCCTGGCGGCGCTCATCTCCACACTCCTGCTTCTCACAGTCGCGTATGAGACATGGCGCAAGGCTTATTGGGATTGATCTGATCCAATCCATGGCCACATTCAATCAGACACCCCAGGCTGTGCATTTCCGTCCCCTCCTCCCTTCGGTCGTCCGCGTCCCAGACTTCTGACCTAGTTGTGCAGAAAACAGCTCAATTCTATCCCAGGCACCAATTCATATTGGGGACAATCAGTTGGGCTGACAACTAGGGGTGAAAAACGCATCGGATGATAACTGTCCAAACCAAAATCATGGCCTCTGCTTAAAACTTTGAAAGAGTTTGAGAGGACAACTACTAAAACATTGCAAAAGTATGTGGACACCTAACCATCACAACCCACAATTATATATGCTTGCTGAACATCCCATTCCAGATTTAGTCCCCATGTACTGTTATAATAACCTCCACTCTTCTGGGAAGGCTTGGGGTGCAGTCGGCGTTCCAGTTCATCCCAAAGGTGTGCAGTGGGGTTGAGGTCAGGGTTCTGTGCAGAACACTCGAGTTCTTCCACTCCAACCTTGGCAAACAATGTTTTCATAGACCTAGCTTTGTGCACAGGGGCAATGTCATATGGTGGAACAGGTTTGGGTCTCTTAGCTCCAGTGAAGGGAAATTGTAATGCTACAGCATACAAAGACATTCTATACAATTGTGTGCTTCCAACAGATTGGGGAAGAATCACATATCTGTGGTGGTCAGCTGTCCACATTCTTTTGGCCATAGATAGTATTATTTATTTATTTTTTAGCAATACTGTAATATAATACAAGCAATGCACCACTTTTGCAGCATTTTGGCCATTATCTATGCCTATATACCATAACGTTAGTGGTTTCCTTACTGCATTATTCTGCCTTAAGGGCAAAATAATCTTCCCCATACTGCAAAGCCTTTTTAGAATGGGACAACTCGGTAAGGGAGGGCTCCGAACAGGCAGATCCGGATTACTCTGGATGACAGCAGTGATAAATAAAAGCATGATGGATTAGTGGTTTGGGGCTGAGATCAGACTCCTACACCGACTTCACTGGGACGTAAATCCTCCTAGCAATAAGCTCCACTATAACCATGGGAAAAATCATGCAACGGCATCCTGCACTGCCCCATTCAAAAAGTAAAATTCAAACATGGAGATATTCTAAGAGTAAGTTAATGCGGCAGTTTTCACTTATTCTAATACATTATCGGTTCTATAGTAACACCTTATTCACTTGTATGGTAGACGCTCCATCTAAATGGATTAAAATATGTGTGTAATTTAGAATTTATGGAAGAAGTCTCCAATGTCAGATCTGTAACATTTAGAGGTAAAGCTGTTCAATTTTTTCCCCCACATCTTCAGGACAGAGGTGTTTATGCTTTGCGTGAACAGTAAGGTGACTAGCTGTGTGGGTTTTTTTTTTTTAACTTCAAGAAGGAAAAAGAACGCAACCACCATACAAGTCCCAGTACAAGTGGTTACTATAGAAATTTAATTACAACAAGCACACTATATATCTGTAGTATAACCCTGTGATTTGTGGCTGCACTACTGTCAGAGCTGCACTTATAGGAAATTAATCAGCACCAGCAGCACTGTAGCATAATCCAATTAACTGGCAGACACAAAATTGCATAATTATTACAGGCCTAAATACATCATGTTAGAGAATAACTGGCAAGACTTCACAAAATTCGGCTGTTGAAGGTGAGTATTTATTCATTTCTGAAATGAGACCTTAATAAGGAACAGGTGGAAGTGATGATGACGGTAAGCCAGTGGGCCGGCAGCTGAGCTCAGGGGTGGGAAGAGACTGGGATGTGACGCTACTACTATAGGCTACAAGTTTAAACACAGCATCAGCTTTCTGCGATGACTCGTGCACAGTACAACAAGGGAACCGAGTGCAATAAAACTCGTGCCGTCCATTATTAAAAGCCGTTAATAAAAGACAGATGGAAAATCCCACCTCTGGAGCCGCCGCTGGTTTTATCCAATCTACATGGATTTTGAACGGTCGCCTCGCCTAGCCGAACAGCATTCTCATTTAGCGATAAACTGCCATGAAATTACCTATCACCCCCCAACAGCCATGCAGTTTTGCATAAAACACTAATGCAAGTAAGCATTTTGAGAGTCTAATTCGAGGCACGGAAATGTTTCTTTCTTCACTGAGCGAGGCAATCAAACATGCACATAATTGGACCCTCAAATCTGTTTGGAGGTTAAGTTAGAACTGTTATTTTACCGAGTTTCGGTAATGACATTAGCGTAGACATCCGGACTGTCCTGGGCATCTCTCCAATGTAAACAGAGATTAATTTCCGCCTCGAGCATCTAAACACGCCTCTCCAAAAAAGATAAGCAAACAAGTAAAGAAATAAATACTGTCACAATGAATAATGCCAGACACTTTCTTCGCTTCGTCCTATCTCTCTCTTCCTATCTTTATTTCTTTATCTTTCTCTGTGTATCTATTACAAATTCTTTCTCTTCTTCCTCCTTCTGCTTCTCCTTCCTCTCCATATCCTGGGTCTTAAGTCTTTGTAAACATTTCCCATGATGCCCTTGCCCGAACAGGCGCGAGGCCCACTGACGACAATACAGGTTTCAACCTGAGTCTATAAAGTATTACGAGTCTATAAACTGAAGATTAATCATCTGTTTGTCATATTGATTACACAAGGAGTCAACACACGACATACTCTGTTACCCATGCAGCATCGAAAAAAAAAAAGACAGAAATGAGCTGCTCTTGAAGGATCAGTAAAACTGCTGTGTTGAGAACGAGTCTGGAGTTAATCGGGAAGACGACGGGTCATTAACTTCCAGATAATCATGCCATCAGCAGGAGAACTGCATCACGCCATAATCGTCTAATTCTGCAGCCTTCTTCAGAGTTGAGGACTTTAATGGCACAACTTGATACAGAATAATACGCTCTCAGAAAAGTAAATACTATTCCTTGACACTGGGGTGGTAGCATGTTGTGTATTTGTACTTAAAGCTTGACTCTAAAAATTAAAGTGCAAAGTAACATTTTCTTTTATAGTCCTCTAGGTTGTAGGGTTAACTTCCAACGTACTGGATATTTATTTTGTGTAAGAAGAGCTATAATTTACAGGGTTTCCCAGCTTCCTGTTTAAATATGTGGTATTACTAACCATCTCGTTATTGTAAATAAACTTCTAATTATAGGAAATTTGAACCTAGATTCATTTCAGTCATCCATCTATCCATTTTCTGTACTGCTTATCCTATACAGGGTCGGGGGCCATCCTGGGTGAGGTGCCAACCCATTGCAGGGCACAATCACACACTATGGGCAATTTGGAAATGACAGTCAGCCTACAATGCATATCTTTGGACTGGGGGAAGAAACTGGGGTACCTGCAGGAAGCCCCATTCAAGCTCCATGTGCATATGGTGGAGGTGGGAATCGAGCCCCCAACCCTGGAGGTGTCAGGCAAGTGTGCTAACCACTATGCCACGATGCTCCCCCTTATTTCAGTCATTACCACTTATGGTACTTTTATTCAAAACAGTTTGTACCACACACTTACTGTAGTTAAAGCAAAAATCCACCGTAAACAACTTGCGCATTCATGTTTATAATGAAAACGAGTTAAATTCAGGGTTTCATCAACATGTCAGTTTATTTTCACTTTGGTTACTGCGTTCTCAGGTTACCCACAATGCCATTCTTCCTGCTAATATTTGTGCGGTGGGATTTAGCCCTCGTTTCATCTGTACCTAAAGACAGTAATGCAGCAGCTCTTTAGTCCTTTAGTCTAGCTAGCTCTTTCACCTCTGCTCAAACAGATCAGCATCCAAAAGCTTCAACTTTCATGCTAAAACCGCCATCACCGCCATGCTGCTCACAATCTCTTAGATTGCTAACTAGCTGAGTCTCTGCTGTCACTCAATGTCGTATAGCTGGAACTTTGAATCCAGCGTTTGCTACTTCTGCATTGGATTCCTCATTCATTTGACGTTGGACATCATTGGAAAATGGTGAGTGAGAAAAGGAGCTCTTGCTCTTTTGCTTTTAGGAGCTAACAGTGAAACTTTTCGCTCTCTCTCACTTTCAGGTCTGTAATAATGATCACTTTGCAGAATTACTCTTCTCTTAAACTGCATTTCTCATCTCATCCAGAGAGTTCAGCTTGTCTCAGCTTTTCATTAGCGTGACTACAGAGCCGGAGCTGTGTGTGTGAGATGGCCATGACCGAGTGAGCACCATTTTACTTTGTGTGTGTATGGGTGGAGGTTGGGTCGGTGGGTGATGTTTCATCGCACTGCAATACCATTTGGGTTTGTGAATGCTCCCGCACCTCTATGCACTTTACCCTTATTTTTTAAATTACCATTTTAATTGGAACAGAGATATTAGATATATTTCTTGAACTGTATGGTACAAACGTAGATCGTAACGCATCGTGGCAAGACGATGGGGATGTGTGAAGATTAAATTAATCGAGAAATGGATAAACAGCTTACAAGGACATTAGAGGACAGGACAGGTAAAAGTTTTTAATCTGATATTCTTGACTGCAGAGAGTATTATTCATCACGCGGTATGATCAGCGGCTGCGATCTCCTTGGATAGGTTCCTCATTCCGTGTGATTAAGGGTTGAGATCTGAGATATCGTCCTCCCACTCTGGGGTTGGGATGGGAAGTCTGGTGCATTTCATAACTAAAGAATACTGCATTCACTCCTATGAAATATTTAGAATATAACACAAGTCACATGTTCAAGAAGATTGGTGCCTGTGATAGATTAATATTCTTGGAAATGCTGGAGCTTGAACCTATGACCTTCTGATTAGTAACCCAGCACCTTAACCAATGTGCCACTGCTGCCACATGTAGATGTCGCTCTGTGGCCTGTAGGCGGGGCATCTGATGCTGAGACTAAGATAGATCTGTCTCTGAGCATCTTTGAATGCTGAAGCAGCTTAATTAGCAAAAGTATGCAGCTTGACAGCAGGAGGGAGGCATGTTCACTTCAGTGTGATTGATTGTGATGAGCATTTCATCTGAAACCCAGCAGATTGAGATACGAGCTAGGAGCCAATATGGCGGACGTTCAGAACCAACATTTGGGATCCGATTCCTAGCAGGTGTTCTGGTGTAAAAGCAACAAGCCAAGGTGGAATCACAACAGCCTTTGGCAAGTACTTGTTTGGATAAGGTACATAAAAGTTTTTTTTAAAAATGTTTTTAAAAATATTTTATTAATTTCTTAATGTGCCACATGTCAAATTTTTTATCTATTTATAGATACATTTACAAAGTTCTACTTCAGAAAAGAAAAATGTTCTCGTTTATCTCAATCCGAGCGTTTCTAGCTGCAAGATGGTCAGAAGATGACTCTGAATTGCCTTGTATATTACCTTCAGTTCTTGAGACTTGATATTTTGTCCTGTACACATGTAGACAGGTGGCGCGACAATAAACATTAAGTTCAATCCACAAGTTTAAGACACCAACAGATCCAGCATGGCGGACCATCTCGTGACTTTCAGCAGACCCTGGTGGAGGCCTCCAAAAAGAGGTTGTAAAAATCCAAAATGTCAGTAAAGTTTTCTGGCAAAGTCTCTTTGGGATTCAGTGTTGCTAAACCTCTCACAATCCTCTGTGGTCGCAGGTGGAAGAAGTTTTGCCAACTCGAGAGTGGGATGAGAGAGGGTGACAATAACACTCAATTAGAGAACCGCAGGGGTGTAGTCAGACTGAGAGGTGGTGGAGGAGCAAGAAAGGGGAGGAAAGAAAGACCACAGAGATATTTCTGAGATATCTTGGGATTTATAGCACATACAGTAGGATATCCATCGTGACTGATTTTGCTTGTTTAGTCACCATATTGCAACTGTATGTACTTCTTTCCAAGGCAATTCATTATTCCCCACTCAGAGCTCAGAGAAATGACAGGAAATGAGAGAAAATGCCGATTGGTCTATAAACTCTGTAAATGTATGCAGTCTGCGTTTTTGCTTCAGTGTTGCTGCATGTTTCTACGCTTTAGGGATAATACAATTAGTAAAGTATAAAACATGATTAGAACTAGCTCACCAATTAGAGTCAACAGCACTGTGCTATAATCCATAATAACTTCCGAAGGTTCCATTCAAAACATGCCAAGTGACTAACCGCAGCTGGACTACTAGGAAATATTCTGGAATGAGGTGTTGAAATGAACGCCAAAGATCAGGGCTCATTTAACCCACCCACTTAGCTGTCGCATCCAATCGTTTCAGGATGAGCAAAAGAATTTCTTCATTAGCTACATGTGCACTGCTAACACAGCGTGATGGACAACTCTACAGGTGAACCTCTGGGGGATTACACTCGACATGAAGACGGAGTCTACTGCGGCTTTTGAATTGCCACAGTCTATTAGACACACACTTACATTCAAGAACACACACAGAAAAGAACGGTGTGGGTTCTGAACTATTCTCGATATAACTGATATAAAAAAAAACAACAACCAGAGTGAAATAAACAAGTAAATTGTCCCCTACAACAGAGCAGAATATATACACGTACATTATTCAAGTGCTATTATTTATTTATTTTATTTTTTTTGCAACTTGCCATACATACTACTTAGCAAGCAGTGTTAGCTAGCTAGCCAAGTAATTTCTGGAAATCAGCTTGCTGATGTGCATGCAGCAATGCAACTCACACCTCCTCTGTGAAAGGACTGCAGAAGATCCATTTAGGCCTCTGTTGAGCCAGAACATTACGCAAATTTGGAGAATCTGGGGTTTACAGCTGGCTTATCCAGCTTTAAATGCTTCAAGCATTCTCTCTCTCTCTCTCTCTCTCTCTCTCTCTCTCTCTCTGTTTGATTCACATGCAATTACAGTTTCAGTAGAAAAGTGAGCCACTGCGAAAAGAATTAAAAGACGTTTAAACACATTTCCACTGATGTCGTTTGAGTTGCTATGTGCCCACAAGAGGTCATGAAATGACAAGTTTGAGCATGTACACAATATAAAAAAGTCTTTATATCAGAATGAATTCGTCACCAATATGTACAGACACAGAGAGATGAAATGATGTTCTCGAGATGACATGACCTTAGTCTGAGCACAACATGCATTTTCCGCTCAGCCCGTTTCATAAATAACCTTGCTAATGCAGTTACTTTGCTCATGATTAGGGTTTTCAGCCAGTCGCTTTGAGTCAGATGTTAGAATCAGTGTTTCATTCTTTTAGGACAAAACAAATCAGAATGATCCGAATCAGAGCAAAATTGATTAATTTGCTTTTTTGGTTTGATTTCACATGGCACATAATTAAACGAACTAAAAAGCAAAAAAATGCTTTGGCTGACTCTTTCACTCAAAGGTCAGAAAGCGCCAATGGGAAAAAGTGGAAATCACAAAAGGCATGGAGACGCACAGTAAATGACTAGATAATTATATAAATCACTAGTTTTGTGTCACATCCAGCATTCATTTTCTCTTTCTCTTTCTCATCAGTGCAAATTTCCAGAACACATGGCATTTCTGCAGCCCTACAGCTCTGTGCTTTGGAGCATTTCAGAGGCTCACACAAAAAAAAAAAAAAAAAAAAAAAATCATGGCAAGTTTGATTCTCTGCCGGCGAGTCGATTCAGAGTCGAATCGCTTCCTCACTGCAATCAATCCGATCACTTCAAAGTAAACCGAGACCACTTCAAATTTTGATTGCTATGTTGTCTCCTGACTAAAGAACCGCACTGAGGACACCGTAGAACACACAAGGGTTCCATTTAAACGGAAAAAAAACCCTGCATATGTGATAGGATCCCTAGTAATGCAGGCCTGACCTGGGATTGGGTCGAATGAAAGAGCCACAGATTAGAGATAATCTAAGCTCCAGATGCGAGAATGAAAGAAAAGAGCCCAGCACACACACACAAACTGTGCATATATATATATATATATATATATATATATATATATATATATATATATATATATATATATATATATATATATATATATATACACACACACACACACAGTATCTCACAAAAGTGAGTACACCCCTCACATTTTTGTAAATATTTTATTATACCTTTTCATGGGACAACACTGAAGAAATGACACTTTGCTACAATGTAAAGTAGTGAGTGTACAGCTTGTATAACAGTGTAAATTTGCTGTCCCCTCAAAATAACTCAACACACAGCCATTAATGTCTAAACCACAGGCAACGAAAGTGAGTACACCCCTAAGTGAAAATGTCCAAATTGGGCCCAATTAGCCATTTTCCCTCCCCGGTGTCATGTGACTCGTTAGTGTTAGTGACCTCGTAAGGTGTCAGGTGTGAATGGGGAGCAGGTGCGTTAAGTTTGGTGTTATCGCTCTCACACTCTCTCATACTGGTCACTGGAAGTTCAACATGGCACCTCATGGCGAATAACTCTCTGAGGATCTGAAAAAAAGAATTGTTGCTCTACATAAAGATGGCCTAGGCTATAAGAAGATTGCCAACACCCTGAAACTGAGCTGCAGCACGGTGGCCAAGACCATACAGCGGTTTAACAGGACAGGTTCCACTCAGAACAGGCCTCGTCATGGTCGACCAAAGAAGTTGAGTGCACGTGCTCAGCATCATATCCAGAGGTTGGCTTTGCAGAATAGACGTATGAGTGCTGCCAGCATTGCTGCAGAGGTTGAACGGGTGGGGGGTCAGCCTGTCAGTGCTCAGACCATACACTGCACACTGCATCAAATTGGTCTGCATGGCTGTCGTCCCAGAAGGAAGCCTCTTCTAAAGATGATGCACAAGTAAGCCCGCAAACAGTTTGCTGAAAACAAGCAGACTAAGGACATGGATTACTGGAACCATGTCCCGTGGTCTGATGAGACCAAGATAAACCTATTGGTTCAGATGGTGTCAAGCGTGTGTGGCAGCAACCAGGTGAGGAGTACAAAGACAAGTGTCTCTTGCCTACAGTCAAGCATGGTGGTGGGAGTGTCATGGTCTGGGGCTGCATGAGTGCTGCCAGCACTGGGCAGTGTACTGTGACATGTACTGTGACATACTGAAGCAGAGCATGATCCCCTCCCTTCGGAAATTGGGATGCAGGGCAGTATTCCAACATGATAACAACCCCAAACACATCTCCAAGATGACCACTGCCTTGCTAAAGAAGCTGAGGGTAAAGGTGATGGACTGGCCAAGCACGTCTCCAGACCTAAACCCTATTGAGCATCTGTGGGGCATCCTCAAACGGAAGGTGGAGGAGCGCAAGGTCTCTAACATCTACCAGCTCTGTGATGTCGTCATGGAGGAGTGGAAGAGGACTCCAGTGGCAACCTGTGAAGCTCTGGTGAACTCCATGCCCAACGGGGTTAAGGCAGTGCTGGAAAATAATGGTGGCCACACAAAATATTGACACTTTGGGCCCAATTTGGACATTTTCACTTAGGGGTGTACTCACTTTTGTTGCCAGTGGTTTAGACATTAATGGCTGTGTGTTGAGTTATTTTGAGGGGACAGCAAATTTACACTGTTATACAAGCTGTACACTCACTACTTTACATTGTAGAAAAGTATCATTTCTTCAGTGTTGTCCCATGAAAAGATATAATAAAATATTTACAAAAATGTGAGGAGTGTACTCATTTTTGTGAGATACTGTATATATATAAAATCACCCCTCTATTCCTGTTGTTGCCTTTCCCCAATAGCCTGCACTAATCCTCCCAAAACGCTTTGCTAAAATTAAAGTGCTCCTAATCGCATCATTTTCATTAGCACCGTTTTGTGTGCGTGTCTAATTGAGCTGTACGGAGCTGTACTGCGTGTCATTTGCGTCGCCGTCATGTTCACAAAACCAATCGATTTCCTCATGAAAGTGATGCTTTCGCAGCTAGACAGAGTAACGATAAAGACAGCAGTATTTTTATCTGTGTTTCCCTGCTGATCAAGGACGATAGCGACTGTGTCAGCACTCAGTCATGAGGATGATGTAGTTCACAGATTGTGCTTTATTTGCAAATAATACCAAACTCACGGCTGAATACGACCTGTATTTTCTTTTAAACCCTTTGGAAATGTCAAAATCCAGCTTTATTTGGTTTACAAGTGAAAATACAGGTGTTTTGTAGGTCCGATTATGTCTAAGAGCCTTGCATGAAATAGCCCATGGTCACACTGTTTAACTGGTTATCAAACAATATCTGGCCAATAAGCAAGAGTGAGAAAGCATTCATTTAAAGCCCCAATTGAATTTGCGTGCTTATTCAAGTCATTCCGTCTTGTGCCTTTTCATGGGCGAGACATACAGCGGCACAATTGCTATCATTATGGCGCAGTTTAAAATGTCAGCACCATAGGCCAGGTTTATGAAAAGCTGGCTGTTATTATTAAAACCTGAAACTTATAAAACAGCTCAGGTACCACTGGGAATAAGAGAGGGAATAAGAGATTGACACCATAATCAATCACCAATTCGGCATCATTAATATCTTCATACAATTACCCCCGTTTGGCAGTCTCAGGCACAAATTATGCTATTTGACAGGGCATATAGAGCAATAATTTGTTGCCTAGATGTGACAGAAATGCAACGTGTGCACGCGGCACTGAGTGAATGAATGCTTTGAAATCCTCTTTGCCATAGTCGGTCACAGCTGACAGGATAACCACAGGGCTTTATAATCCACTTAACCCTGCTGGAACCAAGCAAAAAGCCTCAGCTCTACTTCCATGAGTCACACACTCGTCGCTAATTTCAGTCCAGCTCTGGTCATTTTTTTTCATGGTTAAAGCTAAATGGTCTACAGACACTCGGTGTTCTTCATCCACACCACCACTGTCTTTATTAGACCAATGAATCTACAGGTTAAATGCAAAAATTTAAACTGGAAATAAACCATTATCTTGAGGAGGACACTTGATGAGATTTGGAATCAGACCTTAATTACCAAGATTAGTGGTGTTAAATTTTGGACCAGAATTGAAATCATAAGGAAGTAACAATGGACCTAAACTCAGAAGTCCATGATTTCAAAATAAGCTAAACTCAGATTTTCAGTTGCAGAAGTTGATCTGAACTCAGACCTCCAGGAGTGGAAGAAGAGCTCAACTCATATTTCCAGAAGTAGAAGAGGAATTAAATTAAGATCTCCATGATTACAAAATGTGCTAAGCTCAGAACTCCAACAGTACAAGTGAAGCTAAACTTAAATCTCCAGGAGTATAAGATGATCCAAACTCAGTTTTCCAGGACTAGTTAATGAGCTTAATTTAGATCTCCAGGAGAAGAAGAAGAGTGGAACTCCAATCTCCATGAGTAGAAGTGGAGCTAATCTCAAATCTCCAGGAGTATTACATCTACAACTACATCTCCATGATTAGGAATTGAACAAAACTCAGATTCCCAGCGAAGAAAAAGAGCTAAACCAAGAGCTCCAGAAATAGGAGATGAAGTAAAACTTACTTTGCCATGAAGTGAGTCACTAAACCAAAGTCCAGGAGGTCTTGGTAAACAGTTGTCCAGGACATGGGTGAAATCAGAGGAACCAGATTAGATGGCTGAGGCATGCTAGGTTTAGGTACAGTAAAAGGTGGGCTGGAAACAAATTTGCCCTTCTGGTGGAGGTTCGGAATTGAACTCAGACCTCCAGGTGGAGGTTTGGTGACCACTGTAATGAAGCCATAACATACACCTCAGCAAAACAAGACAAATTTACAGAGACATTCTGTAGTTCAAAAGGTGGAAGCAACCATTTTTTCATCTTGATAAAGGGGTTAATATTCATACTACATCCAGCTGTTGAGGAGGATTTTGCCAGATTTCCAGCATAATGCACTGGAACACTGGATGTGCAGCTAGTGTAATAATGCTAATTTCAGGCATTTGCAAAACTTGTTGAGAGAAGATGAATTTATAGAACTGGTGTTAATTGAATGTTTTCTAATTTGTATCCCAGAGGGATCACCCACTCCAGCATGCCAGACTAAACTTGCTAATTAACAAGTGAGATGAATCAGGTGTGTCAGTGCAGGGAAAGATCTAAACAATTCAGCTCCCTACACTACACTCTGAAAAAAAAAGCTTCTTCATGGCTTCTTCTTTGGATAGTTAACGGTTCATAGTTACCTAAATGTGTTCTTTTTAGAAGTTTTTCTGCTAAGGAAACATTTTCTTGTAGGATTCTACATGGAACCTTTAAGGCAGGGGACTTCGATCTTATCTGCAAAGGGCAGGTGTGGCTGAAAGTTTTTGTTTTAGCAAAACAAGAGGCACAATTGATATTTGATTGGAGACCAAGATGAACTGATTAAAAAAGTGGAATCAGGTCCTGCTTGGCCCTGCTAGATAGACAACTGAAGCCAGGGTAGTATTTGCTCAACAGTTAAGACTCTGGGTTACTGATTACAGGATCAGAGGTTCAAACCCCAGCACTGCCAAACTTCCACTGCTGGGCCACTGAGTAAGGCCCTTAACCCTCTCTGCTGTGTAATAAGTGTGGTCTGATATCTGTGATAAAAGTTTGTCAACCTGGATGAATGGCTCTGACTTTTAACAAATGGTAGAACCATGGCCAGTCATGGGAACTATGTCAACTTTTGCATCTAATAACTAGTGGAACCTCATTATTGGTAATAACAATGACCAAACACTTTCCCCTAACTGGTGATCACAGGCAAAGCGTTCTTGGCTTCATACCAGAAAGGCCTTTCTGATAATTAAAGACTTCTTTCAGGGTTCCACCAGGGGGAAAATTGAAGAACCCTTGAAGGTTCTAGATTTGAGTGTAATAGGTGTTTCGATGCCTGTGAGAAGTTTGGGAACCTGGATGAGTGGCTTCTACAATGGGACCTGATCTTAGATCATTTAGTTAGCTACAAATATACCATGTATTCATTGAAATGGTAGACTCAAGGTCAGTAAAGGGAAATGTAAAACTTTTAGTTTACTAAGTAGGGGAATCTCCTTATGGGTTATAATATTGACTAAAATGACTATCTATAACTGGTGATCAACCATACAGAGTGGCCAGGATATGCAGGCTCTGGGCTACTACTCAGAAAGTCATGAGTTCAAGGTCCGACTTGGGCAAGCTGCCGCTGCTGGGTCCTTGAGCATATTGTGGCTGATTTCATTGGCCAGCCAGTAACAAATAAAATATTCTATGGATTTGAGAAATCTATATTCTTCCCTGCTTGATTGTTTGACGTTAATTACTCTATGCATGTATTTGCTAGATACTGATTTCAAAAATGTCTAAAAAGAAAACTAACAAAATCTCACAAAAATACCCCGTAACTACAAGCAACCTTCCCTGCATGACCCATAATACAACTCTACTGTCCCACTACCACACTCAGTCCTCACCCCAGGTTTATTCTTGATTAGTGGGAAATACTATGGACTTATGAATAGATATTAACTAAAGATTTTTGCAGATCCTTGGTTTTTACCCCAGGGTTCATCACTAGTTTGAGGATTCTGCTGCATTTGTCTGCATTGTCTTTGTGCTAAATTTTGTTGGATGTGTATTCCTAGGAAGACTAGCAGAGAATTTGACACTTAGAAAAGTTCTTTCCATTTATAAGTTGTTAAAAATGCTTGACTGTGGCCCAAAATGGATTAAACAGAAAATTTTAAATATTTTATGAAGACCAGGTCAGAATCCTGACCTCAAACCCACTGAAATGCAACGCCATGATCTGAAGCATGAAATAACAAAACTGTGCAAGATCTGAAAGTTTCGTGTAGACCAAGATTTCTTCTGAGTACTCTGTCTAGACGAAGGTCTTTAAAAATCTGTTTGTAACCTTGTCCAGCTTTCTGAGTATCAACAACTTTTCTTCTGAGAACCTCTGACTTTTGATTGAACCACTGCACTTGAGCAGAATTCTGGTGTGAAGGTCAAGGGGCAGAACAAACCAGGACTAGAATTGATAGGCATACATGGGTCTAATAATCTGCTTTTTGATTGGTCAATATTCTAGAGATTCATCTACTCTTTCTGCCCATGCCATAGATCAGCATTATTCAACCATCCAGTTGCATAAAATTACTTGCTTACAAAGGTCTGAATAAGTGGCTAATGTGACTTTTTGGAGACAACGGTTATGTTTTAACCATTAACGGTTAGTTTATGGCTATAAATATGATATCGACCTTTCAAAATACTTAGCCAGTTATGCCAGTTGATGACCCCTGCTCAAGAAAAGGACCGCTGTTTCTCTTTATTGCATTATTACTGTACACCCTTCCTGACGATCATGGTAGTCGGCCCATTTTACGGAAACATGTTCCAAATACAAGTCAATCTTTGACTTCTAGTGAATCAAATAGCCATAGATATGTGACAGAACTTGTTCCATCACACCTGGTGTGCGTGACCAATCGGATACGCTTTGCTCAGTCCCGAAGCTAAACTGCAGTGGATCCAGATGCCAGGGTGGAACATGAGACAGTTGTGATTGAGACTACTGACTTGCAGCTGTGGTTCTCTGATGATGCCAGTCATTGACAGGAATCCTCGACACACCACATACAAATAAACTCGAGCGCTGCATCTTTATGGAGGAGTAGTAACAGAATGGAAGAGGAAATGTGTTAATCAGGAAGGAAGGCAATGAAAAAGGCTAAGAGATTATGCTTGAATCTCGCCACTTAAGAATGGCAGGTGAGCATGTTGGAGAGGACGGAAGTGTAATGAGGCATGAAAGCTAATATAATGGCTGACAAAATCCAGCCATTTTATCTTATAACTCTCAGACAGATCACAAACAGAGGGGATGAGTTCACATTTTAAACCTTGTTTCCCATCTTAAAAACCAAACGTGCAATTTTGCAAGCACTTATCACCTAGTGTATTGTGCACTTGAATTGTCTTGTGTTTGTTATCAAGGCTCTGATGTGGAAGAAAAGCGATCTTTGAGTGCAGACCTTCTCAACACTCTCTGAGCAAAGAGGAAACTGGGGCAACCCACTTCTTGACCCACATCCAGGCTAAATTTCCCTCTTTAATCAAAGAACAGACAAGGGTACAAGCCAGAAGCGCGCACACACACACACACACACACACACACACACACACACACACACACACACACACACACACACACATAGAGAAAGCAAAGCCAGAACAGTACAGATCCATCAGACGGATGTTATAATTACACCGACACGGCAGTGGCTCCCGATTACCCGGCCGCAATTACAGCACCTGCCTTCAACTTGAGAGCCATGATTAAACCGAAAATAGGTCCTTAATCCAAAGCGAGTCCAGTTTTTGAACGTGCACTTCTAAAAATATTGATTTGATGAATAACTACCCTAGCATTTGGGAAGGAATGAGATGACCAGACAAGCACTGCTGAAAGGAGGGAAAGAAAAAACCTTCAGAAAAAGTGTGGCCATGGCAGTGGAAATTTGTGTGTGTGTGTGTGTGTAAGAGAGACTGAGAGAGGTTTCAACCTGCCAGTATCAATTCCCTTCAATCAACTTGAAGCAACCCAAATGAGGGCTAAGACCACCTGATCCCTGGCCACCGAAGCTCCATTTGCAAAACTGCTCTAGCAGGGTTTCTGCCCACCTGCTTTTATCTGGATTTTGAAATCCTGGATGAAATGTCTTTATAAATATTACAGCAAGCAATGATTTTACCTTTGGCCCTGTGTGCGAAAGCGGATATGTCGATAACATCTGTGTGTGTTTGGCAGGCATTTGTCTGATGAAGTTATCTTGTTCTCTTTCAAGGAACTGGCAAAGCAGGAATTCATAGAAGAATATAAAAATGGCATTTTTGTTTTGGTAAAACAACTCAAAACATTGATGGAAAGAGAGGACCTGGCGTCTTTCAAGAGGAAAAAAATCGAGTTCGAAACATGAGAATCTGAGGTTAGGGGAAGGGGGCAGGGCTTCCAGGGTGTCAGCTAATATCAGAGAGCTCATTGGCAATTGGCTCATGTGCCGTTTTTATTTTGTATTTTTAAGTCGTTAAAATGTGTACATGTTGGCAGGTCCGGCATAGCTAACAACCGTTACCCAAATATTGCACGACTTATGCAAAGCTTCTTTGGCAAATCATGTAAAAAGCATTTTGTAATTCATTTATACAAACAAATTTTGGTACAAACAGGAAGTCACTGGACAATGCCCAATGCTAGACCCAAGCCACCAAAAGACATAAAGAGCAAACAGTGACCGTAACTTACTCACAAGTTGCTAATTCAAGCTAATGAAACACTTACGGACAAAACACAATAAATACTACAAAAACAAACCAAGAGAATCTTTTATTTATTTTTTTAATTGCAGCTCCAAACTGACAAGCAGAGAGATTTGCGTACTTTCTTCATAAATGCGGAAAGTTGGCTAAATGAAACATTTTTCACTTATCTTGACGTAGAATATTGTCTTGGATGCCTCCAAACTAGCTAACTGAGCTAGCTACTTTATGTAGACCAAACCAGGAACTTGCAGAACCTTTAAGTGTCCTGTTAAACACAGCTGAAAGAGCTAAATGTTGTTGTTTTCTCGTTAACCTTCCTGACAAATCAAAGCTGAAGCCTTTCACTCAAACTCAAAGGAAACACGGGTTTTGTTCCTACGTTCTTCATGTGGATGAATCCATTTCACTCGCCGGCGTTTCCCGTGAGATATAGCTCTCATCTCCACTTTATCTCTCCTCCAGCACACTGTCTTTCTTTCTCATCCCATACCTCTTGTCTACTTCACTTTTTTCCCTCTCATCACTTCCGTCTTCATCTACTTCTTTTCCCGTCTATCTTCCTCTCTTCTTTTCCTTCTCTATGCTTCTTCTACATCCTCTGCCTTTTCCTTACTTCTTCTTCGATCTCCAGTCTCCCTCATTTCCTCATGCTAATTCCTTTTCCTCTCACTTCTTTTATTTTCTCCATCATCTCTCCTCTACTTTCCTTCCATTTTCTTCCCTTATTTCTTCCTCCTGCCATCTTCTCGCCCATTTCCTCTTTCCTTCTTGTGGTACTTTGTCTATCTCCACTTCCACCTCCATTCTGTCATATCTCCTCCTCGTTCCTTCCTCCAACTTCCATTTCATTTCAAAAGGCTAATTGTCATGCTAATCACTGCTAATAACTAATTAGCCTATGTTTTGGGCTAGTTTTCTTATGCCCTTTCCTAATTTCATTCTTCTCTCCAGTTCATCTCCTTTTTTAATCCTTTCCTCTACATCATTCTCTCCTCTTCACTCCATCACACCACCTCCTTCGTTTTATCCAACATCTCATCCCATTTTCTATCTATATTCTACCCTCTCTCTCTCTCCACTTTTCCTCCGATCCCTCTCCGGCAGCGCCTCTTTTCAAAGCGAATCCATTCATTCAGTCTCTCTTTCCCCTGAGACATCGCTCTCATTGCTCTCAGCTCATCCTTCCCTCTTCCCTCCTCACGGTCTCTCGCTTGCTGCCTAACGCACGCCGTTAGCCCGTTACGTCACGTTCAACTAAAATGGGATTAAAGCTTAATTACACCTACCCACGCTCCAATTACCCACAATGCACCAGCCGCAAAAAACCTCCCACAACCAGCACAAAAATCACCTGCAATATAACAGACTGCATAATATCAGATAAGTGATTGGTGACAGGGGCAATGATTCAGCCTAGAGAGTCTGCTACATTGCAATATGATATGATTCGTTTCCTCCTCCGTTAGATACGTGAGCTGAACTTTGTTCAGAAGCCGAGGCAGGCTTAATCCACGAATCATAAGGACAAATCGTCTTGCTAGCCTGTTAAATTATAAATCGGTAAGTATAAGGATTTGAACTTTTTCAAAAGTGCTCGAATTATAATGAATCATAATCTGTAATCATCAGGTTACGATTGTTGATTCGATTCATTTCAATCGTTGCCTTTTTTGTGCTCCTGGTGCAATAAACCTCCTGGTCACGTAATGAACAACCCTGTCCAACCCTGTCCAAACCCTGTCCAAACCCTGGTGAATGAGACAGTGTAAAGCGCTTTGTAGAATCGTGAAGGTTAAAAGGCGCTATATAAGTGCAGACCATTTACCATAGTGGATGCGAGTTCCGTGAAGTCAGTTCTGTGTTCGTTTGTTTTTGTTTTGTTTTGAGGATTTCCAACATTCACATGGTTAAAAAAGTTGATTAAAACCTTTATGTCTTGTATAGACATTCCCAGAAAATGGCTTTCACTGGTGCTACCATAGTAGACAAGTAAAGGCAATATATCCGCTTCACTGATGGATAATGTGTGCGTTTTCTGTTTCGACAGCCAGAGCGTCACTGCTCCTGAATCTCGGTCAAACACGAAATGTTGAGCGAATTTACTCTTCTCCTTCTCGTTGTACCTTCAATAACGACATTTGGACGAGGTTTTGCTGAGAGAAATGGCTGTAAAACCTGGTAAAAGCACAGGCAGTGAATTCTAAAAAAGCCGAACTTACGGGAACAGTATTGTTGCGGACAATAAACCTCGCTTCACGCACGCGTAACGTTGGATTTCTTGTCATTTTTCTCGTCATTTTTCTTTTCCGAAATTTGAAAAATCTTTCTAAAGCGACGCATGAAATCGAAAGAACGAATGAAAACAGAAAAGAGTGAGCTATGCGATGTGTAATACAGTGCTGTGAATCCATCACTTGAACCACAGAATAAAATTGTTCAGGGAAAAAAAAAAAAAACACTACTACTACTACTAAAGATCGCTGATGTTGTTGTTGTTGTTCACTGAATGTTCTTGCTTTTGAATGTGAAAACCAAAAGTTTCACAGGTTTTCCTCTAGTTCTAGCCCTGACACACCTGAGCCTGATCATTAGCATCCTACAGCCTTCACCGGCCGCTGCTTCTGCAGGCGGAACGGAATAAAAATGTGAAATTGGGTCCCCTAGGACTGTGCCGAGGACCTGCGCTGAAGGTCGGAGAGTGTTTTGAAAGGAAACTCTCGTCCAAAGATGCTAACTCTAATAAACTAAATAACCTGTGTGTCTCAGGCTAGGTAGTAGTGTTAAAAATCCTATCAGGCTCATATTGGCTTTAATTTTTCTGTTTTATTTTGAAGCAAAAGCAACTCGTCTGACAGGTTGTAGTGACGGAGCAGTGAGATGGGCACGTTTGGAGTGTGTTATGAGAGAAATGAAATTGATTTGAAAGTCTTGCCTGTGCTTGCGACAGACCGTGAGAGGATTACCATGCTGTGGTGTTAAAGCAGTGTGTGTTTGTGTGTGTATGTGTGTGTGAGATTCGTGTTTGTGTTTGTGTACAGAGTTTGAATCAGGTCACTCTCTAGCCCAGCCCTGAAGCGATGTATAAGACTGGAAATGCTAAAAGGCTGGCTAGTTCACTCTTTTCTGTCTCTCTCTCTTTCTCTCTCACTCACTCACTCACTCACTCACTCACTCACACACACACACACACACACACACACACACACACACACACACACACACACACACACACACACACACACACACGCATACCCACAGATGGCTCAGAGTGCTGGAAGGACAAGCGTCCTCTGTAGCCGAGTGTGACACAGAGGCTGAATGCTAAATCCACTGCACTGATGATCCACTCAGGAATCGTTGTGATTTTAAGCAACTGCAGCAACACACACTTCTGATAACCATAAACAACAACAACAACAACAACAAGACGTGATTCTGAACCTTTTCGAACAATCCAAAAGTATCAGATTGATAGATAGCTGTCTTTATTTAAAAAGAAAAATTATTAAAAAACACTTTCACTGAAACAAACTGAACATAGTGTGTAAGGCTGCATGATTCTTGAAGTAGGAAATAAATCATATTTTTTTTGGCTTATAATAGACTTTAGGCCTACAGTGTTTTTGCAGGGAAAGTTTCTCGTATTCAGAGTCGGGTTACGCACGCTGTGCACATTAAGTTGATTTCTTAATGGAAGCTCCTCATTGAGATGATTGAAATCCGGATCTTTCTTGAGCAGGAGCGTCCGAGACGGGGTTTTTCACTATCGCATCACGTCCTCCACGCCACCTAGTGTAAGAGTGTCTCTAATGCATGGCATTGATAAGCTCAACGGTGGTGATTAGTCAGTTAATCAGTACATCATTACGTAAGCAAAAAAAAAAAAACAAAACAAAAAAGAGGGCGCTGTTGTTGGAAACTAGCTCATGCTGCAACGAACTGATCATAAAATCTCAAACCAGTGATCAAGACAAAAATATTACATTTAGTCACACAATCTGAAAGATTCTGACTTCACAGTTTACAATCGAAAGGTAATCTGGGGTTGCTTGAGCTTACCGATTTCCTTCCCATCTTACCTCGGCTATAATATAACGGTGAAGTATAATATAACCACGTAGTTAGTCGTATAAGCCGTAATTACGAGTGGGGAACCTTCTTCGAGCTCGGAGTTTCCGGGTTTGGGGCGTGTCAGTAAAAAAAAACAAAACATGGTGGAATCAATGGATGCGACGTCTGTAGTTCACGGTACATTTGTTAAAATTGAATGTTTACTCGTCTCGGAAGCTGATTTCAGTTATTTCGTTTATTATTGTTGTTGTTATTATTATGAAGCTAATTGCCTGCACAATACGATACGATGGCATCGTACAATCACCATAAGGTTTACAGTGGCTTAAAATTTTAAATTGATTAAAAACATTAAAAAAGAAAGCGAAACACACCGGATTCTTTGTTCTTCGTTTTCTAGAAGTAGAGTTAAAAAACCTTGCTGTTGTTGCAGGGGAGACGTTAGATAATGCAGTAAAGTTTATTCTCACAAAAGTAGTAAACAAAAAAGGGAATAATCCACAAAGTCAGTGCTCAACCAAAAGACAGGAAAAATACGCGAGACATGGAAGTGGTCTGGGAACCACAAACAAGGAGCTACGGACATCGGAACAAGAACTTCAAACTTACACTCATCTAAACTAATACACCGCGATGAAGCGGACACAGACAGGGGTTTAAGTAACACATACATATCATACATACCTGAAACCAATGAATCAATGAAATAACATGAACCAATGAGAAATGAGGAGGCGGAGACATGATACGAACAAAAACAGAAGCACATGGGAAAACACAGGAGGCGGAGACATGACGTGAACACGAAAACAAAAAGGCACATGGCCGAGGTAAACAAAACGGGAGTCCCTCTGACAGGAGGCGGAACGCGCTCCGTGGAATGCGGAAGTAGGCTACGCTTCTGTTTGCAGCGTAGCGAGAGAGAGAGAGAAAACCTAACAGCTGTATTTTTTTTTGTAGTTAATTAAGAGAAGGTACACCGCCATCTCGCTCGGATCAAAGTGACTTGAACACACCTGGCATCATAATTACGACCCCCCCGTCTCGTACGTACAAAATTCCCAGGAGGACTTGAACGCACTGTTACAAAATTCGTACGTGACAAAATCCAATTTTTCAATTTCTCTCACTTTTCCGAAGCGAAACGCTTCAAAAGAAAACCCGGCGTCAGTGTGGAGCTTCTCGGCAATTCCATATTGGGCTTTAATTAACTTCTAACCGAAGTCGTTAGCAAGTTTTCTTGGAACAACTTATTAAGAAAGGGGGAAAAAAAAGAAAAGAAAAGAATTCTGACCTCCTGAACATTCAGCCGATCCGTGATGAGTGTATAAAGTGACTTCTGAATTCAGTTCTTGCCCTGACCTTGGAAATGAGTTTAAATGTGTTCAATTGAAAAGCATTATGTGGAATTAGAGGAAGCTGCATCATTTAAAAATGAAAACTCTGAACTCGCACCAAATGGATTACCCTGAATGAAAGTGTTTTTTTGTTTTGGAATGAGGCCCAGGTTATTACTTTTCTCTTTTTTTTGTCCTTTTTGTCTTTCTCTTTTTGTCTTCTTTTTTTGTGATGTGATAAAAAAAGTGATAGTCATACCATATGGTGACTTTCGATGGCGGTATCAAGATGCAGTCAAGGCCACGTCGTAAATTAGATAAAGTGTGTACGATCTCAGCATCCCATCAACGGCGCCATCAAAGAAGGCATATGGGTGAATTTTCTATCGCGCCGCAGTCGGAAGCTAATAAATCTCTTTTATAATAATCGGATGCAGCTTTAACCTCTAGCACTGTCTAGTATATATTAAGAAGACGGTGTTAAGTAAGTTCGACATTTCTGTCTGTGTTTATACAAACACGCCCCGTTTAAGGGATTCGGGTCAATTTTCAAGTTGCCCCAAGCATTTTTTACGCTTGTCACTCTGAAAGAGCCTCCATCTGTCTTTTGGTTGCTCTGAACAGATTTTCAGAGTGCCTGATTTTGGGGTCGGGCCAATTTTTTTTCCCTGTGAAGTAAAGTCTATCTAATAATATAGCAATACGCCGACTAGATTAACAAAGTGATTTAGGTGTAATGAACAAGCTGATAGCGCCTTCCCCATGCTACGCGGATCTATTCGGTTGATGCATTACAACAAGCCCCTGGCATGTAAAATTAATCGCGTCGCGCCAAACTTCGGCCCGCAACATTTGCCGCAGCACAAAGCAAATTAATCATCGGCGCCTCAACGGGCAGCAGCAGGAGGCCGCCTGGTTAGAATACAGCATGCATGGGGGGGGGGGGGGGGCAATAACATTTGCACAAAATTAGGAGAAATAAACTTGTGCATTTTGGCATGTACTACAATATGATAAAGAGCTGCGCTGGGCTTGATCTCCGTCACCACTCGTCGTCACGGCGTCCAGAGAGGAAAAGGAAGAGACTCGGGACAGATGAGATGTAAGGGAGCAATTTATGGATTTGTTTTGGATCGAGTCATTAATATGCACAAGAAAATCGCAGCGACTCATAGACAATTATACGTTTTGAAGCCAAGGTTCACATCGGTGTGTCATCTTTTATGGAAATATACACACACTTAGGAGCGAAATGTAGGATACGAACGTTTTTCAGAACCAACTGGATTTTAATGAACACCACATTTCTTGTGTAAATGCTCCTGCGAACGATTTACGAATACATTTGTTCGCATACAGTGTTATAAACGAGGCCCAAACAATGCCTGCATTGCAAAAGGGTTGAAAGTAGCAGAGTTCTAATTATTTATGTAAAATATATATATTTTTTAAAATTATCATTTACTTGCAGTCTATAGTTTGTGTAACAGGTTTGCACAGTCAGTATCAAAAGACAAAAGAATGACTTATTTTTCTTCTTCTCATGATTTCCAGGGAAATTTCCAAATCCTGCTGAGCTTGTGGAATATTTCAAACATTTTATAGGTGTGCAAGTGTTTATTACGAACCTTTATTCGCACAAAACCTGGCTGTCACTTCATGACAGAATAATTCCCAGCGCTCGAGAGGCCCTTTGATTTGCATTAATTGGACATTAAGCTAAAAACATTTGCTTTTACTTGCACAACTGGGTTGTCCTATTCTGTAATTGCTTGAGCGGTCGAGCGGATTTCATTCATACAGGACGCTAAATTGTTTCCATCTAATCGAAGCCAAGCACGGATCGGGAAATGAGTAATGCGCACCTCGTTCCATTAGCGCTCGTCCGAGAGAGATTCCTAAACTCGGGCCTTCTCGGCAGCCATCATTTAAAATTCCAAACAGAAAGCCTTTACGACAAATGAGTTATTCATGGTCCTGAAGCAGGCGTCGCTCTGATCACAGCATGGTTCCCAAACGGCTGGGATTAATCCACCTGAAGAAACCTCTTACTGCGAACTGAGTCCCATGTGCTTGGAAGTGGTGTACATTCAGGCTGCACAGTAAAACGCTTGTTAATGGTTATGTTAGGGTTTATAGTACAACATGCAAATGAGCCTTAAACAAATCAGGGTTTTTTTTCTGTCATGGAAGAGTTCTGTGAGCTTTCTGACCAACAGGTGCTTTAATACATTGTGGCATAATGTACTTTTAAACATAATGTATCACGGCATCTCCATTCTCATTATATAATAATAATAATAATAATAATAATAATAATAATAATAGTAATAATAATTCATTTATATAGCACCTTTCATACATGTGAAAATGCAGTATGAAGCAAAAAAAAAAAATAGAAAAATGAAGTAGTTAAAAGCACAAATAATAAAAATGAAATAAACAATAGCAATTACAGAAAAAAGGAAAATAATACAAAATATAAAAACATGATACAAACAAAAAAACCAGGACAACAACATCAACAAAACAACAATGATAATAGTGAAAAAATAGTGAATTTCCCACTGGGATGAATAAAGTAAAGTAAACTAACTAACTAACTAACTATCTATCTATCTATCTATCTATCTATCTATCATCTATCTATCTATCTATCTATCTATCTATCTATCTATCTATCTGACTGTCTCTATCATCTATCTATCTATCTATCTATCTATCTATCTATCTATCTATCTATCTATCTATCTATCTATCATCTATCCATCTATCTATCTATCTACTTAAACTTTTATTAATATTATTAATACTTTTATATAGCACCTTTCATCCATGTAAAAATGCAGTGTAAAATAAAAAGTCATCAAGAAATAGAAAGTATAAAAATAAAATAGTGAAATTGCCAAGTAATAGAAATTTAATACATAGTAGCAATTACATAGTAATAATAATAATAATAATAATAATAATAATAATAATAATAATAATAATATGATTTATAATAATTTGTATGCCTACCAGGTTCTGTGTCAGGTTCAGTGCAAAAAAGTCGTTGCCGAGATACAGCCTCATTTCCTGTTTGGCAGCTTTGCTATCAGATTCGTTGACCCATTACGGGCAAACTGTTTGGAGTGTTCAACATTCGTTTGATAACTTTTGTGAGGCTTATTCTGAAGATAATGTGTGCCATATTTGTTGATGATTGGACAAAATGTGACCCGATGGTGTCACTAGAGCTTTGGCAGCACTTGGCCAAAATTTGGTCAGAATGTTCCTTAGACCCTGTCCAATCAGTGTGCCAAATTTCCCAACTTTTTACCAGACGGTTCTATGGGCTGCTAGAGACACCCAAGCCAGAAGAAGAAGAAGAAGAAGAAGAAGAAAACATAGAATAACAAAACAAAGAATAACAATAGGGTGCCTATGCACTTTCGGTGCTTGGGCCCCTAATAATATGATTTGTAATGATTTGTAGAGTCACGCATCTTCCAGTCCATTATGGGAGAACGGTTTAGAAAAGCACCTTCGGTGCTTGGCCCCCTAATAATAATAATAATAATAATAATAATAATAATAATAATAATAATATTTATATACTACTTTTTTTAATGCATTTAAAATTTTTAATAAATTTTAAATGCATTTAAATAAACAAACAATTAAATAAACAAATAAGTAAATAAATGGTGATCAAAAATTTAATTGTAGAACAGCCCAATAATGAAATACAGTATATCAGTGACATAAATAAAAAATATAACAAAAATTTAATTTTGTAACATTTTGTGCTTTCGCATTTTGCCCATGTTGTAGTTTGTTTGTTGTAGTTTTAGGACGTCCTGTGAGCGATGCGTTATGTTGTAAGTGGAGTCAGATTTTAATACAGCACAAGTCATTACGTGTTTTCAGTTTGGCCATATAACTGCAATATGATATTTTAACGTGTCCTCTGAGATTCCTGCCTGAAACAAAAAACACCCACAACACACACACACACACACACACACACACACACACACACACACACACACACACACACACACACACACACACAAAACACAACCCTAGAAGAATTAAATGGAGAGGAAAATCCAATCTGTACGTGTATTTAATTTAATGTAATGATGTAGAGCTTAATTTTATTTCAGCTCTGTGGGGAAGGAAACAAACGAAAGGTTGGAGTTCGAATTCAATTTCAACCTGAAAATATCAATATCGCCACAGTCTATTCAACACACACACACACACACACACACACACACACACACACACACACACACACACACACACACACACACAGACACACGGAAAAAATAATAATAAAAAAAACCATTCCTGCATCTGATGCAGGCGTTGTTTACACCCCATCATTTCTTACTTAATAAAAGTCACAAAAAAAAAAAAAAAAAAAGGTCCAAAGCTGCATGAAATATTCAAAACGCATATGTGGTGCTGTTCTAGAAAAATAATCAACAAACTTGATTATTTTGCTGTTACATGAAAATAATCAAGTTTTATAATATAAATAAAATAATCAAATAGCAATCATGGCATAAGAATCTTTTTTCTTTTTAGACCCTTTTTTCTATCCATTTTTAGTTGCATGGAAATGAAACTGTCGTGTGAGCGAGGAACCACAAAAAACTTACAGCTTTACCTCTGACTGTTACAAAGCGCTGAAACTGAAGACTCCTTCCATACATGTGAAATAAACATCTCCTTCCCTACCATGGAGAAAAGTCCACCATATCTACGATCAGGTGCGTTTTTTTCCCATCTGTTTAATTATTTAGCATCTGCAGTACATGTTCTTGTGACTACAAAAGCACATCAATTACATAACCCAGCTGAAGCGACTCAGCCGTGTTTTGAAACTTTTATTAAACTCTCGTCCAGCAAAAAGAGGAAAAAAAATGCTTCTTATCCATCCAGTCGTTGTCCTTGCTAGTGAGACTATACTGAAGTGGCCCAAAAACTACGAAACTACGAAAACTACTGTCCTGCGGCGTTTCACCGACTCTGAGGATCCTGTTGAAGAGCTTCAAACATAAAACTAATAATGCTGTGTCTGAAACCTGTGAATTAACCTTCGCAAAAGGGTGGAACACATGCGCGCCCGAGCCCGGAGTGTTCCCACGAAGCCGGGGGAGCTCGTTCCTGACAAGCGCTGATATGAAAACACAAGACCTTGCGTTAACCCTGAATATGGACTGCGTGGTAAAAAAAAAAAGTGGAAGGAATAAAAGGTCTTGCTTTGCTAGTACTCAAATTTATCCAGTGTTTGATGAGGTGTTGACGTTTCGGCTTAGTGGAAAGTCACTCCCACACACGCTTGTGCACAAGCTTATATCTTCCGTGCATTGTTTTGTCTTCCTATCTCATACAGTCTTTCCTTAAAAATAGTTAATGTGAGAGGGGGAAAAAAGTGTAAAGAATGAGCAGGAGAACTGACCCAGGGAAGAACTGTTGACGTGTCATTAATGTTTTAATAAACTGATTTAATTTTTCTGGCACTTTCCCTCTCGCTTTCTATCTCTCTCTTCCTCTCTGTGCTCTGCCGCCGGCACCCACCATGTGTTGGAAAGCAATTAAAACTATTGAAGTGTGGGGAAAAAGCCCTACAAAGCCCCTTGAAGCTGACACTGACGCCGCTTCTCCGATTGAATGAACAGACAGCCGTGAGGCCCAGAATCCTCAGGTCCTTAAACTAGAGTGCGATTCCTAAGATACCATCCGAACATTTAGCTCAAATGGACTCGAACAAAGTGCACACCGGGTCTCATTGTCTCTGAGAAAACAAGATAAACAGCTCTCGGGATTGATGGTTTAGAGCGGCATGTGAAGTGTCCTAACTCACCAAGGACTAAGTAGACTTCTCCTTATCCAAGCTAAATGCAACTCCAGACTCTAGCTTACACCACAGCGCTGTTGAATTCCAGGTTCTACATGGTCGCAGTTGCAAATGACAGGTTTACATTAATGCGCTCATTACACGGTGAAGCACGGTGGTGGGAGCATGGTAGTGGATGGCCTTCTCTAGCCAGAGAAGTGGTAGTTCCATATTCGTTCTTTTTTTTTTTTTTTTAATGTAATGTCACTTTTGTATACGGTGTGTATATATATACCCACACTTTTCCAGAACTTCGTGTTTGGATAGCTCCTTGGTCTTGAGGCTGTGTGTTTAGGTATGTTCTTGAACAAACTCTGCGTTCTTCCAGGAACAGTTGTAGTTACACTGAGATCATGTGACACTTGAATTATTGACTCCATTCAACTAATTCTTCTGATGGCAACTGTTTGCAGTAAAACTAATTTAGGTGGTGAATACCTGCTTCAATATTATGGGTTATTTTGTGTAGATTTGTTTTATAAAATCCCAATTAAGTTCATTTCAAAATGTGGTAAAGTTAATAGGGGCTGTATACTTATGCAAGACTTAACTGTAGATTGAACTGTTAACAGATAAAATGTGTCGTTCAAACGTCACTAAGTTGCTGTATTATAATAAGACCTATATCAGCACGCCCTGATGTGTTTTTTTTCTCCTTTTCTATTTCTTACGTTATAAAGACAGACACCGTATGTTACTGTATGTTAGATTCTGCGAATCTGTGTCAGTTAGTGTTGGAGCTTTGTAGGTGAGTAAGAACATGAACGTGACAGAAAGCTTTCTCAGCATGAGGAGGGAAAAATTGCTTTCCGCCGGATGTTTATAATTCCGACAGCACTCATTCGCTCCTCCATTTCGTCCGGGTTTCTTGTCATTTGTTATGGAAATTGGCATTGGGTGCTGAATATGTGTTGCTGTTTTGAATAATTTGTCATTTCCTGGTCTGAAAATTGAGAACACTTGTCACATTCAGATCGGCCATGAATACAAAGGAAGGAGAAAGAAGGCAAACCCCGTCCTGTAACTTTTGTCAACAGAAGTACAGTGGGGGAAAAAAGTATTTGATCCCCTGCTGATTTTGGGCGTTTGCCCACTGACAAAGAAATGATCAGTCTATAATTTTAATGCTAGGTGTACTTTAACAGTGAGAGACAGAATAACGACAAAAAAATCCAGAAAAACACATTTCAAAAAAGTTATAAATTGATTTGCATTTTAATGAGTGAAATAAGTATTTGATCCCCTATCAATCAGCAAGATTTCTGGCTCCCAGGTGTCTTTTACACAGGTAATGAGCTGAGATTAGGAACACTCTCTTAAAGGGAGTGCTCCTAATCTCAGTTTGTGACCTGTAAAAAGACACCTGTCCACAGAAGCAATCAATCAATCAGATTCCAAACTCTCCACCATGACCAAGACCAAAGAGCTGTCCAAGGATGTCAGGGACAAGATTGTAGACCTACACAAGGCTGGAATGGGCTACAAGACCATCTCAAGCTTGGTGAGAAGGTGACAACAGTTGGTGAGATTATTCGCAATTGGAAGAAACTGTCAGTCTCCCTCGGTCTGGGGCTCCATGCAAGATCTCACCTCGTGGAGTTTCAATGATCATGAGAACGGTGAGAAATCAGCCCAGAACTACACGGGAGGATCTTGTTAATGATCTCAATGCAGCTGGAACCATAGTCACCAAGAAAACAATTGGTAACACACTACGCCGTGAAGGACTGAAATCCTGCAGCGCCCGCAAGGTCCCCCTGCTCAAGAAAGCACATGTACAGGCCTGTCTGAAGTTTGCCTGAATGATTCAGAGGAGAACTGGGTGAAAGTGTTGTGGTCAGGTGCGGTCAGATCTCTTTGGCATCAACTCAACTCGCCGTGTTTGGAGGAGGAGGAATGCTGCCTATGACACCAAGTCATAACACCATCCCCACCGTCAAACATGGAGGTGGGAACATTATGCTTTGGGGGTGTTTTTCTGCTAAGGGGACAGGACAACTGCACCGCATCAAAGGGACGATGGACGGGGCCATGTACCGTCAAATCTTGGGTGAGAACCTCCTTCCCTCAGCCAGGGCATTGAAAATGACCTTAATGACTTGGAGGGGATCTGCAAAGAGGAGTGGGACAAAATCCCTCCTGAGATGTGTGCAAACCTGGTGGCCAACTACAAGAAATATCTGACCTCTGTGATTGTCAACAAGGGTTTTGCCACCAAGTACTAAGTCGAAGGGGTCAAACACTTATTTCACTCATTAAAATGCAAATCAATTTATAACTTTTTTGAAATGCGTTTTTCTGTATTTTTTTGTTGTTATTCTGTCTCTCACTGTTAAAATACACCTACCTTTAAAATCATAGACTGATCATTTTTTTTGTCAGTGGGCAAACGTACAAAATCAGCAGGGGATCAAATACTTTTTCCCCCCACTGTATCCCTGAACTCAGATTTTCATTTGTTTTCAAATGTAACACTACTGTTTCGCTGGCAGTGTGTTTGCAAACCTACATGATGCACATGGTGTTTCGTAGAAATGTCTCCAAGTATCGTGATGTGATATTTTCCGTCATATCATCCAGCCCTGAGACATCGTAAAATCCCCCCCCCATGTCATGTCTCTACACTGGATATATAAAGTCTACACACCCCCTGTTAAAATGGCAGGTTTTTGTGATGTAAAAGAATGAAACTAAGATAAATCATGTCAGATCTTTTCCCACCTTCAATGTGAAATTATATACAAATTAAGCAAAAAAGCAATCAAACTTTTTTAGGGAAAAAAAAAAGAAAAGAAAAAAAAAAGCACCTTTTGATTTTATTACACCACTCAGTCTTTTTGGGTAAGAGTCTTGGCAAAAACATTTTAGATATGCCAAATTGTAAGGGCATCTCCTGTGCACAGCCTGCTTCAGGTCACCCCACAGATTTTTAGCTGAATTCATGTCTGGACTCTGGCTAGGTCGTTCAAAAACTTTGATCTTCTTTTGTTTAAGCCGTTACTTTGTTGATTTGGATGTATGCTTTGGGTTATTGTCGTGCTGAATGGTGAAATTCCTTTTCATCTTCAGCTTACTAGCAGACACCTGAAGGTTTTGCATTAAAATCGACTGGTATTTGTAGTTATTCATGATTCCCTTCACCTTGATAAAAGCCCCAGTTCTGGCTGAAGAAAAGCAGCCCTAAAGCAGGATGCTGCCACCACCATGCTACACCGTGGAGATGGTGTTGTTTTGGTGATGTGATGTACATTTTTTTTTGCTCCAGACATCCCTTTTGGAATTATGGAATTATTATACCTTTTGGAATTTGTACACATTTTGCCACATGATTTGGGGTGATTAGAGGTGGGCTTGGATGTTTTTTGTGAGCTCTTCCGTCTAGCCGCCCTACCCCATAGCCCAGACAAGTGAAGAATACAAGAGATTACTGTCACATGTAGAGAGTAATCAGTACTTGTCAGATATTCCTGCAGCTCCTTTAATGTTTCTGTTGGTCTCTTGGCAGCCTCCCTAGTAAGTTTTTGTCTTGTCCTTTTGTAAATCTTAGAGGGACGTCCTGCTTTTGCTAATGTCACTGTGGTGCTCCATTTTCCCCACTTGTTGATGATGGCGTTCACAGTGTTCCATGGTTTGGAATTTTTTTTTGCACCCGTCTCCTGATCGATTCCTTTCGACCGTGAGACCCTGTACAGGCTGTCAGCTCTTTGCGGACCATGGCTTCAGAAGTCAAATGAAACCAAGAACATGTTAAGAAAATCAATACAGAAACAGCTGGTCTTTATTTGGGGGTTAATCAGAATCATTTCAGCTGTATGATAATTATTTTTGAACATGAGCTCGAATTATCCTTTTATGTCCAATTATAAAAGGGTGTGCACATTTATGCAACCAGGTTATTGTAATATTTGTATTTTTCCTGTTTTTCCATAAAATGTTTCTGATTGTTTTTCACTTAATTTTTAGAAGTTGTAATTTCAGATACAGATAATGGCATTACAACTTCCCTTGCCACATGATTAGATTTGATTATGATTCAATCCAAAGCATCGCAATTACTATTTTGTAGACGTGGAATAAATTTAGTTGCAGATTTTGGTGCCAACTATGACACAACTTTGTTTTTTCTTGCTAATGCTAGCTCTGACGAAGAAACAAAGGGCTTAAATACATGAACAAAATGAGGCTCAAACACAAAACACCTGAAACTCATACTAACAGATTAGAACAGAACCAATGAACATACAGGGGCGGAGACATGACATGAACCAAAACAAAGAAATGTGGCGAGGTAAACAAAACGAGAGTCCCTGAATGCGGAAGTGGATTAGCGAGGGGAAACCCTAACAATAGTCTTGTTATTTCAAAATATTATGTTGTTATTTTGAGGTATTATCATTGTTTCAAAATATGATGTTATTTTCAGTTATTATTTTAAAATATTGTGTCATTATTGAAGATATCATCTTGTTATATTGAGGTATTCTCTCATTATTTCAAGACATTATCTTGTTAGTTTGAGGTATTATCTCGTCATTTCAAAATATTATGTTGTTATTTTGAGGTATTATCATTGCTTCAAAATAGTACATCATTATTTCAAGGTATTATCTTGTTATTTCAAAGTATGATGTTTCAAAATAGTATGTCATTATTTCGAGGTATTACCTCGTAATTCAAGGTATAATTATTTTGAGGAATTATCTTGTTATTTCAAAATATTATGTTATTTTGAGATATTATTTTAAAATACTATGTCATTATTTCGAGGTATCATCTGATTAATTCAAGATATAATTCCTGTTATTTTGAGGTTATTTCAAGATATTATCTTATTATTTTGAGCTACCGTCTTGTTATTTCAAGATAGAATGTAGTTATTTCAGGGCATTATCTCATTATTTTCAAGATACTGTCATTATTCTGATTTAATATGTCATTATTTTGACCTAATAGATTCATAGCTAGATTATTTTAAATTATTATCTCATTGATTCAGGACTATTTAGATTTAATAACTCAATTTCTAGTTAAGATCTTGAGATCTTGTTACATTTGCCTCGCACCTCCAGGTTTGGGGGTTCGATTTCTGCCGCCGCCCCGCGTGTGCAGAGTTTGCATGTTCTCCCAGTGCTTCGGGGGTTTCCTCTGGGTACTCCGGTTTCCTCCCCTAGTCTAAAGACCTGCGTTGGAGGCTGAATGGCATTTCCAAATTGTCTGTAGTGTGTAAATGGGTGTGTGAGTGTGTGTGATTGTGCCCTGTGATGGGTTGGCACCCCATCCAGGGTGTTCCCTGCGTTGTGCCCCGAGGCCCCTGGGATAGGCTCCAGACTCCCCGCGACCCAGTGTAGGATAAGCGGCAAAGAAAATGGATGGATGGATAATAATAATAAAATTACCTGAAATGAGGAGTCAGGATTTTTTTTTAACACACACGCACACATTCCTGACTCTTAATTTCATCTTTGTTTTTGTTTTTTTAACATTGTTGAAAACAAAAAACGTGTGCAGAACCACAGCATTCGGAGAACGTACTTTTAGATTTTAATACACAGTACACATATTTCTATATCTATCTTCTAGCACTGTTTATGAAACCAAAGCAGACACAGGCTGGAAAGAGACAGCATGAGATTATCGTAGCCCGAGGCTGATGGAAAAGGGTCTAGCTGACTCCTCCAGGCCACCGTACACAACAACCCTGTCGCACACAGACTCTCATCCCTCATTTTAATCATCGCCAATGCTTCTCATGAATACAGAAACGCGACCCGAGGCTGTGCGGGGCCTCCAAATCGAGTTTAACAAAACCTCTAAAGGTCTGGAGAATTACAATTCGCTATGTGTAGGAATGTCAAAACCTTTCAGAGAGAGAGAGAGAGAGAGAGAGAGAGAGAGAGAGAGAGAGAGAAAGAGAGAGAGAGGAAGGAAGGAGACACTGAAACACCTCGAACCCGTCTCTCACACCAACCCAACAGGTTTCATTAGCATCACAATAGCAAAGGCTAATCCTCCACAAGTAGTGCCTGAGAACTTTGATATACAGACTACCGATTAGCACTCGCTGAGGTGTTCAAGTTGCCTGCGTTTTGAATGCCAATGTGATGCAATTGTAGCGTTAGCTAAACTGAAATGATGGTTCTATACAGTACTTTTATAGAGCAGATGATAAATTATAGCAGGAACGTTCTCATCCACTGGAACTGTTGAATCTCAATGCTATAAAATCATCATAGCATTAAGGGGTAAGGTAATTTTCTAAACTTGCTGAATCATGCTAACTCAGTTTGTTGTTGATAATAAGCTAAGCTTGTCAGAGGAGGAAAGATGAAATTCTTTGTCCTTTGATGAATTTGCATGAAAAAAGCAGCTAGAGCTAGCTAAAAACAACTCGTCATCAATTATTTAAACAAAAACTGAGATGCTAAACTATATTTTCCAAAACGTTTCCCCTTTTGGTTTGTGTGACACAAGAAATTTTTCAGAAACCATCAGTGAAACATGGTGGTGGGAGCATCATATTGAGAGCCATCCTTGAGAGGCTCTTTTTCTCAGTCATTAACATTTGGTGACAGACTTCCGGTTGTGTTGTATTCCCCCCCCCCCACTTTTTTTAATAAGTGCTTGAAGGTCTGCAAACAAACCCTTCAAAGGTGATCTAGGCAAAACTTCTTTTGGGTTCTCAAACATTTTGCAGTAAGGGCTGCCTTTAACTTTACAATAAATTTCACAGACCCCCCTGGGGTACATTTTATTTGAATATGTACAATAATGTTGGACATTCTCAATAGTCAGTATAATAACTGTGATAATAATAATAATGATATGGTTATGATTTCCAGAACAGAGTAAAAAACAATCATGGAGGCCCTGGATGTACTTCACGGATCACTCAGAGTCTCTGGACTCCATTTTGAGAAGCAGTGCTCCACGCCAAGTCATTAGATCAAGTTTGCAGCCGAAATGTAAATGGCATTAGACAGTGATGTGCAGTAATTACGACCTGAACAAGCAAAAAACAAAAAGATTTTTTTTAAAAAGATGAATGAAAGCAGCATTCCAGTCAAGTGGCTGTTTCACATAAAAAGGCATCTCGCAAATGATGAGCAGATGAAAGTCCTGAGAGAAGCGAACGAGCATCTGAACGTTGACAGAAGGTCAGAGATTTGTGAGAAGTCCCGCAAGCTCAGACTTCATTCATGCACATGAACCTGCGCACACTAGTGAGGACACCCGAAAACCATTTAATGAGACACTACTAATAAACGGAGAATAATCACTTGAAGCAAGTAATCTACTCTAATCTCAGCAGCACATGATACAGGAAGTTATAATGAAAATAGCCAAGGTGTGTGCATCAAAAGACAAGTCACTGGCTCTTCATCAGTTCAGTGTGCAAAAGTTAGCACACCTATCCCCAAGTTTTAGCCATCACAATGCCAAAGGTATATTAAACCAACTGATCATTTTTAATCTCCTTTAAGAATGACAGTGTATCAACTTCATATTAAAGGAGCACATGGTATAAGAGCTCCAATGCAAGAATATAGCACTTATTTTGTTCATTCGTTAAAACTTAATGAAGGCTTTTTTAAGTCTCCTCATAATCAGCTTCTTACCGAGCATTTGTTTTATACTTCTTGCATAATTTTCTAATTTTCCCCAGTGACCTGATTTCCTATTAAAGAACAACAGAGTGGAGCTCTTACCATTAATAAATTGCATGTTTTATCTCGTTCTTGTAAATTATAGACCTGAGATGGTTGTTCTTTTTTATATTCTAACCTATTTGCATAAAAAAGAAGTGTATATTCTATGCAAGTAAATGAATTGTAATGTAAACTAATAATAAATTGTGCATGAAATTGTTCTAGTGTCCACATTTTAACTAAAACAGATAAGTGGTAGTCTGTTATTCCCCCCCAAGCACCTGGTGGTTACCGTAAAGGCTTGTATATATGGTTACAAAAATGCAACTACAGAGGTTTCAAAGACAGAAAGGAAAATAAAGTGAATTTATTTTTGCGTTTTAAAAAAAAGAACTAAAGTCCAAGAGAAGACTGAAATGTGGGTGTATTGTGGAGAAAGCAATAAAAACAATTGGAAAAGTAAATAATAAAAAGACAGTTTTTTCGTGACCCTGTCTGTATCATCCAGGCCTGATTTGAAGAAGGCAGTGTCTGATATCTGGCAGAGTTCGAACAGCTATGTGCAAAGTTTGGCAAATTTTGCAGAGTTTCAGCAGACTGTAAGAATGTAGAGGTCAGTGTTAGAAGGAATCAGAAGCTCTTAGTGGGTGGGAATTGGCAAAGATCAAATTACAGAAAATGGGGTGAGGGGATTGAGGGGGATGCATGTTTTTCAAAGGATGGAGGAAACTGGAGACCCCAAAAGCAACCCAAATGGACACGGCGATCGACCCAAGCACCCTGAACCAGTTTTCATTCCTAGTGCTAATTAAGGAACATCTTTAAAACCCAACCAACACATTGTGCTATAATTGGATTCCTTCTTCATCTTGTCCTGAGGGAGTTGAACCAACCTGGTTGAGAAAAACAATCATATTCCTCATAAAGGAGTCCTGCGAACAAACATCTTGCTGTTATGGAGGACCTACAGTACAATCTGTCACATGACGATGTAATGAGAATCACTTCACTGTCAGAATTCATGCCAGGAGTTGTTATCTCCAGTCCTCGGGGTGGAGATCCAGGTGCTCTGCGCAAGTTTAAGTATTTAACAGCTCTCCGCTCGCCTCGTCCTGCTCTAATGATCGTTATCAAGTTCTTCATGAGCTCTGTCTGACGTGTTAGCAGATATTTACATTAAATAACTCAAGGTTACGGTTGGGGTTCGGGGTAGAGTTAGAGTTTGTACACGTCTTCAATTCTAATCAAATGAAATTCAGTCTGGCTTGTTGCAATTCAGTCAAAATTCTCACACCTTGGGTTAACTCTCATCATGACTTAACCATGCCCTCGTTAGACCCAGTAACATTACTGGAGTGGCAATTTGGGTGGCCAAAATTGTGGTGCCCCCAGTCTGATTTTATGACATTTGTTTTTCATCTTACATGAAAAAATCGCACCTAAAATAAGATACATCTTTACAGTTACAAATTTAATATCATTAGCTAACGTTAGCTAATAACAAACTGAAAAAAAACAAACAAATATTATGCCTCCAAATAATTATTAACGTGAGAACAAACAAACAAACAAAAAAAAGCCGTGACCAACGGTTGCTTATGTGTTCGTTCGGTGCGGTCATTGGGGACAGGAAATAGTTTGCTTCTGTTTTAGCTAGCTAAACTCGCTTGTTCCTCGTCGTCGGACAAACAAACGTTTTAAATTTCCCAGAGCTGTTGTAGTGGGCGTTCTGTTATTAATCGAACTAGCTTATCACAACGAGATTGAACAATCAGTTTCGCATAATATGATATAAATCGTAACTTTACTGATAATGAAGAAGAAGAAGAAGAAGAATGTCTAAGCTACGAGAAAATAAAGTAGTGGTGTGGTGAAAGGATATTGACACAGGTTTAAAAAAAAAAAAAAGGATTTAACTCATACCGTTCTCTGGAAAATAATTAGTCAATAGTATTGTGTAAATGTGTATGATTTTAACTGACAAATACAGACCTTAGGCGTGAACTCGATTCACAAAGTGTCACATTCGTGACATTTTCAGGCACTAGAAATCAGCCGATACTTTGGATAGAAAAAAAAAAAAAATATATATATATATATATATAAACGTAACAAGACGTCAAAAAATCGAAAGTTGTAACAATTTCTGCCAAATTTCAAAATGCACAGAAGTAAATCTGCAAGTCTCAATGTGTAATTCTTGCTTCGCAGTGTGATTTGCAATTCTAAATTTGTGCTTCTGAACTTCAAAAGTTGGAAATATGCAATTCTAAATTTATTTAAAAAATATATATATATTAAAAATAGGCACACTATTTAAACAAGAATATTTTGTCTATTTATAAGGGTCAAAGATGTTTGTAGGGCAAAACACTATGGTTGTATCGAGTAATTTTTCAAAACAATCAAACAAAGAAGATATTGTGATCGGTCTTTGTTAGTGGATTGCCAAATATTCTTAAAGTATTTCGTTAATTCTAATTTATGCATGCAAATGAGGCTTCTTCTTGTAATTAAATATGTATGCATTTGCATACTTAATAGAACCAAAAATCTTTTGATGTCTTGTGAAGTTTTGAAGTCAGCATTTAATTATTTATTTCTCCCTGAAAACGCTCTCAAGAGAAGGAGGTTTGTAGCAAAGTTTGTTGGAATTTTTTTTTTTTCATTCATTCTTTAATTAAGAAAACACCATACATTTTTTTTTAAAAATCTAACAACAATTCTAAACGATTTGGGGAAATTCGTTGTCGTTTAAAAACAGAGAATTTTGCTGCTGAGTATAGAAAAAAACTGATTTGAAAGAAAACGGTTTTATGAATGCAAAGTGGTTTAATGTGTTTACACTCTAGTAAGAGCTGTGATGTGATTGTGACGAGGGCGGAGCTTAAGCATTCTTCAAAGTTGCTAGGTTTCAGATAACATGGTGGTCGTGATAAATAAAACAGTGAAATAAACATGTTTCTGTGGAGTTTTGATGCTTTTATTGCTACAGTATAACTGTTAGACGCAATTTAATCAAAAATCTTTAACAAATGACCAAAATTGTCATTTCTACATGTAGTGTCTCGGCTTCGTTTCTGAGCTTTCCATCCACAGAACTTTATTTAAATCATCATTAGATACCAGTTGACTTTATTTATAGGTGAAATAACTATGATAATGGTGAGTTGTTGGTTTCTATCACCGAAATAAAATAAAATAAATAAATAAATGAAATCATTGGCAATGCTTCACCGATCCCTGGAGGTTCCCGGATCCCGCTTTGTGTATAAAAAAAATAAAAAAATGCACCATTCTGTCTATAACACCATTTGGACATTTGGATGTGCAGATGGCATTATCATGCTCTTCTGATTTTTTATATTTATTTGTGAACCACTTTTTCCTCACAGCAGGAGAACAGCTGATGAAGTGCATGCAGATTAACCCAGAAGACAAGCTGCCAATATGCAGCCGAAAGCCTCACAACTCTAATATTTACACGCGCGTTTTATTTTCCTTGTTTTATTTTTATTTTTCAAGCATCTGTGAGATTTTTTTAAAATGATCTCCAGTATTAGAATGCATGATCGGAATTATGCTTAACATAGTTTAAAAGATCACATAAAAACTCATCCCCACTGGACACACAGCATCCGAAAATATCGTCCAAAAGCAGTGACATGACACCAAGAATAAGGAACGGAAGCGCTCGTGCATCCACAAAAATAGCACATATGCGTGGAGTGGCAAGCGCAAAAGTTGCAAGCGCGGAAAGAACACACACACACACACACACACACACACTCTCTCTCTCTCTCTCTCTTTCTCCTCTTACCTGATGACGGCTGTGTCTCCCTGGCGCACGGTGATGTTGTCCGTCGCGCGCTGAACGTCCACGCTCCGTGCGGGAAAGCCTGCGGGCAGAAGAATACACAGCAGTCGGAACAGGGTCGCGTGCAAGTGGCACCAGCAGCACGCGTTCCTCCGCACCGACATCACGGCACACAACACGCGGTGATAGATCCAAGAGAAAGACAGAGAAGAGAAGAGGAGGGTGGCGGAAAAAAAAGTATGTGCGTGCTCAAAATAAAGGTGATGAAAAGCGCTCGAGTGGCTTTGCAAGCGTCCCGAAACTGTCTCCTAAAGATTTCTCTCACTTCTGCGCGCGGATTCGCTCAACAAAATTAAACGGAGGTGGAAAAAAAAAAACCGCGAGTTTGGGATACAAAAAAGAAGCACAGGAGACGCAGAGATCCGGTCCGTGATGATGCGCCGCTCGCCGCGCGAGGAGGCACAGCCTGAGTGGATTCGCGCGCACAGACCGCGGAGAGAGAGCGCGCGCGCTCCCGCCGCCCCGCTATACATCGCTGCCGCCGCTCGCGCTGCCGCCGCTGCTGATGCTTGCTGATGGTGCTGCCCCCCTGCGCGAGCGCGCGGCTGGCACGCTTTCCCGGTCGTCACGGCAACGGGATACTCGCACGCGCGCGCCTTCGCAAGCCCCGCCTTTATTCAAATGAGTGAAAAACAACAACAACAAACAAAAACGCCTTGATGCAAATATGCTGAGAAATATTGCAATAAAAGAGAAACCTTTTATATACTAAATACTAAGTAATGAAAACATGCCTTTATGCAAATAAGTGGAAAAACCCCTGATTTTTATGCAAGTAAGTGAAAAAGCAGACATTTACGTAAATCTGTGAAAAAAACACACCTTTATGCAAATGAGAGGCAAAAGGTAGGGGAAAAAGTACATCTTTATGCAAATATGTTGTGACAAAAGCAGACCTGTATGCAAATGAGCAAAAAATAAATAAATCCTGCCTTTATGAAAATGAGTGGAAAAAACACACCTTTATGCTAATAAAGCAATTAAATAGCAACCTTTCATATGCTAAACTTTAATTTTATAAATACTAATTTACATATTTAAATAATTTTTCACTTTAACTATTAAATCAGCTTATTATTTAAATGGATAGATTTAGACTTTGCAAACAGCTTTAATTATTTTGTCTATAATATGTGTCTGTAATTCTAATTAATTACATTTTAATTCATTATAAAGAAACTCATCAGAAGAAAAGATTTTCAATATCAAGTCAGCTGTGAAATATTTCAGTCAGTGTTGCCCTTTTTTTATTTTTATTTTTTTATTATTTATTTTTTATTTTTAGCTCATCCATAGTTAATACTTAAATAATTAAGCAGATCCAGTCAAATATTTCATCTCGTTTCTAAATCATTTCTCCTCGTACCATGTAAGCAAGTTGGATTGTAACCATCAATGAAAACAATCAGGGGCGCTATAATGGGTCCGTCACAGAAATTGTACCGTTTATGATCCAAGGTTACGTTTTATTGCATATGATTCTCAGAGTTAATGAACGATACTCAGTTTCAACAGCTTATTGTTAAAGTAATACAATAAAAAAAATAGTTTTAGATACAACAACAACAACAACACGAACGCGTCTCATCATTCTGTCAAGCCTGGATTAGCACTCGGGTATGTGAATCTGCTGATAAAAGTGTGTCCTTGTAATAATTTCGACGTGAACGGAAGGAACCAAACAAAAAGCATCAAAACACAGGATTATATTAATGCTGCCTTTGTTACCCCCACAGTTATTTTCGCAACAAATGCTTCGTAGAGGACAGGACACCGTAGCTCCGCCTCCTGCATCTGACACAAAGTCTCGTCAATAATATTATGCGTTTCTTTGTAGCGTTAGCGTTGGTGTTTACGACTTCTATAACGCAACAGGAAGTAACTAGCTTCACGGACGTCCCATTTTCTACTTATCCTTTAATTCATAAACATGGCGGAATGTTGCATTTTATGATATGAAACGTTGAAAGCAGGGCTGTTTTGTGGAGCTGGAGCTGCTTTGTGTGTATTGTTTTTGCTTCTCTGTGCAATCATTAAGCACGCAACTAATAAGGAATTAGGGATTATCTTAAAAACAACACCACCACCAACAATGTGCTCCGAGTTTATGAATGCTCTGTGTTGCGTTAGTCAACTGTGACGAGCTGCGTCTTTAGAAAAGTTCATTTAGACTCCGTGAATAGACTAATGACACAGTACTAGAAGCCATAGTTATTAACACATACACCAAACTCACACACACACACACACACAGATTTATAATACTCTTTTTATGAGGTTTTCCTATTGAACCGTGTATTACTGTAGTTAAATAGTTCCACCGAACTATTTATCTGACTAAATTCCTCACACTTTAAATAGTATTCTCTTCCCAGGCCCTAACCCTGCATATCTGCATACACTCGTTCATTAGCTCTCATAAAACAAATGAATTTTACGTCCTAATAAATCACGGTTTATGAAACAGGCCTATGTTTTACTGCTGTCTCCTAAACCGACGAAGCAAACAGCAATTAAAGAAGGGTGTTTTGTTGGTTCAGGGTCTAATGGTTTCGCAGCTCTCTTCCTGTACCTAAACAAATGATCTTTCAAGAAGAGCAACAATCAACGGGATTAGAAATCCATGTCGGCCAGGAGGGAATTGTGCACGCGCTGCAGGATGGAGCAGGCTGGGACTTCCAGCTCTGTCAGTTTGCTGTTCAGTCTGTTTTTTTGTGCTTTGTTTTTTTACTACTTGAATCGGCGAAATTGCAATTGAACAAAATTGTTTTGCACAGAGATGTTTGTTGGTAAATGAGACCTTTTAGCTATACTCACATGACTCGAAGAGGGCTTTGGCTGAATGTTTGTTGTGATAATGTCACGACGCGTCTACTCTGTGGAAAATCTGCGGCGATTTTGAAAAAAACTCGGTGTTTGCTTGATTTTGCGTTAATTCCTGCGATCGCGAAATCACGAAATCCTGGAGGGACTGATTGTTGTTGTTAAGTAAATCTTCGGTGACAGTATGTTAAACGGTGACACGGAGCACATTTGGGTTTCACTGATCGACATGTTTGCCGCAAATGAACGTCTGTCACATCCCACGTCCTTTCCCCTTCAGTGAATTTGCTTTTCTGTGGGGAAAAAAAAATCCAGCTTAAAAATCAGAAAAGCTTTTATTATTAAAGAATTCTATAGCTTTTAAGAGTGTGTAAACACTGTATACATTTCTTCACTCAAGGTTGTTTCTACCTGCCAGGTTTTAGACACATTTATACATTTTAACATTAATACCAATCTCTGACGGTTCCTGTTCCAGCGCTCGTTCTAATACGCTATAGTTTCTATAGTAACAGCTCATTCACAGGGACTTGTACGGTGGACGCTAAACAGATTTAAAGAACAGGTGTAATAGTTGACAAGGTAAGGAGACGTTTATTTAACATTTATAAGGAAGTGTCTCCAGTGTCAGCGCTTTGTGAAGCTGTAACTTTTTTGACATCTTCAAGACAGAGGAGTTTATACTTTGCAGTTTCTCGATAACATGACAAGCTGTGTTTTACTTTGTTTTATTAACTTCAGGAGTAGGAGAGAGAGAGAGAGAGAGAGAGAGAGAGAGAGAGAGAGAGAGAGAGAGAGAGAGAAGAGGGAACGATCATTTATAGCTGTTATAACGTAAGTGAGAACAGGACTTGTTTTTCTTGGTAAATTACTAGTATACCAAGAATGAAACACTTTTGGATGTGCTGTTATTGGAAAATAAACAACTTCAGGGTGGTGACTCAGTAAGTCTGCCATTTAAAGGAACAGTTGATGTGGATCATTCTTTGTGACAGGTTCTTTTTCAGCACAGTCACATAATGACCGCAACAGCAGGATACTCTGCTGACATGTCAGTTAAACACAAAGCCAGCTTAGGTTTAAGGGTAGAACTGAGCTTTCTTGTTTTGGGGTTAAATTTAGGTTTGGAGGTAGAGATGATCAGCATTTTCACATCATAATTTTGTATTGTGGAATTCTGCATTCCGATTGGTCAGCAGGTGTTGATTCATTTTCTATAACAGCAGCTCTGACAGCACTTCTTCTAATAGTTCTAATACTTCTAATAGTTCTATAGTAACAGCTCATTCACGAGTACTTGTACACTTATTATGTAAGTGAGAACTTGATGTTGGCAAATTGCTGTGGTACAAAAGGAAGAAAAACATATTGCACATGCTGTTGTAGGAAAATAATCCACTTCAAGGTGGTAACAGTGACTCAGATTCATCACACCACATGGTCGTTCATTATTTTCCTATAACAGCACGAGTGGAATTAATACAACTTTCCAATTTATTATTATTATTTTTTTCATTCTAAGGACTTCATTTAATTTGCTGTAACTTAGTGGCCTGCTATTTTGAGTTTATCCTTGGTTTTCAGTTTTGGCATCAACAAATCTTCTGATTCTTTCCTGGCAAAGATACAGTGGGTATAGAAAAGAATCACCCCCCTATAAAATAATCACATTTTGTTTCTTTTAAGCCTGAAATGAAGACGGACACGGTTTTTGTTTTATCCAGCTATATTTACTCAGTGCAACTTATAACATCCAAGTGAAAGATAGAGAAAGAACACCAATGTCAGAATTTTTTTTTTTTTACATCACTGAGTGATTTACCAGAATCACTGAGTTGGGAAAAGGATCACCCCCTTGCTTTAATTTGCCTTAATTTTTTAATTACAGCCTTTAGTCTGTTGGGATATGTCTCTACTAACTTTGCACATCTAGACTTTGCAATATTTGCCCACTCTTCTTTGCCGAACTGCTCAATTTCTGTTAAATTTGATGGTGACTGTTTGTGGACTGCAGTCTTCAAGTCATTCCACAGATTTTCAATGGGGTTTAAGTCTGGGCTCTGACTAAGCCATGCAAGGACATTCACCTTTTCTCCTTCAACCCCTGTGTTGTCCAGTCCCTGCTGCAGAGAAACACCCCATAACAGGATATTACCACCTCCATGCTTTACTGTAGGAATGGTGCTATTTGGATGGTGAGCTGTATTGGATTTCCGCCAGACATATCGTTTGGTGTTGAGGCCAAATAATGAAATTTTAGTCTCATCTGACCATAACACCTTTTTCCATGTGGCCTCAGAATCTTCAGGGTGCATTTTGGCAAAGCTCAGTCATGGGTGGCTTTTTTTTTGCAACCCTCCCATACAAGCCACATTTGTGGAGAATTTGTCATATTGTTGTCACATGCACACAATGACCACTCTTTGTAATAAATCCCTGCAACTGCTTCAGAGTTGCTGTAGGCCTCTTGGTAGCCTCTCTGACCAGTTTCCTCCTGGCTCTTTCATCCAGTTTGGAGTGATGACCTGATCCAGGGAGGGTATGTGTTGTATCAAATAGCTTCCACTTCTTAATAATCGACTTCACTGTGCTGCTAGGCATTGATAATGCCTTTGAATTTTTTTTGTATCCATCTCCTGACTTGTGTCTGTCCAAAACTTTATCCCGGAGATCTTTTGACAGTGCCTTGCCACCCATAGTTGATTGTTTGCTTCAGTTTCACTACAAAATGCTCCAGGAAAGCTCTTTTCATGCTGAGCTAATCAAAATGACCACAGTTGAATGTCAAATGGCTTTGTGTGCCATTGAGAAGGTGATTAGCTATACCTTATTGAGTTTACAAGTCGTTTTTAGGAGGGGGTGATCCTTTTCCCAACTCAGTGATTCTGTTTTTTTATTTATTTTTTAAAAAATTTCTGAAATGTTGGTGTTATATCTTTCACTTGGATGTTAAAAGTTGCACTGAGTAAATACAGCTGGATAAAACAAAAACTGTGTCCGTTTTCATTTCAGGCTGAAAAGCAACAAAATGTGATTATTTTAAAGAGGGGTGATTCTTTTCTATACCCACTGTACATGATACAGCAAAGCCTCTAAAATACAAAAATTAACTTATGATGATAAAAGGACTGATTATAAACGTTGGAGACAGTTATAACTGCCAAGTGGTGGACATACAAGTTATTAAAGGATTTTGAACTGATATCATTTAAAAGCCATTTTTTCTTACTAGTGATACTGATGGAACATTGGTGAAACCTAAGCAACTAAAGTTTCTGTTGCTATAAATGATATTTCCTTTTTTCTCTAAGGGTATACAAACTTTTGCACTCTACTTTCATATACATCGATCAGCCATAACATTAACATCACTGACAGGTGAAGTGAATAACATCTCATTACAATGGCACCTGTCAAGGGGTGGGATATATTAGGCAGGAAGTGAATAGTCAGTTATGGATGTTTGGGAAGCAGAAAAAATTGACGACTTTGACAAGGGCCTAATTGAAAAGGCCAAATTGTGATGGCTAGATGACTGGGTCAGAGCATCTCCAAAACAGCAGGACTTGTGGGATGTTCCCAGTATGCAGTGGTTAGTACCTAACAAAAGTGGTCCAAGGAAGGGCAACCGGTGAACCGGTGACAGGGTCATGGGCACCCAAGGCTCACTGATGCCCATGGGGAGCGAATGCTAGCACGTCTTTTCCGATCCCACAGAAGAGGTACTGTAGCACGAATTGCAGAAAAAGTTAATGCTGGCTATGATAGAAAGGTGTCAGAACACACAGTGTATGCGGCTGCGTAGCTGCAGACTGGTCAGAGTGCCCATGCTGGCCCATCACCGAAAGCGCCGAAAATAGGCATGTGAACATCAGAACTGGACCATGGAGCAATGGAAGAAGGTGGCCTGATCTGATCAATCTTTTCTTTTGCAACATGTGGACAGCTTGGTGCATGTGCGTCGCTTACCTGGGGAAGAGATAACACCAGGATGCGCTATGGGAAGAAGGCAAGCTGGTGGAGGCAGTGTGATGCTCTGGGCAATGTTCTGCTGGGAAACTTGGGTCCTGGCATTCATGCGGATGTTACGTTGACACTTACCACCTACCTAAACTTTGTTGCAGACCAAGTACACCCCTTCATGGCAATGGTGTTCCCTAATGGCACTGGCCTCGTTCAGCAGGATAATGTGCCTTCCCACACTGCAATAATTGTTCAGGAATGGTTTGAGGAACATCACAAAGTGTTTGAGGTGTTGACTTGGCCTCCAAATTCCCCATATCTCAATGCAATTGCAGCTGCACTACTATTAGAATTAGCATGAAAAGTTATGCTCATGGCTTTTTTGTGAATATTTTATATATATAAAATCAAATAAATTCCAAGCTCATTGTCCTTGCAGAAAAGTGCAGTCAGTGAGATGAATAAACTTTTTGAAAATAAGTTGGTGCACCTAAAACCATGCTGAAATATGGCCTGTCTTGTGTATGCAGAAGAAATAAACATTCTGCTCAAGAAAGTATGATTCTACCTCGATCTTTGGCATTTACGCATAAAGGTTACAGAGATGATCTGAGCACTAAATATTTGGTAATTGAATTGAACTCGAGATCGAAAAATGCCTGGCCTACGCCTCAGTCAGACTGTGTAGGCAGGAGGAAGGTTAAAGCACCACAAAAACATCTGTAGTCCTCGCACTTGCAACAGTTTGCATTCACAGCGTCTGTAGACAACATGGCAAAGTGTCAGAAATACGTATGAGGTAAAAGGATGAGAGAACAGATGGGATTTGCCTGCATTTTCTCAAAGCCTCTAAGCTGACTACACTCGCAATTCTGTACTGTTTTGTGCCATTGATAGAGAGGCTGGAGAGGGCACTCCAAGGATGCAAGCCCAGAGATTGGAAATCGGCTTTGGCGCAGGTGCTTTTTCTCCACATGAGGACCCATAACCTCCTGCTCATGATAGAATACCAAACTGAGTTTTCTGAAAGATTCATAGCATTGAAATCACCTTTTAACTTAAAAAAGATGGTGACCTCTATCTAACTTGGGAAAGAAGATAAAGATATAACTGTATGTCTTCATGGCCAGCAAAAGAAATTGGAACTGGAAAGTTGCAGCACAGATCATATTTGCTGTTTTGGCAATTTTATTGCTGTTTAAGAAATATGGTTGGTTGTACATCTTATGGCACGTTCTCCAAATCTAGCTGGGAAACCTTCTTGGTCTGGATCTGGTATACATGTATAAGGTGTAAATAGGAAGCTATACCTTATTAGGGCAGAATAACAGTATTGGGTTTAGTAGGTTTGAGTTCATGAGGCTTTTGTTGATTCCAAATGCACGGCTCATTCAAGTTGTGTTGACACAAATTCTGATGACAAATTGTGTTGAGCTGTGATTAGTTAGATGTTTCTCTATATAGTGGCACACACATCAGTTGGTACAGTTGATTCTCTCCTGTTCTGAGTCTGTTCTCGGTAATTTACTAACATACACTATACAGCCAAAGGTTTGTAGACACCTGACCATCTCACCTATATGTTGGTTGCCACAAATTTGGAAAAGCTGGAAGCACACAATTGTATGGGATGTCTTTGTATACTGCAACATTACAGTTTCCCTTCACTGGAACTAAAGGGCTCATTCCTGTTCCAGCATGACAATGCCCCTGTGCACAAAGTGAGCTCCATGAAAACCCTGAGGTCCATGAAGAGTCCTGACCTCAATCCCACTAAACACCATTGGGATGAACTGGAATGCTGACTGCACCCCAGGGCTCCTCTCCCAACATCAGTGCCTGACCTCACTAATGCTCTTGTCGGTGAATGGACAAATCCCCACAGCCATGCTCCAAAATCTAGTGGAAAGCCTTCCCAGAAGAGTGGAGCTTATTATAACAGCAAAAGGGGGAATAAATCTAGAATGGGATGTTCACCAAGCACATATGAGTGTGATGGTCAGGGGTCCACAAACTTTTGGCCATATAGTGTATTTAAGAGAAATGTTTCCTTTCCACTGACATTGTGCCTTTATATTGCTCAACAAAAAAAGACCAAATGAGTATTTGCTAGCTAGCTAAATAGATGCCCTAAATAGAACTAAATAGAACCCTGGAGCAGGGTTTTTATGACTTTTACCACTAGAAGAGGAGAGAAATTGTTCTGTACAGCTAAACAAATTTTTTGCCTGCTTGACCCACCTAGTCTCAAACATGAAGGACCCAAGGGTAAAGTGTCACCATGAGATTCTGCTTTTCATTGCCTTGCTTCACATGAACACTTGCTGTTCTGGGTTCATATTGTATTTGATTCTGGGGAGATAATAGTGCAAGGCTATCTACAGCCCATTTGTAGAAAGAAATTTCTTTTCAATTGCCATAGCTTCTGTGCATCTCCACAGGAGCTTGCTGCTTAAGGACAGACAATTCCACCTTTGTTGTTCCTTGCATAAACACGACCATCCAGCTGAACCAAAAATCTTCTACGGGTGGGTGATAAGTGCAAGAAATGTTTCGAAATGTTCTTTGCCCTTTGCTCTTTTCCAGTAAATTCCACTTGACCATCATGGTAGTGAATTGACGGAATGGCTTCTCTGCTTTCCTGCTGGGGATATACAGGTGTATCTCAAAAAATTGAATATCGTGGAAAAGTTCATTTTTTCCTGTAATTTAATTCAAAAAGTGGAACTTTCATATATCTTGATAATGATCATTTAATCTTGATGATTACGGCTTACAGCTCATGGAAATCAAAAATCCAGTATCTCAAAATATTAGAATAAACAATTTATAATACAGAAATGTTGACCTTCTGAAAAGTATGTTAATTTATGCACTCAATACTTGGTCGGGGCTCCTTTTGCACGAATTACTGCATCAATGTGGCGTCGCATGGAGGCAATCAGCCTGTGGAACTGCTGAGGTGTTATGGAAGCCCAGGTTACTTTGATAGTGGCTTTCAGCTTGTCTGTATTGTTGGGTCTGGTGTCTCTCATCTTCCTCTTGACAAAATTCAGGTCAGACGAGTTGGCTGGCCAATCAAGCACAGTAATACCATGGTCAGCAAACCAGTTACTAGTAGTTTTGGCTCTGTGGGCAAGTGCCAAGTCCTGCTGGAACGGAAAATCAGCATCTCCATAAAGCTTGTCAGCAGATGGAAGCATGAAGTCTCTAAAATCTCCTGGTAGACGTCTGCACTGACTCTTGACTTGAGAAAACACAGTGGACCAACACCAGCAGATGACATGGCACCCCAAATCATCACTGACTGTGGAAACTTTACACTGGACTTCAAGCAACTTGGATTCTGTGCCTCTCCACTCTTCCTCCAGACTCTGGGACCTTGATTTCCAAATGAAATGCAAAATTTACTTTCATCTGAAAAGAGGACTTTGGACCACTGAGCAATGGTGTTTTGAGTAAAAAGGTGTTTTGAGTTAATTAGCTGATTAGAGCTCTTCTCAGGTCGACATTGCTGTATTATAAATTCTTTATTCTAATATTTTTGAGATACTGGATTTTTCGAGTATCTCATTTCCATGAGCTGTAAGCCATAATCATCAAGATTACAGCAAAAAAAAGGCTTGAAATATTTCACTTTATGTGTAATGAATCTAGAATATATGAAAGTTCCACTTGTTTAATTAAATTACGGAAAATAAACTAACTTTTCCATGATATTCTAATTTTTTGAGTTGTACCTGTATTGCTATGGCAGAAGTCAGATCATGGAGAGCCTTACACATATAACAACTGGTATGTTCAGACAATTTTGACTGTCATCAACAGTATCCTTAAGACAACTACTAGATAATGATACACTCTCATACATGGTAATTTAAACCAGTGGTTTTTAACACCGATTCTCTGCACAGTCATGCTTTTCTCACTCCAGCTCACCTAATTCCTAACACCTAACTCATGCAGGTTTTGGTAACTCACTCAAGAATTTTAATTGGGTGAAAACAGAGCACTCAAGGGTTTTGGTATCTAGGAAGCCATTAAGAAACTGCTGATCCCAGCCATTGGCCTATCGATGGCATAACCAGGTGGCAACCAGCTATCTTTTGGCCTCTTTCAGAGTCTGACCACATATTCAATATTGTAAGATGCAGTTCATGCCTTTTCCCAGTTAGTGACATATAATCCTGGTCTGGATTAATCTAAGGTAAGCTCTTTCAGGTGTGGGCCACTGATCTTGCTGACATCATATGATACTGGTATGGGACTTTAACTGAGGAAAGTATGTCATCCAGGAAACCAAATTGTTTCTGGCCTTGTCTAATGTTGGTCATAATTTCAATGACACAATCACCTTGACAGCATTTCTTGAAGAGCAGTAACTCAACATCAACTTGACATTACCAGCTCAACAGTATTACCTGGATAGAAGAAACTTGGCACCATCAACTAAGCACCAACAACTCAACAGTGACAATCTGACACTATCAGCTAAACACCATCACATCAATGCCATGACCTCAACACCATCAACTCGACAGCATCACTCTTACAGCATTACCTCACCAGCATCAACTAGGCACCATCAACTCAACAGCATCAACTTGAACACCATGTACGTGATGCTATCAACTCAACAGCCTTAACTCAACATCTTGACTCCTTTGTCTGGAGAAACATACAATGGATATAAAAAGTCTACACACCACATTTAAAAAAGCAGGTTTGTGTGATGTAAAAATATGAAACAAAGATAAATCATATCAGAACATTTCAACCTTTGATGTAAAAATTACAACCTGTGCAATGCCATTGAAAACCAAACTGACCCATTTCAGAGAAAAAAGATAAAAAATAAAAAGCTTAGAATAACCTAATTGCATAAGTGTGCACACCTCTGAACTAATACTTAATTGAAGCACCCTTTGATTTTATTACACCACTCAGTCTGTTTGGATAAGAGTCTATCAGCTTGGCACATCTTGACTTGCGAATATTTTCCCACTCTTTTTTGCAAAAACGTTCCAGGTCTGTCAAATTGCGAGGACATCTCATGTGCACAGCCCACTTCAGATCCTCCTACAGATTTTCTATAAGATTCAGATCTGGGCTTTTGGCTGGGCCATTCCAGAACATTAATCTTTTTTTGCTGAAGCCATTCTTTTGTTGATTTGGATGTACGCTTTGGATCATTGTCGTGCTGAAAGGTGAAAATCCTCTTCAGCTTTCTAGCAGATCCCAGAAGGTTCTGTGACAAAATTGACTAGTACTTGGAACTATTCATTATTTCCCTCCACCTTCACTAAAGCCCCAGTTCCGGCTGAAGAAAAGCAGCCCTAAAGCATGATGCTGCCACCACCATGCATCACCATGGGTATGGTGTTCATTTGGTGATGTGCTTTTTTGTGACAAACATACATTTGGAATTGGTCTCATCAGACCATAACACATTTTGCCACATGGTTTGGGGTGACTTAGTTGCGCTTGGATGTTTTTTGTGAGGAAGAGTGAGCTTCTGTCTAGATGCCCCACCCCATAGCCCAGACGTGAAGAATATGACAGATTGTTGTTACATGCAGAGAGTAATCGGTACTTGTCAGCGATTCCTGCAGCTCTTGGGAGCCTCCCTGCTAAGTTTTTGTCTTGTCCTTTTGTAAAATTTGAAGGGACGTCCTATACTTGGCGATGTCACTGTGGTGCCCCATTTTCTCCACTTGTTGATGATGGCCTTCACAGTGTTCCCTTGTATATCTAATGTTTTGGAATTATTTAAATTTTTATACATTGCAATTTCACATTGAGGCTAGAAAAAATGTAAACATGATTTATCTTGGTTTAATTTTTTTTCATCACAAAAACCTGACATTTTAACAGGGGACTTTTTATATCCACCATATGTATGGCAATGTTTCGCAAAAAAAAAAAAAAAAAAAAGCTTTGGGATACTCTCCCTACTTCATTCCTCAGCTGCCTCAGTCAGTTTTTCTATACACTTTAAATGTCTTTAAAAAAAAAAAAAAAAAAAAGCAAGTAAACCATGGCTCAGGAATCCCAACCTTGCAGTGCTTTTCAACTACCAAAAACTTGCTGGCACCCAGATCTCTTGCTGAAACAACAGTCATGGCTTTCCTGGATGCTTGCTTGTGAATGTCCTACAGTATATTACACTGTTCATGTTGGTGGTCTAAGCTGTTAGTATTTTTCTTAGCAGTGCTGAACAATACTTATAATTTTCCCAGAGGTAATAGAGCTGGGTACACAATGCGTCAGTCAATCACAATTTCAGTGGCACTCACTTTAAATAAGTGCCCATTAGAAACACTTATAGCTTTGCTTGAATCGAACCCCCCCCCAAGCCATACAGGTGAAAAGGATAATAACTGGTAAGAGGTGCGTGTATAATTTGCTGAGTCATGCATCTCTCGCTTGCTACGCATGCAGATCCTATTTGTTATGGAAAGTGAGAGAGCACTTGAGTAGAAGGCGATAATTCGGAGGGCTTCCGATGTAGCTCTGCACTGCTAAACCTTGGAAGCTCACAATGCATGCTGATTGGAATTAAATTCAGTGTGTTCAGGAGGCAGAGCTCTTGAAATGGTGCTGGTTCTTTGGCAGATTGTTGACAGCCAGAAACTGTGGCCAATTATAACTGTTTGCCTGCAGATTGCAGGCTTTTCGACATACATTTGACGACGCTCGTCTCTCTGACAAATGAGGGGAAGAGAACACCGCACGTACTTGATTACTGCTGTTTATATGTCTGTATGTGTGTGTATGTGTGTCTTTGAGACTGCCCAGCAGGTTCTGGAAGAAGTGGAGATGAGCAAATCTCATGCTGTGAAGAAAGTAAATCCACATTTTGCACATTTTTATTTGGCTCCTCGTCGTTGGTGCACTTCTCCATTCATCCACTGCTGCTTTTGTGTAAACATTTTTCACTCATCTCAGTCCTGCCTTTTCTTCACACACACATACACACGAAAAGTACTTTTCTTGACCTCATAAACAGACTTTGACCCTCTTCAAAACAGCATCAAACCCAAAAAGCCTACCCGTGGTTAAAAAAAGTGTTTCACTGCAAAGGCATTGAACCTCAGCCCGAAACACCCATAACACTTAAAAAAAACAAAGTCCACAAAGGTCAGCTCAATTCATTTGACTCAAGAATATGTCACATTTTCTAAATTCTCTGAAGGTTTATAGCACAGTCCCAGTCTTTAGCAGACCTAATCCTATTAAATAACCGCGCCAAATAAAATACTGGGAAGACGTCATGGACTCGTCAAGCAACATGTCACGGATGTATTGCCGTGCTGCCACCCTCATCAGATCTCGAGCTGCTCCTTTCACATCATAGCTATTCGATATTTAATGTTTTTACACCCACCGAAAGAAACAAACAAAAAAAAAAAAAACTAGGCCTATCTTCAACCCTGGGAAGGAAAAACAGTGAAACAGATGAGTGGGTGAGAAATGGCAGCGTTCGCTACACAGCAGAGCTACTTTTCCTCCTTCATCAGCAAAACAGAGTGAAGCAGGGGAAGGTTGGGATGGATCTCAATTGAGTCTTTTGGCAAAAAAAAAAAAAAAAAGTGACAGAATACACCTTGCGATGAATATTTCACAAGGCTCCAGCAGTGGAGAGGATCTTCGACAGTCCAAGATGGCTGCCGCAGTTGAGAATGAGGACATACATAAATATGAGTGGTGCCGAGCTCGGAGTGTGTTTGTTGTATATCAGCTGCGTAGTAATGCTGGCTGAAGAAGAACTCATCCAAGAACACGAATAGCATGGATTCCGGCTTGAGAAGACTGATGCTCCTCATAATCAATGAGGCAGATAAAATAAAGAATTCCGTTGCAAGGATTTCTGTTACCATACATATTACTGCATGTAAGGAATAAAACACATCATGTCTCGCTGATATGGGAAGATAATCAACGACAGGGCGGTGTGATGAAGCTACTGAGTTAATGTTACCACCTCAAAGTGGATTTCTTTCCTACTTAATGTTACAAAGCACTGACACTGGAGACTCCTTCCACGAATGTTAAATAAACAATCCCCTTACAAGAGAAACATTCCACCGTATCATCGTGGAGCACTCTTGCGTAACTTGTTGCTATAGAAACAAGATGAGATGATTTTCGCATACAACTTGCGACTACAAGCTTCGTAGCCGCAGAACTGAAGGAGCTAAATCTGTAATGCATATATTAGAGATTTCTTTTTACAAGACCCTTCTCAGGATGCAAACAGTGTGGAAACCGCTAATGACAGAGGCTTATTAAAGCACACGGCAGCAACGGCGGCGAGAGAGAGAGAGACTTGATGCATATTCAACAGCAGAGCTGTGGTCTGCAATTAGCAGCAGTAGCTGGAGTTTGCTCGGGCCACGGGGCCACCTCGACGCCGCTATCCAGAATGCCTGCACGGCGGTGAATAAACACCTCCGTCACACATCAAATGGTGCCGGCGGCGGGGTATTTTTTTTTTTTTGAAGTGCAAATGGAAATAGATGTAAAGTCGAGGACATGTTGCTGCACTCTGCGCCCGCTTCGCAACACCAGGAGTTAGATCTTTAATGAATAAGGGCGAAAAAAGAAAGTTTCCTAGCGGCACCCTACATATGCGATGGAAAATGACAGAATTAAATTTTTTTTTATGAATAATGTCACAATGAGCTGCATGATAAAGAGCAGCTTTGGAGGACTTTTCCTTTAAGTAATTTGCGTCAGATATCAGACCCAATTTTCGGACTCGGAGAATCGCTGCCCGCCGGCGGCCAGCGTGGAGGTGTTTGGCGGATTTCGCCTGGGCGGATCTTAATGCCTCCGTTTGCACTTTGTCATCATTAAGCGCTTCTCCCAGACAGCGTCGATTCATATTGTTTAACCGTTGGCACTAACGTGCGTGTTTTTTCTTTTCTTTGTGTGTGTGTGTGTGTGCACGTGTGTGTGCTGGCTTATCTCCGTCTGGAATCACCGAATAGGCAATCGCTTAAGAGGTCTGGGGCGTTTTTGGCAGCCTCATTAATTCGGCTGAACGCTCGGCTTCATTTTTATTCTCTCTCCCGCCCGAATATCAGATCAACGTTAAGCTCGACTCAGGGGAGAGGAAAAGGGTAAGAGCGTTGAGTGATGTTTGCCGTTTCCTCGCCCGATTGATCAACGCTGTCTAGTGGTCCGAGTGAGTCAAATGAAGCTTCTTGGATGGTTTAAAGCTTCAGTACACCACTTATCATAAAGTGCCTGTGTGTGTGTGTGTGTGTATATATATATATATATATATATATATATATATATATATATATATATATATATATATATATATATATATATATATATATATATATATATATATATATATATATATATATATATATATATATATATATATGCGCATATGTGTGTGTGTGTGTGTGTGTGTGTGTGTGTGTGTGATGACCACAGGTCCCTGTAATGAATTTAATCCGTCACAGATTTGACTTTGTAGAGATGTTTGACGACTGCTTCTTTATTATTATTATTTTTTTCTTTCTTAAACATATAAACACACACAAGAGCTGAAGATGAAGTTGCGTTCATATCTTTACTCCAGCCTGTGAATTACAACAGCTTTCACGATGCACTTAAGCATGACCAAAGTTCATTAAAATCTCCATGTTGTTGATGTAAGAAATGGCATGCGGATAGATTGAGTTCACGGTTCGCGCCCTCTCGTCACCTAAATCCAACAAACAATGCTTGGAATTAAACACATTTCTTGTTCAGGCCTGTCACCAGGAAAATATCTACACGACTAAACAATACTAAGCTAATCTTGGAAGGGCAAAGCTGTATGAAAGTGAATGTCTTTTTCTGTAATCGCTTTATTATTTACTTCATATACACATGTGTATCTGTGTTGTATGAACACTAACTCCGCCCCCACACCTGACCTTACCATATGAATTGACAAGTTACATGTGATTAGTTTGCGAATATATGAGTGTCAGACAAGAAAAAAACCAACAAACTTCTAATTTCAGTTAAAATCACATACATTTTAAGTCAGTCTAACATTCGTAAGTATAACTTTCCCCACACACCTGGTAACCATGGTAACCTATAGTTGTTGGTATACTGTTTATGTCCGGATACCTTTGGTATTCTTGATTACGCAGTCTTGGTGCAGTTTGTACATTTGTACCTATCCCGATCCGCATCTATCTGCACTTCCTGCACTTTTTCCGCTCGAAGAAATTTTTCCGTCAGTGCCAGTGTTCTCAGAGTTTATTACAGGAGTACTTCTTGTTCAGAATTACAGCTTTACTGCTTGTTCAGAATTACAGCTGAGCAGCTTTGCTTTTCTGCGTCGAACTAAAATCCAGAGTCACCCAGTTTTATTTAGAAGCTTGTCAGTGTTTTAGCAGACCAAGGTCACGTTATTGCTTCCTCACCATCTTGCCACTACACAACAGACCGTTTCAAAGTAGTAAAACATGCAGTGTGTGTGTGTGTGTGTGTGTGTGTGTGTGTGTGTGTGTGTGTGTGTGTGTGTGTAAGAGAGAGAGAAAACAAAGATGACCCTGACATACTGATGTAATGCATGCTAACAGAGGCTACACCTCCTTCACTGTCACTGATAAACACAAAGGCCTCACCTCCTTCACTGTAACTGACAGGCACAGAGGCCACACCTCCTTCACTGTAACTCACAGGCACAGAGGCCACGCCTCCTTCACTGTAGCTTACATGCACAGAGGCCACGCCTCCTTCACTGTAACTGACAAGCACAGAGGCCACACCTCCTTCACTGTAACTCACAGGCACAGAGGCCACGCCTCCTTCACTGTAGCTTACATGCACAGAGGCCACACCTCCTTCACTGTAACTGACAGGCACAGAGGCCATGCCTCCTTCACTGAAGCTTACATGCACAGAGGCTGCACCTCCTTCACTGTAACTGACAAGCACAGAGGCCACGCCTCCTTCACTGTAACTGATATGCACAGAGGCCACGCCTCCTTCACTGTAACTGACAAGCACAGAGGCCACGCCTCCTTCACTGTAACTGATATGCACAGAGGCCATGCCTCCTTCACTGTAGCTAACATGCACAGAGGGCACGCCTCCTTCACTGTAACTGATATGCACAGAGGCCACGCCTCCTTCACTGTAACTAACATGCACAGAGGCCACGCCTCCTTCACTGTAACTGATATGCACAGAGGCCGCACCTCCTTCACTGTAACTGACAAGCACAGAGGCCACACCTCCTTCACTGTAACTAACATGCACAGAGGCCACGCCTCCTTCACTGTAACTAACATGCACAGAGGCCATGCCTCCTTCACTGTAACTGACAGGCACAGAGGCCACACCTCCTTCATTGTGATTCAAACACAATGACCACACCCACTTTACTGTAACTGACATGCACGGAGGCCACACCTCCTTCACTGTAACTCATAAACACAAAGCCCACACCTACTTTACTGTAACTGATATGCACAGAGACCATGCCTCTTTTGCTGTTAGATCTCCAAATATTACTTTAACAAGCAAAGAATAAAATCCACTTCCAAAAACAGAAAAGATTCAAAGACCAATGGAAAAAAAAAACTGAACCGAAGATGTAGATGGTATAGACGATGCCGTCTGTCTTCCTGTTTGCACTTTGGTTAATATTTTACTGTGTGAGAAATATTTAATGCGGGTGTTTGAAAGTCATTTCATTCAGATGAAGCTGAAATGGACTTAATGGCCTAATAAGTGCGTAATCATTCTGTGTGTGTGTGTGTGTGTGTGTGTGTGTGTGTGTGTGTGTGTGTGTGTGTGTGTGAGTGTGAGAGAGAGAGAGAGAGATAGAGATAGAGGATGAATCATGTCCACATGGGAGTTAAGGACAAACTGAGAGGGAAAGAAATGATTTAGAAATACTAATACAAATGGTACACCTGAGTAATGTTAGCATAAACCTGTGGGAATTGATGGAGGTGTTAAAGGAGTTTTGTGGGATAAAAAAGGAGTGTTTAGCATAAAATCTGTGTTTTCATGAGACTACCATGTAGCATATTGCCCATCCCCCAAGTCTGGTGCAACTGGCTGCAGAAATCAAGAGCAATCACACACACACACACACACACACACACACACACACACACACACACACACACACACACACACACACACAAACCTTTACACCATCTCAGAGGAGCTATAATCACTCGTTCTGAACCTTCATATATGAGGTCATAGCGCATTCAAGCACGCACACACACACACACACACACACACACACACACTCCACTGGCCTTCACAGCACTGCTGAATTCTGGATTCTGATTGGTCACTTAATCATGTGTTGATTCGTTTTCTATAACAGCAGCTCTGACAGTACTGCAGCTGCACATCACGTTGATTGTTTTCCTTTAACAGCATAATACAACTTTCTCTTTCTCCACTTTGCTGTATTTCCAACACGTATCTTTTGCTTACCTCTCGGATATTTCAGTTTTCACACACTAACAGGGAAGGTGTGTGTGAAAAGAGCCAGAACCGGAATGTTACAGTCTCAACACTGCATTTGTGGAGCTCACAGAGCGTGTGTGTGTGTGTGTGTGTGTGAGAGACCTTCAGTACACTCGCAGCTCTCCTTCAGAGGCTGATGGAGCGCAAACACACCCACAAACAAACACAAACACACTAGAATCCACACCAAGGCACCAAAGCACTCCTTGGAAATTCTCTTTGGAAATGGCTAACAGAATGGCAGAAGGTCAGCAGGGACCTGAGGTATGTGTGTGTGTGTGTGTGTGTGTGTGTGTGTGTGTGTGTGTGTGTGTGTGTGTGTGTGTGTGTGTGTTCTTTGTGAGGACCAAAAAGTTTTTCTTACTTCATAGGACACATTTCTCCAGAAACTCACATTTAATTCTCTCATAATACCCAACAATAATAATTTTGCAAAACACAGTTAATCAAAACAAATATTTTACAAAAATGAAAAAAAAGAAAAAAGTTTAATAATAATAAAAACCGATGTGACATTTTCCTTCCGAGCATAGCGGAATGTATTATTTAATCACAAATATGACAACAATATGAGACCAATATTTGTTTTATTTAATTTAAAAAAGTTCCATAATAAGTGGAATTTCACTCTTGTGCATTTGTGTAATTGTTCTATTTTGCTAGCTATGTTAACTTTAGTGTGGAGAAATATATCATATCATCATAGCAACCGAGAAAACACAAAACCGTAAACGTCCTCATAACCATGGGATAGCGTCAAATGTAGTTTCTTCTGTATCGTTCATGAACGAGTCGGCTCTTTGAGTCAGCTCATTTCTGATTCATTTGTTCATGTATTCAGGCTTAAATGATTCCATGGAAATGTTTGCGTGGATGGTGATTCGTGTGCTCAACTCTCAGATACGTGTGTATAAAAAGGTGTATTATACAATAGGAGGTGATCAGTTATCAGGATAAAAATAAATAATTCTTTAAAAAGACACAGACACAGCAGCACAATCACATTAATGCAGTGTTTTTGTTGCCGCAAATGTATTGTTCTTGCAGTAATGTTATTTTGCTAATTAAAAGGTAAAGTAATTTTCCTTAAAACATTTCAGCCATGGTTATGCAAAGAAGAACACTCGCTGGTCAAAATATCACAAACTTTGCTTTAGAAAAAATGGCAAGGAATCATTTGGAAATCAAAAGAATAGACTCTTATTGGTGAGTTGAATCAAATGGCAAGGAGTCACTTGGGAATTAAAAGAATAGACTCTTATTGGTGAGTTGAAACAAATGGAAAGGAGTCGTTTGAGAATCAAAAGAATAGACTTTTACTGATGAGTTGAATCAAACGGCAAGGAGACACTTGGGAATCAAAAGAATAGGCTCTTATTGGTGCGTTGAATCAAACGACAAGGAGTCGTTTGGGAATCAAACGAATAGGCTCTTATTGGTGAGTTGAATCAAACAGCAAGGAGTCGTTTGGGAATCAAAAGAACAGACTCTTATCGGTGAGTTGAATCAAACAGCAAGGAGTTGTTTGGGAATCAAAAGAATAGGCTCTTATTGGTGAGTTGAATCAAACGGCAAGGAAAAAAAAGAAAAAAAGGTGAGATTTAGGTGATTTAAGTTCCCCACAAGGATAGGAATATCTAACAGTTTTGACTTTGTGGGGACATTTGGTTGGTCCACGCTAGGAAAACTGCTCTTTAAGAACCAAAAAACTATATATGGTACCAATCACCCTACAATGCATGTCTTTGGACTGGGGGAGTAAACCAAAGTACCCTGAGGAAGGAAACCCCTGAACCACGAGGAGGACATGCAAACTCCACGCACATAGGGCAGAGATGTGATTCAAACCCACAACCCCAGAGGTGCGAGGCAAACATGCTAACCACTACACCACCATGTCTTGGTTGCAAATGTTAGGGGTTAGATATTGGTGTAGCATAGCATTAACTATCTGCAATAATCATTATTTCAATGGAAGGTCATCACAAGGATAGCAAGAAAAATGTGTGTGTGTGTGTGAGAGAGACTAGACCAGCTCTGCATAATCTAGTATAAATCTCCAATTTACAGATCTGAAAGTCACTGAGCTAAGCATCCAACTTTGAAAATGGAGCATTACACGCTGCTGGAATGAGTTCCCGTTAGACGCAGTGTCAGATGTGGAAATTCAAAGTGTTTTTTTCTTGTTCTTCTAAAACAACATACAGATCCATATACCCCGAGGCAAACCCAATCACCGTTTTAGACAAATGCTCAATAAAACAGTAATTAGTATCAAAGCCTGTTTATCTTTGATCCAGTGAAACCACAACTTTCTGGGGGAAACACCTAATATTTGTTACAACTTCACACTTTGATTGCCCCCTGTTCCCATAAAAAAACATCTGTATATAAAAAAAAGATCAATTACACAGAAATCATAGTACATAATAATCAAATAATATCACTTAAACTTTAACTGAATAAACTACAAAAATGACACGAACACATGGCTTGGGGTCACAGAAAACAAATCCACGCTCTAAACCAAGGTACTGTAGTGCCCCTGAATAAACCACGCTGGTGCTACAAATGAGATATTCTCAGTTTAAGCAAAAGTTCCACCTCATTGTCAGTCCATACAAATCCTTGTGTTTGCCATTTTTCGTTTTAGAACTTTTTGCCAACTGCGACCAATACAAAGTGTTACTGACGATGAAGACGGCCATTTTGGTGTCCACGTTTCCCCTTCTCTACCACTCAATATGCAGCTCTTAACATTATTCTCAAGGCATTTTATTTAACTGTTTATGACATACTATCACTGCCTAATTAACTAGCCTGATCATGTGAGTGGATTCAAACCTTTTTGCGTTTTCGTTCGTTCTACTGTGTTTTTTTTTATACCCCTCCCCCCACTCCCCAACATGACCTACGTATTTTTCCTCTTCAACGTAGGCAGGTCTATACCATACCTATAGTATGTGTATAAATAGACTGTTCTGTTCAAGGAGCTGTGAGTGTAGTGTATATCTCATCCAGCATCGGCTTTCTACGTCACTTAACATGCAGCTGAGTTTTGCATGTTCTCTGAGCGAAAATAAACACTCCCAGTGACTCCCTTTGTCTATTTCTTGCCCCAAGGCTAAACCATAGAGGTGTCAAAACAGTAACTCCATTTCCAGAACAGCTGAACTCAAACGAGTGCCTGAACCATCTGGCTAAAGCTCTTTTCTGGACCGCTGCTTCGACTTCTTCTACAAGTAATTGCCAGACCACATAATCTAAAACCATTGACTATGTACATTTTATTATGCTAGTTGCAAAAGACAAAGTGCTAGAGTACCTTATGGTGTGGTAATCTGGATATGCTACAAGCTCTGTATAAAAGTTTAAGCAAGAGTCTAGCCAATTTAGCAAACTGATCGATCATTGCTAACATTGTCCCAACTGGCTTTCATTCATATGACTGGAGATGGTTTTTCATAACTTGCAGACCACACTCTCAATTAAATGACATTGTGGAACTGGAAAAGTGGGGAGAAATCTGAGAATGTTTTGAAATTTCAGTGTCAGTAAACATTTATTAGTATGTCTTGAGACATTTCCAACATTATTAACCAATTAACCTGTTTTGTTAATTTGTCTTACAAACAGTGACAAGAAAACAATGTCTAACTCTCAGATTAAAGATATTAATTTCATCCAGAAATTCGCAATGTTGATGCCAAATTGGTAAACGAACACAACCCAGGAGATGATGGGTTCAGTTAGCATCATGTTGACATCTCTGAACATAGATATAACAAAAATGGATTAACAACAGTTGGATATTGAATGGGTCAACACACTATTATGTGCTGTTATTTATTTCATCCAATTTTCCCCATTCAGATACAGTTTCTCTTTACTGATCCATTACAAATCAAGCAGCCTGTTCATGGTACTGGTTCCCCGAATGGAACCATGTAATTACAAGGCCGCTATTCATTAGTGAACTTGAAATAATGTGACTTATCAAGCACTTTAATTCCACCATATCTATCCAATCCATTACCCGGCCATTAATGAAACTGGTTAGAACAGGCTGTTTTTTGACATTGAGAAATGACAGCCATGATTTATCAACAGCTATTACTTAACTCACTTAGACGTGAATAAGGACACAATTACGAACTCAGAAGTGATCATTACTGCAGCTGTATTTGAACATATGTCAGTTAATAGGTATCTACCGTATTAGCAGACAAGGTAACATGTAATACCAAGGGTTGAGTCAAATGCATATGTAGTGCAGTCCAAAAGTCTGAATTCATTATGTTTGATAACATTTAACTGGTAGTGATGATGATCACAGTGTTTATTAACCATGGCTTATTGTTAATCAACGTGCTTAAGAACATTTGCGTCATCGTGTTGGTCTCAGCGGCTTCAGTAATGAACTCAGTGGGATTCTGCACATCGCCTTTATTTTACAGGCAGTTTGGAAACTAATTGGAGCACAGTGTTTATCACGTCTTAACTGCTGATGGACCAAAAATGGAGAAGGAGCGCTGCAAACAAGCAAACAAGAAAGAAATGACTGCTCATTTTCAACAGGAAGACATTTTTCACACAGAATTGTGCAATGAAGTCAACATCCAGTATCAAGTTAGGCTTATTAACGTTGTATTACGGTGTTTCTCAAAAGCCTCCATCAACCATGCCAATCTTCATATTGCCTCTATTCTACATGTAAGTGTTTCAAAAGTTCTGAAATTTTCACAGAAGTTTAGCAAGTCAGGCCCCTGAATGGCACAACAGAAACCTATCGTCCAGAGACTGTGAGTTTAAAGCCTATCAATGCTACAGCCATCCATGACCTGGAGTCCAAGAGAGCAAATTTGGCCATGCTCTCTGGGTGGGAGGGACATACTCTCTCTCCCCTGTCAATCACACTCACACTAGTCAATCATGGGTGTTTAGCTAGTCTCACTTTTCAGATGTTGACTCAGGTCCCATATTCAGATATTTTTAAAAACATACTTTTTACCCATATATAAATTCCTTTCCACATTGTTAAGGGAGCATTTTCAAAAAAATATATCTCCATCCACATGAATGGTCTTTTATGAAAATATCTCCATTCATACGAAAGGGCAAAAGCAATTTGAAAATGTTCACACAGGCACACCAGCCCATTAGGTGGCAACTGTATGTTGTAAACTTTTACACCAGAGTAAAGCCTTGAGAATAATGTTAAGGGACGCGGATAAGGGAAGACAAACATAATAAAACACTCCACACAAAAATAGTGAAAACGGATTTTGAACATTTCTCCACCTTGGAGAGCTTTAAAAAAAAAAAAAAATCTTTTTCATTGACCCAAAACTGTCCATTCATGTTGACAGGAAGCCAAAAAATGGTCAATAGATAAATAAATAAATAAACATATAAATAAATATATGGGGCCTGAGCGGTTTAGGTTCTGTGCCAGTGATGGAAAGGTTTTGCTACTTCAGTGAAGCTGTTAGGTTCCCTCTCTCTCGCTACGAAGCTAGCGGAGCAGCGTACTTCCGCATTCCACTGAGCGCATTCCAGCGCTATTCATAATAACCCTTCGGACTCATTCATGAACTGGTTTTGTTTACTGTGCCAAGTGCTTCTGTTTTCATTCACGTCATGTCTCCGCCTCCTGTGTTTTGCCATGTGTGTTTGTGTTTTGGTTTGTGTCATGTCTCCACCTCCTTATGTTTATTGGTCCCTTGGTTTATGTCATGTCTCTGTCCCCGTTCTGTTATTGGTTCATGTTCATTCATTGTGATTATGAGTTTCAAGTGTCGCTTATTTGTGTATGTTTAAATACCCCGCTCTGTTTCCGCTTCCTCGCGGAATATTAGATTAGATTGGTTTCGAATTGGTTTGTAGCTCATGGTTCGTATTCCTAAGCTCTTTGCTCGTGGTTCCCTAACGACCTCCTTACCTCACGTGTTTTTTCCTGTGTTTTGATTACTGCCTTTTTGGATTACTGCTATTTTGGATTACTGCCTGGATTATGTGTTTTTTTTTTTTTTTTGGGGAGGGGAAACATCAGTTCATTAGGAATAGGAATTCAAAAATAAAAGGGACACACAAAAACAAAACAATAAACCATAATCCAGTGTGAATGGGTGAATGAGACACAGTGTAAAACGCTTTGCGAACCGCAAAGGTTAAAAGGCGCTATATAAGTGCAGACCATTTACCATTTTCACACATACTGTATTCACACGTAGGGGTAGTTTAGCCTAGGAGGAAACTGTAGAACCCAGAGGAAACCCACACAAACATGGATAGAAAATGTGAAACTCTGAGCAGGCAGAAACCCAAGCTAAGGCTCAAAACTGGACTTTGGAGCTGTGAGGCAAAAATGTTACCTGCTGCACCACTGTGCTATCTTACAATCCAATTGGATTTTTAAGGGTTACCCATTGGAATATAGTCTTATTTTCTGAGACTCATATTGGATTCCAATGTGTTAGTCATTCATGTGAAATACTTTTTTTTACATGCTGCTACATTATGCAGTCCATTAATGTGAGTCTCATATGTTGAGATTTTTAATTGGTGAATTTAATGGGTTTTTATGGACATTTTTATGGCATGAGTGCTACAGGCATTCTGTGCTTTAGGTATCTTCCATGGCAGGCTAAATTAAAGTCATATGAATTTTTATACAGTCTAATTTATACCTCATGATTTCCCATGAATACACTATTGAACCTCAAAGGGAATCCCATGAGTTTGCATGGAGTTTCCATGGTGACCCATGAAGTCCCATTGATAACCTATGAATTCGGAATGGATTTGGATCTAGGGATATCCAATAAAACAACCCTGCACTCTGATCACAGCCTCTGTTTATATGTGTGAAGTGGAGAAACAATTCATACATAGAAACACAACTGTCAATAACCATTCTGTCCAAAATATAAAGACAGAAGTAAAGCTAATAGCAGTAATTGGAACCGGTCCAAACCCCATGAGAAAGGTGGCTAACATCTTGACAAACACTCAACCATTCTGTCAAGCCACCCATACGAACACACGCAGGATGTACTTCATTGCAAATGGCAAACGCTTGCTTGATTTAACACCATAAATCTAAACCTAGCACAAGACATGCCTTTTCACTAGCTAACAAGCAGCCTTCTTTATTCTACTGGGCTTCGTGGAAATTTAATAAGCATCCAGACATCGTTATCTCGCCCCAAATTGACATTTACTGGCTGCTCCTTGAATTTTCAACTTGAAAATGCTTTTATCTGGTGAATTAAATTACTGTCTCCATCACACCAGTTCCTACTTATGAGCTTATTATAATATCTAATAATCCCACATTTGCAGCCATACTTTAAAAGCTTATTGCAGGGTTTAATCAGACAGAGTGTTTATCAAAAATGGCAGCCATTTTTTTTATTACACTGGGGTATGAAAGTATGAGTCCCCGTTTCTATTTTATCAGATAGGAAAATCTAATACAGATTTCATTTTCAATATCTTTCACTAATAAAAGTCAACACAGCAATCCATAGAGGACCATCTTAATTGAGTCAATATCATGTTAGTCATTAAGGGTCGTATTTGAGTTGCTCCAATAAGCAAAGTAACAACAGAAGCAAAGTCAATAAATTGGATGCAAACATGAGAGCAAAGCAAAAGGCTTGGTAATGAGACTAGGAATGCTAGGACGAGGCTTTGCGAGGTGTGAGTGAAAGACTGGGTTGTTTATGGTGTGCTGAGCCACAGGTTGATGTAAGTCTGGGAAAGAAGAATGAGTGAGAGAATCATGTGAATGTATTTTGGACATGTTGGGTTGCAGTGGTGTGTTGTTAGAAATGGAGGTCGTGGCCAAAGCAGGCCATAACATTACACCTTGATTGTTTTCAAGTGCTTGTGTTTAAAGGATTTTTTATACCCCCATCTCTGAGGCTTTGATTCACAAAAAAATCTGGAAACCTGCCAGTCGTGAACGATACACAGGCGATTTTAATCATTTAAATGGGAGCCTAGAAAAACCTAAGCAGCTGCGTAACTCAACTCTGAATACACATAACTTTCTCTGAATATACTGTGTATTGACATAACTTCTGAACTTGACTCTAAATATGGCCCTAAGACATAATAGTTATTAGGAGTACAATGTGATACCATTTGAATTGAAGTATGCACCTTCAGGTATTTCCCACAAGGCTTTCTCATGCATGTTTAAAATGCATTAGCATGAGATTTAAAAAAATAAAAAATAAATATACTCTGGGTAAATAAATAAATACATAAATACATTTAAAAAAGCATATTCATTTTTTAAGGATCATGAAATAAAACCAGTCCTTGGTTGTGTACTCAGATTTTCACAACCTACTCAATATTTCGCACTTAGTGATCATCTGGTGAAAGCCAATCACAAAGTTTACTTTATTGGAATGTCAAAAATAATTGGCCATCTTTGGCTCGCTGCTCTCATCCTCGGGTATGTCTCTTACATAACTCCAATCAGGCCTCCCAATTAAGTGCAGGTTCGTATCTCGAACGCTGACCTGCCATCTGTCACAAGTTAGCAAAGCTACCAGGTTTTCGAAAGGGAGCACGGCTGTAAGCTTCTTATGGCAGAAATTATATTCCTCCACGCTCTGATGGGTTTGGCCCTCGCTCCCTGAGTTTGCTGGAAAGGAAAAGTGAAATGAACGGACACCACTGGGTCACAGTCTTCTCCAAGCCATGGCTGACGGAGTCATGCTAACCCGGAGCTATATATGGAGCTGTTTCAAATGAATCTAAGAATGACACCTATTCCTAACATATCATGATGCAACAGAGTGAAAGAGTAAGCAATATGGAAAAACCAAACAAAAACAACAGAACATGACCTTCCAGTGTGTTTCCAGTCACAGTGGTGGATGATGTGTGATCATAGACAAGCAGTAGGTCCCTCATCAACATCCTGTCTTCAATCTAGTAAGTCTACTATTGAATCCAAAGCACTGGCATTGGCCACTTGATTTTTATTTTATTTTATTTATTTATTTCACATGAGGTAATCCCAATTCTGCAGGCATCCACAACATTAAAATTGACATGGGACTTTATATAATGTATTGCAGTGCATTCTGTAATAATTAGTATTGACTAATATTATTGATAGATGATTGAATAGTATTGAATAAAATTCTGTATTTGTTCTCAGGTTGAAACAAACATAGTTCTCAGATTTCTAGACCCTGTTTTTATCTGATATCTGAGTCAAAGCAATGCACAATCATTACAGTAATGATCAACGCTCTGTCATGCTCAGATAAGTGCTCAGCTAGCTGTCAAGCCAAATTGGAACGCTTTTACCAAAAAATGCTGACCGCATGTGGCATAGACGCAGATGTAAAAATTTAACAGCGACATGTTATTGCAGTGAGGGAAGAGGCCATTGGAATATTCCATCTCCTCTCCTAATGTAGAGAAAGAAAAGATAGAAAAGGGTTTAAAAAAATAATACAGTCATTTCATGGCTTTTCAGAAAGTGAACAGTCAACACTGCTTTGTGCTGCTGTCGCAGCGTGACCCAGCAAAGCCTCGTGCACTTAAACAGAAACAGAGAGAGAAGGAATAAGAGTGGAGGAACATGAGTACTGTAAGAGAGAACCATGGAGAAAAAAAAATGAATTTGAAGGGGAAAAAAAGAGAGGATTGAGAGTTTATTTACACCGTTTGGAAATCTGTTGAAATCATTCATGCAGAAACATAAACGTGAGAGTGACTCTCTGAAGCGTTTAAAACTAATGATTGAACTTCGCCACAATTAATTTAATCAAAAAAACAAAAAGAAGGACACTGACACTTTGAAAGGTGACAAAGAAAAATACTATAATTTAAAAAAAGAATCCAGTAATGAGCATGTTGCTTAAGAAAAAAGGTGTGAAATGATTCAGTCTACCTCCCAAGATATGTGAATGTGTGAAAAGATGCAATCCAGGATGCAGTAGATACTCAAGCACTCTGGGATGTCGGCAATAAATGGTGGGAAGTAGGCACTTTTAGACGAAAAACCTGACAGGAGAAGAGTATATAAGAAATGGTGTGACCAGAATAAAATGGTCAAACTCTCTGGCTTTCACTTCACTCTAAAATAAATTGGTTGTGCCATAGGGATTAGTAGGGGAAAAAAGAAATGTTTTTGGAATAACTCAATACTCAATGAGCGTACTGTTAAAAATAGTGTATTGGTTTTGCAGAACAACAGACAGTGGACTTGTTTGTGTAGAGCACATTGTGTTTATAAGAACAGTGAAAGGCTTGCTTATGAACCATTTCCGATTGTGGTTCAGAGGAATTCAATTTCATGTATTTTTTCAGCAGCAGGAAACAGGAACTGCCTTGCCGCTATCTTTTTATAAGTCTCATCATCCCAGCCGCATAACATGTTGCAATTAGGATGTCACCAACATTCACCAGGTCTCTTTCCACTCAGGCTGAACAAGCCAACATCAAAAGGCAATTGTGGGTTTTCCAAAAATACTCGGTGCCATCGAATGCACCCGCTTTGCAGAAAGAGCACATTCAGGAAATAAATTTGCTTTTCAAATTTGCTTAATTCAGAGCATTATTACTCCATTAATGTGCGAGTGATATGAGATGCACAAATGGCTCTGACTAAAGTGGATGCAAGATGGCCTGCATCAACATTCCCTCATTTTATCTTGTAGTGCAGATTATTACATTTGGAAACGTCTCTCTGTGTTTATCATATCCACCAACTGAGCGCTATTTATGTGCATCTGGGACCTAAATCTGATCATTTTGTGCAGACACTGTTTCCTGTTTCTTGGATTCCATGCAAAGTTTTACAAATGAGACGCATGGACACTACACACCTCCACACTTTTGAGTTCTTTGAAATTCAAGAACTTGCAAGGATCTGGTGAAAAGCATGGCTAGTTCATTCATTCATTCATTTTCCTTTTACTTTTCCTGGTGAGGGTCATTGTAGCAACAAGCTGAGGTCAATCCAAACTTCTCTATCCCTAGCCACATATTCCAACACCTCCTGGGGGATCCTCAGACATTCCCAAGCCATCCTGGATTTGCCCTGGGGTCTCTGTCCAGTGAGACATACCTGTGATACATCTCTACTGCAAGTTGACCAGGGGGCATCCTTGTAACGTCCCCCAAATATCAACTGACTCCTTTTGATTTGGGGGAGCGGTGGCTCTACTCCTAGGATTTCCAGGATTGTTGAGTTCCTCACTCTATCAATCTCCTTCCCACCTCTTGTGTTCTCTACCTTATTCTTTCAATCACTACCTACAGCTTGTGATCATAGACAACGAGAAGGATCTAGATTGTAAACTTAGAGTTTTGTCTGCAATCTGAGTTCCTGCTTAACCACCACAGACCACTACAGCAACTGTAACACCAATCTGTTTGTCAATCTCATCTCCTACACTTGTGAATAAAATCCCAAGATACTTAAACTCTTTGACCAAGGGCACCTGAAGGAAACATCCCAGTCTTTCCCGGGAGAGTACCATGGCCTTGGATTTGGAGGAGCTAATTTTCATATCACTCTCATAACCTCTCATAATCTTCTGTGTTCCAGTGAAACTTACTGTAAGTTGTTCTCACGTCAGACTTTGTTGATGTTCTACAAAGGAATTAATTGACCGCAGACTGACCAGAAATGGAAGGTACCTGACTAAAAGACTGGAGTCAAAATGTTTCCAAAGCATTATCAGGATCTCTCTTGGTACTGATGACTTAAGCAAGAAAAAGATGTCTGAAGAACTCACATGATGAGCCTACAAAGATAGCAGTCATGGTTTGTTTGTTCTTGTGTTGTTTGGCAGGTGGTATAAGAGGACGCACTGCTGTTCCACCTGATTAGGAAACAGCTTTTCTCACTCATTGCATCTGCTGTATCACGTCTCCTAACCCCCCACCCCCCATGGGTAATGATTCATGACAAAGCAGCAATGTAGTGCCACCAGTTATTTTTTCTATCCCTGTTCTCAGATGCCAAAGAGCATCTCTGAGGCCTTAAACTACTTTTACAACCAACAACAGCTGAGAATTCCAACCTTCACTTCATATCGCATTTGTGTTTATAAGTATGTATATGAGGGGTCATGGTGAAAATATACCATCTACAGATTACATCCAAAATAGCAATTTGTCTGAGACTATGGTTGCGTTCCATATTGTATACTACTCCGAATATGATTTAGTACAGCTATATACGATTTGGGACACAGACTAAGTGTTAATCTTAGGGGAAAATGAGGTCAAGGGAAACATGTCATCAGCTCAAGGGTGTAATGACAGACAAAGAAAAATGTCTCCATAACATAAAATTGAGGGCATACATATATTCATTCATCTTCATTAATCTTTTTATCACAAAGATGCAGTGGATCTGGAGTATATCCTTGGAACACTGGACATGAGGAGGAGGGCCTGGATGAGATGCCAGTCTATTGCAGGACACCAAATACACACACACTCGTTCACACCTAGGGTCAATTTAACGTGGCCAGTTCATCTACTGGCTTGTTTTTGGGTGGTGGAAGGAAACCAGATAGCCTGGAGGAAACCCACATGGACATGGGGAGAACATATCAAACTCCACCCAGAAGGTAACCCCAAGCTCAGGATCAAATCAGGAGAGCCTGGAGCTGTGAGACAGCAGCACTACCTGCTGTACCATCGGGCCACCTGACGACATACATTTTAATTTAAATGTTTGATGTATTAACCAGTCACAAATGGCCATATATCTATAGGACCAACCAGACAGTTACAATAGTCCCAACCTAGACGCACCAAAAGCATAAACAACATTATATATTTTTTTAGCTTAGCTTTCTGAGATGAAAAAGACTATCCTAGTAATATTATCTACATGAGCTTCAAGTGAGAGACTGGAGTCAATAATAAAGAAATGTACCACCATCTTTACTCCCATTGGTAGTTGCCATGAGACAGTGTCCTTTATGGGATCAATATGGTTTGTTTGTGTGTCTGAAAGCTTTTCGGTTGTGAGTATGAGTGTGTCTGAGACAAAATGAACACACTATACACTGAACATCTTAACTAACATACTTCACCTGCACCTCCTTCCATCAGCACTTCATCCTGAGTGTTTGTGTTCTCTCACATGGGAACGCATTCTGTAAATCCAGAAACTGGGCAATTACATCTTCTTCTGGACTTGAATGGGCGCCGAAGGCTGAAAAATGGCTTTGTGATCATATTGAGTGTAAGGCGAGCTGGACAGATGAGATTATTATGTTTCTGTTTGTGCCATTTACAACCATCCGGTCTGAAACTAATTTAATTTTCATTAACAGCACGGCGATTAAGTTGAGTAAAGAGAGAGAATGAAAATGAGCTATATGCTAATTACTGACTTTTAAGTCATCGTTTCTTTGCTACCAGGTTGTGTCCAGTGTAATGGAAAACATTAAGTTTGAGAGGTATGCAAAAAGTACAGCGAGGTCAAAAAGTCTTCTACAAAGTCATTGTTACTTATTCATCCAAAATACTTTACTGAAAAATAAAGATAAATCAACTGTATCTAAGAAATATAGAATTTAACTAAGAAATCTGATTTACATGTACATATATGGGCAGAAGACACGTGACCCTAGCACTCATGTGCTTTTTGAACATCCTAGATTTCCATATTTATTCACCCATTGTTGTTATAATAAGCTCCACTCTTCTGGGAAGGCTTTCCACTAGATTTTGGAGCGTGGCTGTGGGGATTTGTGTTCATTCAGCTACAAGAGCATTAGTGAGGTCAGGCACTGATGTTGGGTGAGGAGACCTGGGGTGCAGTCGGTATTTCAGTTCATCCCAAAGGTGTTCAGTGGGGTTGAGGTCAGGGTTCTGTGCAGGACACTTGAGTTCTTCCACTCCAACCTTAACACACCATGTCTTCATGGAGCTCGCTTTGTGCACAGGGGCATTATCATGCTGGAACAGGTTTGGTCCTCTTAGTTCCAGTGAAGGGAAAATACAAAGGCATTCTATACAATTATGTGCTTCCAACTTTGTGGCAACAGCTTGGGGAAAAAACACATATGGGTCTGAGGGTCAGGGGTCCACATACTTTTGTCCATATAGTACCATTTCATAAAACAAGTAATAAAGGGAAAGGAAGTGAAAACTCTGAGACATGATTGTCTTGAGGCAAAGATCTGGGGAAGTGAACAGAAAATTTTCTGCTGCTTTACAGTTCCCGTCGTTCTTAGTGGAAATTTAGAACCATCAATAGTCTGGCCAAACTGAGCAATTAGGGAAGAACATCTTTCATCACAGAGGTGACCAAGAAACCAAAGATCACTCTGATTGACCTGCGCAGATTCTACCTGGAAATAGAAGAACATGCTAGAGGGACAACCATCTTTCCATCAATTAGGCCTTGGCAAAAGGCACATGATGACTTGTAGACATAACACCATTACGTGTATTTCATTATAGCCCAACCCTGGGTCGTATCATTCACCAAAATGGTTATTAAACTAATGTTTAACCCTACTTAACCTTGCTATGCAATTTACTGTATATGAAGGAGGATTATCTGGAATCAAGCTGCCACACACAAAAAAATAACTCTTTCCATGCCCGCCATCACAATTATCCACTTTGTCACCATCAGATGACCTTGTAGAAAAACTGGCCCAGTTGTATAAAAATTTATAAGCATCAGTTCAGCAGCACAACCAGCGACCATCCAAAATTCAACCTGGGGCCAGAGTCAAGTGCAGGGAGGAATGAAATTAAACCTTACTGCCTGTCAATCAAGGCAGGGAAGAAATAAAAGACTGATAAAATATGTATGTCATGCACTAAACCTGCTCTAATTCCCTCAGATCTGCCTGAGGAAGTCAGCTTAACTGCTTGATGATCATCACCACACAGAGTCCACTGAGAGCTATACTGAAGATCACCACCTGCCACTGCTACGTCTAGGAAACCATTGTTCTCCTCACTATGCCCTGATTTAGCTCAGAGACAGATGTGTCTGGGCCTTGAAAATAAAATTGAATAGGTATTTTGATCATACGCAAATCATATGATGTTATCATGAGATTTAAATTAATGCTCGCTAGCTTGCTAGGGAACCTAACTACACAATGTAATAGGATAGTGATGCTAATTACACAATATAATTGGTGAGCATATCTTGCTAACAAAGATATCTACTGGTTATAACTACAAAATATAAGTGGCTACTTAAATTGATGGCTAATATGACATAGCTAGAAATCCACTTTAATACATAGAATGAAACAGTTTACCTAACGTTTTTTTTTTTTTTTTTTTTTTTTTTTGTTCTTTGCTAGCCCATTCTAATTACACAATATTAAAGCTTACCTCACAACAGATAGCAAATAGTGTACAGTAGTGCTAGCAATCTTGGCTAAATGCTGTTGGATAGCTAACAGTGATGTTTGCTAAACCAATTATCTAGCTGCCTAAGGTTAGCATAGTGCTAATCTATTATACTGTGTAGTTAAAATGCATATTTTAGGTTAAAGACATTCTGTGAGGTGAATAAATGTTAAAAATGTTAATTACAATGTTTTGTGATCAAGTTTATGATTAGCTAATCAAATAACTAAATTAAATTAACACCTTTCCCTGCTTTCCTGGAAGTAAATTTACAAGAAGTATTTGATATTTCTGTCATGGAAAAATAATAATTTAAAAAATAAATAAATAAATAACACCCCAAATCAACCTTGCTTGTTTAAATTCCTACCAATTGGATCAAGGAGTAAAAATAAGAACATTGATCACTTTTACCGATTAGCAAATTCCTAATATGCACATGGGAAAAGAAAAGAAACTTCCAGTCTTGTTATTTGGTAACACAGACATCATGTTTCAAACTTCGCCTGAAGACCCAAGTGAGAGCTCGTATGCTAACTCATCACAATTTCATCAGCGGCTGATGCTAATATGCAGCATCGTTTTTAAAAAAAGATTTCCTGCTGGGCCTGAAATTTAAAAAAAAAAAAAATCATGGCTCAGGAGTACCTTGAGGGCATTAATGCAATCCAGCTGGAAATCTCATTAGGATTCGCACACGCGTTCCCACCTGAGCAATGCGACGTTGCATGCAGATGCGGTAATTAATTCTGTGCAGGATAATGAGCAGCTAAAAATACATGAAACTCTAATAAAGAAAGCCATGTAAAGTTTTGTTTGAGTGTGGCAGCTGGATAGAGAGGAAGTCTTATTATCCAGCATTAACTTAATGCATGCAAATTCCACGGATTAACGATGTCAGTCATCATGGCGGATTTCCGTCTTATCGATCTTATGAGGGGAAATTTGGAGATGGATATACACTGATCAGCCATAACATTAAAACCACCAACAGGTGACGTGAATAATATTGATTATCTTGTTACAGTGGAACCTGTCAAGGGGTGGGATATATTAGGCAGCAAGTAAACAGTCAGTTCTCGAAGTTGATGTGTTGGAAGCAGGAAAAATGGGCAAGCGTAAGGATCTGAGCAACTTTAACAAGGGCCAAATTGTGATGGCTAGACAACTGGGTCAGAGCATCTCCAAAACGGCAGGTCTTGTGGGGCTTTCCTTGTATGCAGTGGTTGGTACCTACCAAAAGTGGTCCAAGCAAGGATAACCATGAACCGCCAACACGGTCATGGGTGTCCCAGTTGTCTAGCCATCACAATTTGGCCCTTGTCAAAGACCTCAGCTCCTTACACTTGCTCATTTTTCCTGCTTCCGACACATCAAATGCGAGAACTGACCGTTCACTTGCTGCCTAATATATCCCATCCCTTAACAGGTGCCATTGTAACGTGATAGCACTGCCTTATATATTGGCAAATTCCCATGTTGCATCAATATGCAACATCATATTTCCAACTCTGCAATAAAAAAGTAGACAAAAAAATAGAGGGTAAAATGAATTCATGCTGATCTGTCGTTCCTTCATCCTCCAGCAGCTCCACTGAACATCCCACAGTGTCATATCTGAGCCATGTTTCTGTATCTACAATAAACACAACAAAACGCGGCGAACCGTGCGAGATTAGAACGGATATGGAAGTGGACACAGAGCGACAAGGAACGAGAGGTGTGGGAGGAGTGAGGAGTTTGTGTGGGAGAGAAAAAGTAAAGAGAAGGAGCTGATGGACTCGAAAAGCCTCATAACAACTGTTCCGCTCTACAGATTTCTTTCTTTGCAGTAAGTAAATCCTCGGTCGTAATAAGATATGACAGTGTGTAGGATGAGTGTATGAACGTTGAGCGATGACTCAGGAAGCCAGACGCTGTAAGGAAAATGATTATCCATATGAATGTATAAGGCTCTTGACGTGCTGTCAGAATATATGACTGATTACAGAACTTAAAGTCATTTCATTGTATTCTTTTTCAGAGCTGGGGCTTAATCATCACATTTAATCACTGCAAATTGTGTTTCATTTAACAATATGGCTTCCACAATCATTATTCATCAACTTATAAAATAGCACATGATCCAGCACATGCTATTACTTTTCATGAGATACTTCATTGAGGTCATGAATTTGTAATGTGTGCACAGGATGTTGGTGATTCAATGTGCTCTGCTGTAAAGAAAAAACAAACAAACAAAAAAAAAACGAGCCCACGGTTTGAAGGATAAGCTGAACGAGCACTCATAATTTTACTCGTACAGCTCTCTTTAAGTTCATTCATAATTTTATCCATTAAATATTCCCTTCTCGAGATGCAATGTTTCTGATTGTTCGTCTGCCATTTCAACACCACCTCGTTTCATAGGCGGTTCTTGGCCATTGTCTCACTTTCCCCCTTTGTGTCATGGTTCCCATGATAATGAAAGCAACATGCTCATTTTTTGGTTCCTGTTCTAGTCCTGTCTCCACCCCTAACCTGTCATTCATTTGTTACCTGATTGTGTCCACCTTTTCTGTGTTAGTCCTTGATTAGTTTGTTTATATCAGCTCTGTTGTATCAATGCATCAACCCGAAGTCTTATCACGCTTAGAGCACAAACACGCTTAAAAGGTTTAATTTAGTTGCTTTGTTAAAATTTTTGTAAATTTTTGTTTTGTTTATTGTTTTGTTTTGTTTTTTGTTTTGTTTATTGTTTTGTTTTTTTCCAATGGCAGTACGTTGGCCAATGATACACTGACATGACAAAAAGCAGTAAATACTTTACGTTTATACCTCTGCAGCGTAGGGGATTGTCAATTCTGATTGGTCAGACTGTGTTAATTAACTTTCTGTAACATGACAGTTTTTTTTGTTGTTGTTGTTTTTTTGTCTTATTAACTTCAAGAGACAGAAAAACGAGAGGTTGGCTAGGGAAGGAGTGTTTATAACTGCTATAACGTAAGTGACAACAAGAAATACCTTGTTTCATGGACATTCCACAACATTTAATGTAACTATAAATGGATTAAAAAAAAGTATGAAATCATTCTTTAATGAATAAATATTGCTATGGTATACTGTAAGAAGAATAAACCACTTCAGCACATGCTGAATTGTTGATTAATTTCCTAGCTCCCAAGTGATTTATTCCTGACTTATTAATAGTTTATCCGGGTAAATTGAACAGTTTTTCTATCTGCACTTCTTTTACAAAAAAAATGTTGCAATGTGATTTCTTTTCTTTCAGTTTTGTTCAGTTTGTACAGTGAATTAAATATGTGTTGTCAAAACAACTGAAAGAATGAAACAAATGTTTAGCTTTCTCTAATTTCAATGATAATAACAATATACTCCTGAATAATAAGCACTGCTTGAGTTAATTGTTGATATATATTTTTAATCTCATTAAATATGAGCAGTTCTGGTTCGTGACTTTCAGACGAGTGTTGTTCAATTTCATGTGATATTTTTCACACGTAAAAAAAAAAAAAAAAAAAAAAAAAAACGGCTATAAAATCTGTTTTAAATAATGCATTATGGGAATTGCGTTGGGTTTTGCATGACTTTTTGATGTATGATGGAATAAAATGTCCTTGGCAGCGAACGCTAGACTATTGGACTTTTCTGTACATCAAAACGGCTCCAATTCCCAACCTCTCGCTCTTAAATACGTCTCACACGCCGTCCCTCTCTAGTGAAAGATATAAATCTAAAGAATCGATATTTACAAAGTTGGTGTCAGAGAGAGGAGTGTGCAGCAAAGGCGTGGCGGTCGCCACGGCGATGCTTAACTACATGTGTTTGCTGGATCGTAGCCGTGGGTGAAGGGTGATTTGGGAATGTCCAATGGCTCAATGGTTCAGTCGCTTCTGTTTGAGAGTGAGAACGATCAATAACACAGCAGGACAAAGATAAAAGGCAGAAGGACAAAGAGAGTGAAAGAGGAAAAAACAAAACAGGATTCAGGGATACTGTGGTCACATTGCCACCTTCTGAAGGAACAGGAGCGACTAATGCAAGAACAAGCTCTACTTTTTAAAATTTTTGTTTTATTTTTAATTAACCACATTTTAAAATTTGAACATAAATTCTGACGCACAAGGAATACAGCACTAAATGTTGTGCTGTTATGGGAAACTAATCAATGACACCGGAGTTAATCTTACCACACCAAAAAATGATTATTTTCCTATGACTGCATGTCTTGAGGTGTTTTATTCCTCTCATAACACAGCAGTTGACCAAATAATGCATTTAAAAAAAAAGAAAATTATTTAATAAAACAACATACTTTTTATCCATTTGTAGTTACATTTAATTTTCTGGATTTAATGGCATCCATGAAACATGTTAGTTCCAGTTCTCACTTACATTATAGTAGCTATAAACGCGTTCCCTCACCAGCCTCTCTTTTGTCTCTCTCTTGAAGTTAATCAGACAAAAACAAACAAACAAAACAAACAAACAAACATTCAAAAAGCCCAGCAGCTTATCATGTTACCGAGAAACCAAAAAAAATATATATAAAAAAGGGTAAACTCTTCTGTCCTGAAGATGTCGGAAAACTTAAAGTTACAGCTTTACCTCTGTCTGTGACAGAGTGCTGATACTGGAGACTCCTTCCATAAATGTTAAATAAACGTCACCGATTACACGTTTTCAATCCTTTAATTATCAGTCTTAGATAGTTAAGGTCACAGTATTTCGTACAGTCTGAGTGTTAGGTTCTCCCTCTTGCTACGCTGCTCGCAAAGGCTAGCGAGTAGTGAAGGGTAGCGAGTAGCGTACTTCCGCATTCCCCTCTCCGCGCGACTGCTGAGGACAGCCGGTAGCGCATTTCCGCATTCATTCACAAACTCCGCGGGACTAATTCATTCATGGACTCACGTGTGTTTACTTTGCCATGTGTTTTTGTTTTGGTTCACGTCATGTCTCCGCCTCTGTATGTTTATTGGTTCCCTGTTCATGTCATGTCCCCGCCCTCGTATGTTCATTAGTTCTCCGTTTATTGTTTCATTATTAGTTGCAGGTGTATCTTGTTTCAGGTTGTTTATTTAAGCCATCTTTTGTCTTCACTTCAGCACGGAATATTGAACTCTATTGTACCTAAGTGTAGTGGATGTATGTTCATTGTTTTTCTCTGCCCTCGTGTTTCCTGGACACTGGATTTATGCCTCGTTACTTTGTGGATTTATGCCTCACTACCCTATGGATTATTGCCGTGTTTTTTGTGGAATTATTGCCTTGCTATTTTTGGATTATTGTTTGCCTCCCATGCTTTTGTGTTCTGTTATTTTTGGGTATGTCCCTAATAAACTGACTGTTTCCCCAGCGATTGCATCCAGCTCCCCTGTGTGTTTCGTAACAGAATACTCCGCCTAAAAATGGATGCAGCGGGGAAATTTAGGACATGTCACACCACATTTTTTGTTCCCCTGTACGATTCCATTTTTTTTCCCCAATGGACCTTTATTTATCCTCCTGATGCCTACGATGATTTTTCCGTTTGGCCCCAATGTTTTCTTTTGCAAGCCCAGCTATATTTCCTTAGTTTGGAGGACCCCAAGCCCAATGAAGAACAGTGGTTGGGGTTCCTCCTATCCCGTCTGGTCGTTTCCGCTCGCCAGTAGGCGGAGATTCACCTTGCCAGTGGGTTCACAAGGCTCGATATGGTTTCTGGCTTTGTGGATCAACTCATCCAGGTGTTTGGGAGTTCCGAGTTCCAGCCCGACCTCAAGGTCTTCTTAGGGAGGGACCGCCTGTCTGATCGGCCCAGCCAGCCGTTTATTGAGCACTATGAGAGGGAGCGGGAGAACATGGTGGCCTGCACCTCTCAGCCCCGGACCCAGGAGTGCGCAACCGAGGGCTGCATCTGGCAGGCCAGTTTACAGTGCCCCACCTGTCGAAAAGGAACAGGAGCTCCTATTTCTGCTCGCAGGAGTGTTTTAAGGACAGCTGGCATGTCCATAAATGGCTCCAAAAGCGGGCACCCCCAGAGCTCCAACCAGAGATCCAGCAGGGGGTCTTCCCAGTGGAGCGCCACCTGGAGGTTAACGTGGCAACCTCTAGCCCCGAGCTCCAGCCGGAGACCCAGCAGGAGGTCTCCCTGGCAGAGCGCCCTCTGGAGGTTAACGTGGCAACCTCCAGCCCCGAGCTCCAGCCAGAGACCCAGCAGGAAGTCTCCCCAGTGGAGCGCCACCTGGAAGTTAACGTGGCAACCTCCAGCCCTGAGCTCCAGCCGGAGACCCAGCAGGAGGTCTCCCCAGTGGAGCGCCCTCTGGAGGTTAACGTGGCAACCTCCAGCCCCGAGCTCCAACCGGAGACCCAGCAGGAGGTCTCCTCAGCGGAGCTCCCTCTGGAGGTTAACGTGGCAACCTCCAGCCCTGAGCTCCAGCCGGAGACCCAGCAGGAGGTCTCCTCAGTGGAGCACCTGCTGGAGGTCCACGAGGGGACCTCCACTCTAGCCCTGTTCCTGTCGGGGGTCCATGAGGAGACCTCCACTCCAGCTCTGTTCCTGTCGGGGGTCCACGAGGAGACCTCCGCTCCAGCCTTGTTCCTGTCATGGGTCCACGAGGAGACCTCCGCTCCTGTCCTGCTCCCACCGGAGGTCCACGAGGGGACCTCTGCTCCTGTCCTGCTGGAGGTCCACAAGGGGACCTCCTCCCAAGCTACATCCATGTTGGAGGTCCATGGGATGACCTTATCCCAAGCCAAGTCCATGTTGGAGGTCCACAGGATGACCTCCTCCCAGGCCAAGTCCATGTCAGAGGTTCACAGGATGACCTCCTCCCAAGCCAAGTCCATGTCGGAGGTCCATGGGGAGACCTCCTTTCCAAGTCCTAGTCCATGTCCAAGTCCCAGTCCATACCCTAGTCTCTTTCCATGTTCTAACCCAAGTCCATGTTCTAGTTCAAGTCCATGTCCAAGTCCAGATCCAGGTTTCTTTCCTAATACATATCCTAGTCCATGTCCCAGTCCAGGTTCATGCCCAAATCTAGAGTCATGTTCCAACCCATGCCTCAGTTCATGCCCAAAGTCATGTTCCAACCCATGCCTTAGCCCATGTCTCAGTTCAGGCCCAAAGTGACATCCAGTTTCCAGTCCAGTTTCCAGTCCAGTTTCTAGCCCTGAATCCAGTCCTGTTTCTAGTTCAGTTTCCATTCCTGAATCCAGTCCTGTTTCTAGTTCGGTTTCTAGTTCGGTTTCCAGTCCAGTTTCCAGTCCAGGTCACAGTCTAGTTTCCAGTCCTGTTCCCAGTCCAGAATCCAGTGCAGTTTCTAGCTTAGTTTCCAGTCCAGTTTCCAGTCCAGTTTCCAGTCCAGTTTCCAGTCCAGAATCTGGTTTAGTTTCCAGTTCGGTTTCTGGTTTAGTTTCCAGTTCAGTTTCAGGCCCAGTTTCCAGTCCTGAATCCAGTCCTGTGTGTAGTTCAGTTTCCAGTCTAGTTTCCAGTCCAGTTTCAAGTCCAGCTTCCAGTCCAGGTCACAGTCTAGATTCCAGTCCAGTTTCCATCCCTGAATCCAGTCCAGAATCCAGTTTAATTTCCAGTCCAGTTTCTAGTTTAGTTCCCAGTCCAGTTCCCAGTTCAGTTTCCTGTTCTGTTTGTAGTCAGTTTTCTAGTTTCATTTCCAGCTCAGTTTCTAGCTTAGTTTCCAGTCCAGTTTCTAGTCCAGTTTCCAGTTCTGTTTCTAGTTTATTTTCCAGTCAGGTTTCTAGTTTCATCTTCAGTCCAGTTTCTGGTTTAGATTCCAGTTCAGTTTCCAGTCCAGTTTCTAGTTTAGTTTCAAGTCCAGTCTCCAATCCAGTCTCCTGTCCTGAACCCTGTCCTGTTTCTAGTTCAGGTTCCAGTCCAGTTTCCGATCCAGTTTCCAGTCTAGGTCACAGTTCAGTATCCAGTCTAGGTTCCAGTCCAAAATCCAGTTTGGTCCTGTTTCTAATTCAGTTTCCGGTTCAGTTCCCAGTCCAGGTGCCAAGTCTGTTTCCAGTCCAGGTGCCAAGTCTGTCTACAGTCCAGGTGCCAAGTTTGTTTCCAGTTCAAGTGCCAAGTTGGGTTCCAGTCCTGTTTCCATGTCTGGTTCCAGTCCAGGTTCCAGTCCAGGTTCCAGTCCAGTTACCCAGCCAAGCACCACTCCAAGCCAAGCTTCAAGCGCCAAGCCAAGTGCCAAGTCAAGCTCCAAGCCAAGCTCCAAGCCAAGCACCAGGTCAAGCACCAAGCTGGTTTCCAGTCCACGTTCTCGTCCAAGTTCTCGACCAAGACTTCATGCAAGTTCTCGTCGACAGGACACTCTGCTCTGGCCTCGGAACTATGGACTATGCCAGCCTCGGGTCCTGGGGGGCAGACATCATTATCCTGCCCAGGGGCCCAGGTCCACCAGAGCGGTTGGAACTTTCGGTGCTTCGGAAGCGCCTTTGGGGGTGGGGGGGTGGCTCTGTTAGGTTCTCCCTCAGGTTGTTTATTTAAGCCACCTTTTGTCTTCACTTCAGTGCAGAGTATTGAACTGTATTGTACCTAAGTGTAGTGGATGTATGTTCATTGTTTTTCCCTGCCCTCGTGTTTCCTGGACACTGGATTTATGCCTCGTTACTTTGTGGATTTATGGCTTGTTACTTTGTGGATTTATGCCTCGCTACCCTGTGGATTATTGCCGTGTTTTTTGTGGAATTATTGCCTTGCTATTTTTGGATTATTGTTTGCCTCTCAAGCTTTTGTGTTCCGTTATTTTTGGGTATGTCCCTAATAAACTGACTGTTTCCCCAGCGATTGCATCCAGCTCCCCTGTGTGTTTCGTAACACCGAGCATTTTAGCGTTCCACACAATTGACCATATCATTAAATGCTGTATTAATTACTGCATGTCCAGGTCAAGAAACCAATCAAATATATCTGCAAACAGTTTCTCCTTACCTTTGACCTTCACCATACAATTTACTGCTTTATGTCTTTAAGGTGAACCCCTATTTTTTTTTTTGGAAATCTGTGATGCACCAGATATGATGTGCACCCCAACGTTTCCAATGACCATCTTTGGCCACCGCACTTAAAACTTTTTTATGGAAAAAGATCAATCCGGAGCAGGAATTACCGAATACCAATCAGTTCCACTCAGAACCAATCAAAGTTCCTCACCAGTGTCTACATTCAGGATTGAGTACATGGATCTTTTTATGTTCTTTTACTTCATTCTTTGTTCTTTTATCTCCACCAAAATGGTTCCTCGCCTTCTAGGCCTTTGCTCTAAACTCTGCTTTTCTTCATCGCAACCTTTTGTTCCAAGCCTCCATCTCATATTCCTGCAAGATCACAGAATTACTCCGGCTCAGGCAGAATAACGATGTCTGATCATGACCTTTTATTCTGTGTGAAATTTGAGCATGTAGAGTTCTTTCGCTTCCATGCTGAAGGTGTTAAAATGTAAGACAGATTCTTGCTTTTGGGAAATGGTGGCTCATGCCACAGAACTTAACAACGCAATCACTGCATTTATTTTGTATGTAATTGCTTGCATTAGGTTGCTAGTATATTGTTACGAAGTGCTTTGCTGGAGCTTCCTGGATAGAGGTCATGGCTAAGCTGAGACTTCTGCATCCCTCAGTGATATTTTCATGTTATAACATGAAGCCGTTCCTATTATCATTATGATGAAGTGGAGTTACATGAAGTTAATAAGACAAAAAAAAGCAGTTTGTCATGTCACTGAGAAACCGCAAAAAAAAAGCGTAAACTGTCCTGAAGATGTCGGAAAACGTAACGCTTTACCTCTGACTGGTACAAAGCGCTGACACTGGAGACTCCTTCCATAAATGTTAAATAAATAAACATCCCCTCACAGAAAACTTCACCATATCAACAATTCCAGATGTTTATATTTTAACCTGTTATTATGGAAACATATTAAAGCAAGCATCCACTGTTATAGAAAACGAATCAACACCTTCTGACCAATCAGAATCCGGAATTCAAAGCAGGGTATAATTGTTAAATGTTTGAAATTTAATTGCTTCTACTGAGCGATTGATAGCATTCAGATTCACGCAAATATAAACTGTAATTAATTTACATTCCATTTATAAAATGGATTAAAATACAGTAATTAATAAGAATATTCTCAGATCACTTTCAATATGTGTCAGTGCTGTGTTTTTGAGGGTTTTTAAAAAAAATTAAATTCCAAAATGCCCTGAGGTGTTTTGGCTCCCCTCTTTGCCAATTAGGCAACTGAGACACTAGATACAGCTTAAAATATCCCCGCTCGCTCCCAAAGGGCATTTCCCTACTGCTTGGCCACTCTCCCAATAAAAAAAAGGTTGATATTTTAACTTCGAGCTACCAGGTGTCAAGGAGAGAGAGAGAGACAGAGAATATCCAGCCCTGAAATCCACCCCTGAGATCAGATGAAGCTGGCAGGCGGTCAGCGAGTGTCTGATTTGCCAAATCTGAGAAGAAAAAAAAACCCTGTGTTTCATGTCTAAAAGGCCATATCACTACAACTCGGTGAACTTTGCATCTAAAAGTGAAAGGGATTCACAGAGCCAAGGGATGGAATACGTCTCAAAACTCCCTCTCCATTATAATCTCTCTCTCTCTCTCGCTCTCTCTCTTTTTTTCCTTTTTTTTTTTTTACAATAATAAGCCAACTTTACATGATCGTGACCCCACATGTGCAGACGTCTTCTGCCTCTCTTTGCTTTCCAAGACGCAACTTTCTAACCTCTGAAGCATGAATAATTTGGAAGGAAAAATAAAATAAATAATAATAATAATAATAATAATAAAAAAAAGCACCAGCTTTTCTATAAATGTCAGCTGAATCACACTATCGCACTCAAGAGGCAGGCAGTTCACACATTCTCATAGCAGCGGCCTTTTAATAGAGCACCAAGAGCAAAGTGTGTTTGGCAAGAATTCACCTTCTTTATCTCAAAGCAAATACATTAAAGAAATTCAAAATGGAAATAATGACAGTATTTTACTTAAGTGTTTAGAAGGCTACATAATTCCCATATTAACTCTATACAAATAGAAATGCTGATATTATTTTATCATTATATTATTTTGGTACGTTTTCTTAGCATTCATAGGGCTACGTAAGCCCTTTACGACAACGCACGTAAGCCCTTTACGACAACGCACATAATCCTACACAAACATTTATGAAGACTTATTCCACGTTGTGATTTCAAAATGACATAACAGCCGAGTCAAGTGAGATTTCTGTTGATGCAAAACAAAACAAATAAGCAGAAATAAGAAACTTACATACATAAGTAAGCTATTACAATGTAATAACATTGTCATAAGTCTTTATAAACATTTTATAAGCGGCTGTATGAAACTCTACACTTTACACAAGACTCAGAAGATATATGGTCAAAGTAAATATACATAACTTATTACAGAGATGTAATAATATTATTACATAATATTAATAATAATAGAAAATATACATAGCACTGTTATTATGATTTAATATATTGTCATAAGTATGCATAAATGTTTTATAAGCAGAATTATGAAATGCTTATTACTTATTGGTCAGAAGGTACATACCATTGTTATTACTATGTAATACCACTTCCTAAACATATTAAAAGTGTAATTATGAAACTTGCTTTAATCAAGGGTCAGAAAATCTATGACTATCCTATTACAAAGTAATGACACCGTTATAAATATTCTTAAATATTTTAAGCACAATTATGATAGCAGTTACTAATTACCGGTCAGAAAAAAATCTACACCGGCAATCTGGCAACCGGAATTAAAATTTAATTGTATTATTAATTGTATTGTATGTTTTAATTAAATTAATACAATTGATTAATAATAAATGCATCAAAAACTATAAATATAAATTGCAAGACACTATTAACTACTACCTTGTACTAATATTATTATATTAGGTATCATTTTACTTCTACTATAATAAATGAAAATAAAATTTTAGAAAATAACAATGTTATAAGAATAATTTTTATAATTTCTACTATATTATATATTTTTCATGCAATCTAAATTACAGTGATTACTTGTCTTCCTTATTAAATAAGAAACATATGAACAAACTAAATCTTCCATTCAATGCATCAGACATTGTTTAAGTTATCTGGGTCACTGTGAAACCTGCTAGCTTAGCTCTATTTGTCGTGCTAATTCGCTAACCAGGGCACCCATCTAATTGATGATGAGCTAAAGAAGATGGAGAGAAACTGCCAAGCGGGATGCTAATCACACCGGTCAGAGATAGCTTATTGACTCGAGACATTTCCCCCAGGAGGAGTGTGTTCAGACATCAGGTCTTATGCATCTGGGGCTGATAGATGGCTTGCACGAGTTGGTTCGATAGTCAGGCGAGAGGTTTGCAAACTTGCTTCGTTATGAATTGGGGGGGGGGGGGGGGGGGGGGGGGCAGGAGTGGCTAGCAATGAGTACCCAGGACCATTTAGCATGATTAGCTATTAACAGAATACAGAAAGTTGTGTTGTTGAATGTTATGAAGATGAATCTATAGTTTAAAGTTGATTTAAAAATAAAACAAAACAAAAAAAACCCAACAACAACAACAACAACAACAACAACAACAACAACAACAAAAATAGCAGCAAGCAGCAATCTTTGGGGTCCAAGCACTTTTTGCAAATAGCATTTCCAGTGGCCAGTTCTTGGCAAGTGACAGGAATACTAGAGAGATAAATAGATGAACACACTGTTTTGTGATGGTGGCTCAATGTTAACACTGTTGAATGCCTTCTGAAAGCTTATTTGTTGAAAGAATTTGAGGAACAAAGAAATGACGCAGATTGGATGAATAATTCGATTTTTACATCTACAGCATCAAGAGCCTCATACATTAAAAAAAAAAAATATTTCAAGGGGACTTCAGAGAGAATTTCTCCCCAATAAAGCTAATTACATATAATGTATATTTGCAAACAACTGGTGGACAGTTAGCATGGTCTCTCTGGCACATTTCTCACTGATAGAATTCGGCATTTCGGGGCCACAGTGAATGTGAAAGAGAGCATAAACCTTAACCTGGGCATGAAATCACTTTAGCATCTAAGGTTAGAGCCTTGAAAATGCCAACACAAGTGCTGAGTGGGAACTTTAACCTTGAACTTTAATACCAGAATGAAGAATGGAAGGGAAAGTGGTTTCTTGTTGAATGGTGGGTGCTGCCAAAAATGCTGTAATGGCTAAAGATGAATGAAAAGAAAGCTACTGAGAGACTGGTAGCACGACCTTTTTGACACAAGACAAACTAGTGCTTTTGTTTCTTACAAGTTGAGAAAAGGTCGACGAAAAGGTCGTCTAAAAGGGGCGAACAGTTTTCGTGTTAGCGGGACATTTTCTTAATGCTTAGGTTCAAAGAACTGTCAAGTTTTCTAGAAGTTTTCTAGGAATGGTTTATATAATGCTTGTATGCATTTTTTTGTTTAAAAAACAAACAAAAAACCCCCCCTTTTTTAGCTTTGAATTGTAATGCTAACATTTCCATAATAGTAAAATTATGCATTTTTACACCTATTAGTCCATTCACTGAGCTTGAATCAGAGCAAAATTGGTCCTTATGACTTAAAGGTGTATCCTTTCTTCTCTTTAAATGCCATCAACAACAACAACAAACTAGCTAGCTTTGCCACAGTGCCAACGACTAGATTTTATTTCCTCTCCATAATGTTAGCAATTTTTCACTGAAATCAGTTGCCGAAATGGTTCAACTGCATGAAAACGAGGAAAAGGAAATAATTTGTTTGCGAAGAGCCAGCTTTCTATCTCCAATTAATACCACGCAGTGCTTTCTCAAGAACATCAGACATCTTGTCAGTGTTTCAAGGCTAATTGTACTCTTTGTACAAGTATGTCTTCCTCATGTTCTCACATTAAGGCATTTGGACATGACAATGCATGCACACACACACTTACACACAGACACTTGCACACCACAGATCTTCTCACTTTTGCGCAGACTGTGCAGCTGAACCTCACATTGTGAATGAGCACAGCTTGCTCCGTCACAAGGGCTGTCACTCTGTGACACTTGCAACATTACACACTTGTGCACACACATGGACACACATAATCTGATTCCATAAAGGCACATCAGATGCTATCTTAACCAGCACAGCCACACAGTAATTAAGCATCACTCGAGCACAACATGGTGAGAGACACGGTGCACACTCAATATGGCGGCAAAAGTTCAGTTGCTATGCAGGAAAATTAAAGTGACTGCCACTGGAAGAAATTTAAACACTATCTGTCTCCCAAGTTAAGTTAAGAGTGATGACAAGCTGAACTTTGTCAATTTAACCAGCTAATCACAAACCTGACCATGTGACTTTCTCTCCTAGGTAGGGCCTATTGAGCATGTGACCACTAGGTGGCCCTGAATGATTAGAATGACTGGCCATCACGCTAGGTCACACGACATCGAGTTAATAAAACACAAACCAGTGAATGTAAAGTCACAGAATCTGAAATAAATTTGGAAATGTTTTTGGTGTTTGGGTCTGAGAACATGGCACCTTTTGTTTCAACCCAACCATTTTTTTTTACAATGACCAAAATATTGGAACATGTGACTGTTTCTTGCTGCCCAGGTGTGTCGTGTTAAATTGACTGTTTAAAGAATTAACATCTCTGAATGTCAACTCTTGGTTTGAGCCCTAGGTTTCGCCTGTGAAGACTGCGTTTGTTGTCAAAAGGTTAAAACGACATGAAGACCAGAGAGCTGTCTATGGGAGAAAAGCAAGCCATTTTGAAGCTGAGAAAAGAGGGAAAGTCTGTCAGAGGCATTACATAAGCATTGAGCAGAGCCAATACAGCAATTTGGAATGTCCTGAAAAAGAAAGAAACCACTGGTGAACTAACAACCAGACATGGAACAGGTCGGCCAAGGAAAACAACAACAGCAGTTGATGACAGAATCATTGTGAGAGCTGTGAAGAAAACACCCAAAACAACAGTTAGTGACGTCACCAACAACCTCAACAGTGCAGTGGTGAAGGTATCACAATCCACCATTCGAAGAAGACTTCATGTGCAGAAATATATAGGCCATACGACAAGATATAAATCAGATTGGAATTTCGCAAAGCAATACAGAGGTGAGCCACAAAAGTTTTGGAACCAAGATTTACCTCTACCAAGTGATGGAAGAGCCAAAGTGTGGAGAAAGAAAGGATCTGCTCATGATCCAACACATACAAGCTCAGTCAAGCATGGTGGAGGTAGTGTCTTGGCTTGGGCTTGCATGGCTGCTTCTAGAACAGGCTCACTAATCTTTATTGATGGTGTAACTCATGATGGTAACAGCAGAATGAATTCAGACGTCTACAGAAACAATCTTCCAATGTCTTCCAATTTACAGAGAAATGCATCCAATCTAATTGGGAGGAACTTTATCATGCAGCAAGACAATGATCCAAAACACACTGCCAACTCAACAAAGGACTTCATCAGGGGGAAAAAGTGGAAAGAAATAAAAAAGAGAAGCAAGAGAATCAGCTTCGCTCAAAAAATCGCCTGCTATCTCTTTTTTTTTTTAGAAAGAAAAAAGCCAGAGCCATTGGGTAGATAAATGTTAGCATATCATTTGTCTTAGCCAATTTTTCACAGTTGCTAAAAAAAAACATGCTCAGTTCAGAGTTCAGAGTTCAGAGTTCAACATGCTATATTTACTAATCCATCTCTGCTGCTAAGGTGCAAAATGTTGCTTGGCATTACTAAATCAACTTAAGTACACAATAAAATAGAGAAACAAAACCAAAGAGTAAGAGTCTAATATTAGCTAGCTAGCAACATCGCCTGATTGTTGCTCCACCCACCGCTTAAGATGACTCGAGTCGAGAAATGATCCAATTCGACTTTGATTCATCGTTTATGATCCGTTTGTTAGCCACTATTTCTAATTAAAATGTTTCAGCGTGAATAAAACAGTCGTGCTCCAAAGGCCTGCTTATACCCTAGATAAAAACTTAAGAGAAAATGTGATGCACCCTGAGACCGTCCAAATTCAAGGGGAAAATAAAAAGAGCTTTGATCGTGAGCACTTTGAAAAAGTTCAGTCGGGCTTCGGCTTTGGCAGGAGATGAAAAACGCAGCCTGAGTTTCTCTGCAGCTTTCTCACCCGCCTTCTTTCATATTACGGGACAAAAGAGTAAAAGAAGAAAAAGAGTCAAGGGGAAAAAAAAAGATGCACAGAGCAGAAACTATGGAAATTACTCGCCTGCATGAAGACCCTGAGAGCGAGCCGCCCTCTCGCTTTCTAAAGGTGATCTCAGATCCTAGAGCGTAAGCCCGAAACCCTAAACCCTTTGTAGTTGCAGAGGGATTATGGGTAAGCTTGTGCCTAGCTCTTCCGTTGAAGTGAACTTAACAAAGTTGATGGAAGACGGTGTAATGTCCAACATGGCGCTGAATCTTATACACCACATATAGTTTTGCAGTGGAGCCGTATTTCTTTGGAAGTGAACAGAATCAGTCTCAAAATCATCCCGAGTAACTCAGCGAAGAAGAGGCAGTGAAAAATAATGACATAACATGAACTGAGTTATTCTATTTTTTGGTTCCGCCCACAATTTTAGTGTGACATTTAGGCAATAACACATTTAGGCATTAAGTCGCTGCACTTTTAAGATGAAAGATTCTTTAAGATTGTCTTTAAAGTGATTAGTACGGATTAATCTTGATCGATCTTACCAAGGATGTGAGCTAAGTTTAAAAAGAAAAGAAAAAAAGAAAAGGTCAGTGTTAATTACAGGCTGACTTTAAAAGCAACAGCAACAACAACAACAACAACAAAAATCTCCCGTTAAAGGAAACACAATCCCACTTCCTTCTTGGAATGTGACGTCGCTGCTGAATTTCCCGGATTGGAATTCTCTCCCACGTTGGGCGCCATCTGTACTGTATGCACTCAGGACCATAAATATTTGGACAGTGACACATATTAAGAGTTCCCATGAGCAGCTACCAAATGCAAAGTCAACGCTCGGAATCAACTCCAGACCATTTATCTCCTTAATTTGTCACGAAATAACGAAGAAACACCTGATCATGAAACTGCTTATCAGTCGACTGTCCGATGACTTTTGAGCGTGTGGAAACGGAGGGACTCTGTAAAAAAAAAAAAAAATGGCTGGAATTCTTAAACATTGAATTAAAGCTAAAAATCTACACTCCTTCAATCACATCTCGATCGCTTCATTTCAAAATCCGGTGTGGTGTTGTACAGAGGCAAAACGACGAAAACATGCGTCGCTGTCCAAATACTTATGGACCTGAGTAGCTGTGATCCAAGCGGATTAGGATTGTAAGTCATCCGGTGAGTAGAATAATGGGAAGTTGGACAGGGTGCGATTGCGTTGTGTATCGTCAGCTATCCGAGCCATCTGTTCTTTAATCGAGTCAGCAGGAGAAAGATGAAGTGATGGACATGGGTGTGCAACCCTGGACCGGTTTGCCCTTTATAAGACACAACGTCTTCATCCGCTGTAAAAAAAAAAGTTATTCATGCTCACAAGAAGAACTCTGTGAACTCAAAAAAAAAAAAAAGCTTCGATGAATTATTCTGTTTGACTTAGTAAAAGATTCTTATTTAATCTGGGTAGAGTATCCTTTCTATATGTCTACTTGATCTCTCTCGGTCTTTCACTCTCTCCAAATATACGTCAGGTACGGAGGAAAATTAAATGAATCACCGATGTGGCCCAGCTTTTCGGACCTCAGAACATTTGGCTTGTTGTGCTATGCTTGGTTAGCCGCCGCTAAAGGTCAAAACAGGATGCGGTACCTCAGAGAGACAAACAATTTAATGAAATGTCAGCGATCTGCCTGACATTACCGTTGCCTGGCACGGTATCCTCTTAATAAAAGCCTGTCCGGACGATTTTCGGGTTCGGGATGAAAAATAAACGAGCCCTTATTAGCTAGCTCTCCTGAGGAAAGGCTAACGGAGTTAGCAGCGTCCCGGCTGCGTCCTATTCATCACTTAATATCTCTGTAAGTGCACAGATTGTTTGGAGCAGTGCAGCGGCATCAATCATGCTCAACCTGACAGCTAACGGTGCTTTCGTCCTCTGCGGTTCTGGACCGAGTCCCCGGGGCCAGCCGTCTGTTCTGTGGCTAATGCTAACGGCCAGCGTTTGAGACGTTGCTGGCTGACACGTTGCACATGCTATAAAGCAATCTGCCAGTCATACGAGTGCTATAGGGAAAAAGAAACATGGCAAAACGATAAAATATACAACACAAGGCAGCTGTCGAGATATAATGGGCCTCTGCTTGCATTCCCCCGCTGGAAATCTAGTTGCTGGAGACTTTTCGTCTACTTTTTTTTTTACACTCTACTCTGAGTGTGTGTAAGGAGTAAATTTGCATGTAAGGAGACTCACTAATGCGAACCTCGATTAATTGGTATCATATAACTGCTGATGAATTACTCTGATTTTATATATGGAGTTTAAATCACTTATTTATTTCAATGACGCAGCAATTTAATGAATATTTAGCTGTTTAAATCCAAAAGATAGTCATACAGTAAGACAAATAAGACTATCCATTCAATTAGGGGAAATGTAATAGCGTAAAAGAAATAGTAATGGTGCCCTATAAAAGGAGGAGGAGTTAGTGTGTGTCTATGGTAGCTGGCATGTTGCAATGACTGAGCTGCATAATGATGACATAACATGATGGGGTTTTATGTTTTGGTTCATCTTACAAATTTATTACTTACTTTAAAATATCTATATTATTTCCGAAGCCATTTAGAAACAAGGAAGAACGTCACTGAAATGTTTACGTTTTAAGATGAACTGTGCACCAAGGACTAATCGGACCAAGGACAAAAAACAAACAAAAAAACAAACAAAAAAAAAACCCATTAGTTTTGATTTCAGGTTGTCTTTGAAATAAGCAAATCAGAAAAAAAAAATCGCTGAACTGCATTACTGGAAGATTTAGTCACCGTTTAGTCGTGATTTTATTATTTTCAGCTCTCTGAGCTTTGCCTTTTATGGAGTTTTGTGGGTGTGGCTAAATACAAATCAGCTATGCTTTGAACATGCTTGGGAATTTGCGGCTGATTTATGAACACACACACACACACACACACACACACACACACACACACACACACACACACACACACACATGTATGTTTTATTCCGGATGAATCAAATCTGTGAAACTTTTGCAATTATTTATTTATACATTTTTAATATTTCAGTGATACACACACACTGTACGTATACTGTAGGAATTTCAATAGGAAGCGCAAACAGAAAGTACATACAGTACATCCTTCTTTCATCTTTGCGCTCCCTCTTCATCAGACGTCGTTCTGACCTGCAAGCGTGTATAAATTAGTCAGGACAGCACAGGTTTGAGAAGTTCAGGAGGATTGCTCAAAGAGAGCGGAGAAGAAAGGAGAAGAAAGAAGTGTTTCCTTGGGGCAAGTGTGGAAAGAAATGTGCAAACGTGGAAGAAGAGGAAGAGAGCTGGGATAATAACCGCACAACTTCACGCACATACAGACACACTGCATACAACAGGCTTGAAATATTTATTACATGAAATGCTGAGGTTTTGGAATTCATCACACAAAAAGTAAAAGAGGAACTAACGTGAAATAAACGTAGATGAGATAAGGATTTTGTCAGCCGTTATGTCTAAGGTAATTGTTTACAATATCTGGCTGTTATGCTATGCTGTTTATCAGACTCGATTTAAGAGAAAAATGTTTTCTGTCATCATTAAATGGGCCATCATCATTCCACTGTGGACGTGTCCCAAACCAAACACCATCACAAATACCTCACCCATGTACATCCCCATATTCACTATATAAACTACATAAACACCATATCATGACTCACCACCATCAACCCATTTTGGACGTGCCCCAAATCACACACCCTATTCATTATATAGTCTGCCTTAACAGCATCACAAATGTCTCATCAGTTCACTGTTGACGTGTCCTGATTCACACAATGTATTTGCTACTGCATACAGGCTACAAAATCACCCTCATCAGTCCACTCTTGACGTGTCCCAAACCACACTCCCTATCCAGTACAGTATGTAGGCCACAAAAACACCATTGCAAACGTCTCGCCCTCATCAGTCTGCAGTGCATGTGTCCCAATCCCAATCCACACTCCCTATTCACTGTGTAGTACACATAAACACCGTCACAAACACCAGACGATCATCAGTCCTCTGTGGACGTGTCCCAATTCACTAAAACAGACCTTGTGCAATCTACAGGCCATGCATACAGTACAGGTACACTTCTAGTGTACATCATACAGTGAGGGAAAAAAGTATTTGATCCCCTGCTGATTTTGTACGTTTGCCCACTGACAAAGAAATGATCAGTCTATAATTTTAATGGTAGGTGTATTTTAACAGTGAGAGACAGAATAACAACAAAAAATCCAGAAAAACACATTTCAAAAAAGTTATAAATTGATTTGCATTTTAATGAGGGAAATAAGTATTTGACCCCTTCGACTTAGTACTTGGTGGCAAAACCCTTGTTGACAATCACAGAGGTCAGACGTTTCTTGTGGTTGGCCACCAGGTTTGCACACATCTCAGGAGGGATTTTGTCCCACTCCTCTTTGCAGATCCTCTCCAAGTCATTAAGGTCATTTTCAATGCCCTGGCTGAGGGAAGGAGGTTCTCACCCAAGATTTGACGGTACATGGCCCCGTCCATCGTCCCTTTGATGCGGTGCGGTTGTCCTGTCCCCTTAGCAGAAAAACATCCCCAAAGCATAATGTTCCCACCTCCATGTTTGACGGTGGGGATGGTGTTATGACTTGGGGTCATAGGCAGCATTCCTCCTCCTCCAAACACGGCGAGTTGAGTTGATGCCAAAGAGATCTGACCACACCTGACCACAACACTTTCACCCAGTTCTCCTCTGAATCATTCAGGCAAACTTCAGACGAGCCTGTACATGTGCTTTCTTGAGCAGGGGGACCTTGCGGGCGCTGCAGGATTTTAGTCCTTCACGGCGAAATGTGTTACCAATTGTTTTCTTGGTGACTATGGTCCCAGCTGCCTTGAGATCATTAACAAGATCCTCCCGTGTAGTTCTGGGCTGATTCCTCACCGTTCTCATGATCATTGAAACTCCACGAGGTGAGATCTTGCATGGAGCCCCAGACCGAGGGAGACTGACAGTTATTTTGTGTTTCTTCCATTTGCAAATAATCGCACAAACTGTTGTCACCTTCTCACCAAGCTGCTTGGCGATGGTCTTGTAGCCCATTCCAGCCTTGTGTCGGTCTACAATCTTGTCCCTGACATCCTTGGACAGCTCTTTGGTCTTGGCCATGGTGGAGAGTTTGGAATCTGATTGATTGATTGCTTCTGTGGACAGGTGTCTTTTTCAGGTAACAAACTGAGATTAGCAGCACTCCCTTTAAGAAAGTGCTCCTAATCTCAGCTCATTACCTGTGTAAAAGACACCTGGGAGCCAGAAATCTTGCTGATTGATAGGGGATCAAATACTTATTTCACTCAAATCAAATCAATTTATAACTTTTTTGAAATGCGTTTTTCTGGATTTTTTTGTTGTTATTCTGTCTCTCACTGTTAAAATACACCTACCATTAAAATCATAGACTGATCATTTCTTTGTCAGTGGGCAAACGTACAAAATCAGCAGGGGATCAAATACTTTTTCCCCCCACTATACATTTGGACACTAAGCAGTGCATTGTGGGATCTCCAATAGTGAGCAGGATATTTTCCACGATGCTTTCAGACAAGGAGGGCTTACAGAAGAGTGCACTAGGTAGTGAAGAGGATGTTGTTTTGGACAGAGCAGCGCTAAGGACACCAGAGAGAACAAGTGTGTTGTACCTTTAAACAAAACAAAACCATCTATCAGTGTTGAGCCTATTTTTATGTTTTGCAGACGTTTCTTTATTTCTTTCTTTCTTGTTTTTTTTTTTTTTTTTTTTTTTTTTTGCACATGATTCAAATGGAACTGCTGTTGCATCAGAGGAAAAAAACAAACCCATTTAATCAAGTGGTGTTTTTTTTTTTTTTTTTTTTTTTTTTTTTTTTTAATGGCGAAAAAAGAGACTCTCACAAAAAGAGACTATAGTCCTTATTTTCATCCATCAACACATCCGTTTGCATCCGAGACTATATTTAGAAATTTGTGTTAAATGGCTGGGAGTTTTTTTTTTTTTAAAGTTTCCAATCGTTTCTTTAATGCACTGTCCTTGAAAAAGGCAAAGTTGGAGTGCGATGTTGAAGCCAGCTGTAATCTACTTTCAAATGATTGATGTGTCTAAGCATCTGAAGACATGAAGCATTTTCTCCTCTACCCTACTTTTACACCAGCCTCATGAATTCTAACAAGCGAGACCCATTTTGTTGCGCTCCATATGAATGAAGTCACTAACCCCACCCCCTCACCCTAGGGCTGGTGTATATCATTTGTAGACATTTTTTGTGTCTATAAAACACGCCATCAAATATCATGTCCATGTAGGGAAGAAAACACACCATGTTGCATTGTTATATGAATGTAATCAAGGACGGCGTGGTGTGATGAAGCCGAGTTACTCTTATTTATTTAAAATACAGTTGCCGAGAAACCACAGAGGGTGGTAAACACTTTTTGACCAATCAGACTCGAGTTCAGAAGCCCTGTGGTATAAATGTTTTTTTAATAAACTGAAATTCACAGACAGTTTTTTTTTTGCTTGCACTGGAGCCATGCACTGTCCATGAATATTCATAAGCATAACCTCGATGCTTATTAATATTCATTAGCATGCTAATGTCTTTCTTAATAAAGAAAGAAGCATTTTGTACCTTTTTTTTTCCTGTGAAATCATCTTGAAGTAAGATGTTGCTGTTTCACATTTGGCTCATTCATTATGCAATGCCGTAAGCCGCACAGGTTTTTTCAATGCTGTCCTGAGAGAAATGTTCATGTGGAAGAAATGCCAACTTTACCGAGAGATTATGATTTGTTTTTGAGGAATGGTACAGTTTCCGCCTCTTTTTACCCATCACACTGAGCTGTGCACAAACTACATACCTGTGTAGCATGCCAAATCACATATTAGCATACTAAATAGTGTAGGAAAATTGTTAGAGTTTCCCTCGATCTCGGAGTTCGCTACGCGAACACTTCCGCATTCCACGCTTCGCGCCACCAGGAAGAGTAGTGCGAGATTCATTCTCAAAAAACCCCACTGGACTATGCATTTCATGAACTCTCCCTTTGTTTATATCACCATGTGCTTGTGTTTTGGTTTACGTCATGTCTCCGCCTACTTTATGTTTATTGGTTCTCTGGTTTGTGTCATGTCTCCGCCCCTGCTCATTCATAGGTTTGCCGTTTATGGTCTACTGATTTGTTTCAGGTGTTCAGTGTTTAACGTCTTTTGTCTTTGATTGTTCTGTGTATATAAACCTCATTCCGTTTCTACTTCCTCGTGGAGTATTATCAATGAATACAGCTTAGTGTGGTTTTGTTTACCACGCGTTCCCTGGATTTTGGATTACTGCCTTACCATTTTGTGTATTACTGCGTACCGTGCTTTTGTGTTGTGTTTATCCCTGTTCCTTTAGTTTTGACTATCCCTAATAAACTGAATATTTCCCCTGCGCATGCATCCTGCCTCCCTCCGTCTGTGTTATATAACAAAAATAGTTTGCTACCGACTGTTATTGTAAATAGTGGAGTAGCTTTTACTTAAAATGATGGGATGTATCCTGGTACGTGGTTTGGGATGCATCCTGAAAACTGGGAAAGTCTACAGTTGAGGTCGTAAGTTTACATACGCCTTGCAGAATCTGCAAGGTGTTAATCAGTTGAAAAATAATAATAAGAAGAACGATCATAAAAATTGCATGTTTTTATTTAGTACAGCCCTGAATAAGCTAGTTCACATAACAGATGTTTACATATAGCCCACAAGACACAATAATAACTGAATGTACACAAATGAACCAGTTAAAAAGTTGACATACGCTTGATTCTTAATACTGTGTGTTGTTACCTGGATGATCAACGACTGTTTTTATGTTTTGTGATAGTCCCTTGTTTGTCCTGAGCAGTTAAACTGCCCACTGTTCTTCAGAAAAATCCTCCAGGTCCTGCACATTCTTTACTTTTCCAGCATCTTCTGTATATTTGACCCCTTTCCAACAGCGGCTATATGATTTTGAGATCCATCTTTTCACACTGAGGACAACTGAGGGACTCGTACACAACTATTACAAAAGGTGCAAACATTCACTGATTCTCAAGAAGGCAACATGATACATTAAGAGTCCAGGGGGTGTAAACTTAAACTTAAACAGGATGATCGGTGTAAATTGTTATTATTTTGTATTTCTTTTTTTCATTTAGTACCGCCCTTCAGAAGCTACATAAGATATTTGCATGTTTCCCAGAAGACAAAATAATAACAATTTACACCAATCATCCTGTTCAACACCCCCGTGTTGCATCAGTGAATGTTTGTACCTTTTCTAATAGTTGCGTAATAGTTGAGTTCCTCAATTGTCCTCAGTATGAAAAGATGGATCTCAGTCTCAATCAAATACCCGCTGTTGGAAGATGCTGGAAAAGCAGTGGGCAGTTTAACTGCAGGACAAACAAGGGACTCGTGAATAACTATCACAAAACATAAAAACAGTCGTTGATCATCCAGGTAACAACACACAGTATTAAGAATCAAGCGTATGTAAACTTTTGAACTGGTTCATTTGTGTAAATTCAGTTATTATTGTGTCCTGTGGACTCTATGTAAACATCTGTTTAGAGAGGGCAGAACTAAAAAAAAAAAAAAAAAAAAAAAAAGAAATTTTTATTATCCCTCTTAACAACAGGAGAATTGCAAAATGCATGAAGTTTTGAACTCAATGTGAAGGTCTGGTGATCCGATACAAACTGAAGGAAGGGGGGATAAAAGGTCACAATCAATTGTTGTCTAAACTAAACAACTGTTATAACAAAAGTCATAAGCAAATCAAGTAACTCGTATATTTTCCACAAGATGTCAGAATAGATGAACAGTCACGTGACCAACGTATAGACTCTCAGCTACTTTAAGGCTCTCGACTGAACAACTGAACTTATATTTTTGATTTTTATGAGATTACAAATAGCAGATTGAACGTGAAGGCCTGAAGATGATAAGTGATCCATTACAAATGTGTCTGTCAGAATACAAAAGGCGGAATAGCGGGCGCACGAATTCCTCTTTTGATAGGTCTTTCAGAAATAATTGTGAAGAAACCTGAATAACTGCACTTAGTCTGGTCATTACCTCTGGGGTAACACTGGTCCCTTTGCTACTTAAAGACATTTAATTCCTGTATTAAAATGAGAACAGCCATAATGAGACCGTAATGAAAACGAAAAAAATAAAAAAATAATAATAATAAAAGTAAAAAAAAAGGGAAAGAATCAGAGAGCCTGTCTTGACATCTTGAACGGTCTCATTTTATTATTTGCTGAGCAAGAAAAGTTTTTAAATGTCAGTTAGACAGAAATCAGGAAATACGAAGGATGGAAAATAATACATTTCAAAGAAGGGAGGACAGATTACATCGAAAAATCTTACACTCCAATTAAATCGGCTTTAATTTACCGTCACTGATTTGCAGTTGTAATTAAAAGCTGATGGACGGAATTTGATCGAAACAGAACTGGACCGAGTAAGAGATTAACATATTATTGTGAAAGCCTGCAGTTTAATCAGGTCTGATCACTTTTTAAAAAAAAAATGTTATATCTTGTTTCATATAACAGCGCTGTCATATAATTGTGTTGATTTTTTTTCATCAAAATACAGGCTTACAGTGTATTAATACACTTGTTCTAATACACTATCTTTTCTATATTTTTCGTAACGAAGAAATTATATAATTGTTGACATTTTCTGTAAGTAGATGCCTATGGAAGGAGCCTAAAGTGTCAGTGCTTTCAAGAGTAAAGCAGTTTTCTGACCCAGAAAAGTCTTTAGGATGGACGATGTTGTGTTTTTGTGGTTTACAGCTGCTATAATGTAAGTAATAAGATGAATTGTTTGCAAATTGCAAAGACTCTGTGACATGCTGTTATTGGAAAATAATCAACTTTAGGGTGGAGATTTTTATTTTAGTTTTTATTTTAATTACCTTAATCAGAATTTCAATTATTTTCCCCCTCAGTTTAATACAGGTTCAGTTACAATCGTTTCTAGATTTTTAATTTTACTTCCCCCCCCCCCCCAACAGCTTTATTCTTACAAAATCTTTCATGCTTCTTCAAATTTCTGTGTGATCTTGTTGCTTCTTCTGTTTTCTATACTGGAAACCTTTGCCGTAAAAGAAAGAGCATCAGGTACTGGGAACTCAGTGCCGGGTTTATCTACGCTTGACGTTGTGGAGAAGCGGGAAATAAGCACTTCGGCCCTTTGAACTTTTAGCGATTTTTGCCAAAACTCTTCCTCTACGTCTTATTCCAGCAGGAGGCCTTTGAAGTTGTGCTCAGAGACGGAGCTCGTGCCTCGAGGGCCGAGACGGCCAAATCAGTCAAAGAACGTCATGTTTTATCCTGAATTTTCTGCAAATTTTCAAGGCCCATGAAGTTCATACCAATCAGTGAAGAGAGAGAAATGAAAGGTTGCGGATTTATGCGAAGTCAACTCGATGTGAGATTTAGGGCCTTGTTGGTGGAATCTTTTACACTCTGCTTTAGAATTGTTTTTTTTTTTTTTTTTTTTTTGTCCTTGTGTGTACGTGCTATGCCCAAACAGATGTGAGATTCGGAATACACTTGACAACATGAATGAACTTTAAGGAACCCGGGAGACTGACTATTTTCCTCACCACACTAACACATTCATTCTCACGCAAATTAATTTGACAGGAAATACACTAATATGCACACATGAACATTCTCCCTAATACACACTTACTCATCATGAAAGCAACTCACTGACTAATACACACACACACACACACACACACCCCTAATAAACAGGTATCTCCTGATTAGGTTGTGTCTTCCTGGGGATTGGGAGAGAAATTAAAGCTGAGCTCTCCAGAGGAGACATGTTTACTGAGTGTGTTTCCCATCGCTTTCAAAATCACACCATCTCCTACGGGATAGCAAATTACCTCCAGCGCTCACTCACACCCCGGGTCGAGTGTGTGCCGACATGTTGTGTCAGCAGACACACACACATATACACACACACAAAGAAAAGGTCCATTTAGGCGAGAAAGCTCAGGAGGATGAAGCTGTCAGCTCCTTTATATAAGAACTAGAAAATGATTTAGATATATATTTTTTTAATCCAAGTGACATTTCTCATTTATGCTAACAGGCCAAATGCAGTGCCAGTTTTAAAACGGTAACGGAAACACCAGGAATTCAAAAACACTGAACTTTTATTTTCCACTTCCACAGGAGAGTTTTTATATAGGAGCTATGTTGAGATCATACTCCTCTGGCCCCCCACTGGCAACCCAATTTTCTCATTTCCAGGGATGGTTAGTCTCATTCAGCATGAGTGTTGTGATTTCAATGAAATCATATTTTCTTACCAACATATAATTTCTGAAATAAATAGGATATTACAGTTGATTGATTGATTTATTTCTTTTTTGCATGGAGCTTAGGTTACCGGGAAGCGTGATTCAAATTAGGGGTCATAAGCTTTAAAGTCCGAGTCACGTTACGAGTCATTTGAAGTTGGATTAATATTATGTCTAGTTGAGTCATAGACTTTGAAGTCGAGCTTTGCATCATAAACTTAGTAATTAATATTTGAAGCCCAAGACAATTTGCGGGACATAAACGAGTCACATTGTGAGTCACAGGCTTTGAAGTCTAATTCAGGTTATGAGTTTTAAACCTCAAAGTCCAAGATGAGTTGCGAGTCATAAGTCAAGTTACAAGACATAACCTTTGACGTCCGAGGTGACTTGTGAAACCTAGACGTTGAAGTCAGATTTCAGATATGTGTCAAGACAATTTGTGAGTCATAAACTTTGACGTTCGAATCAGATTGTAAATCAGAGGCTTTGAAGTCTCATTCAAGTTATGAGTCATAAACCTCAAAGTCCAAGATGAGTTGAGAGTCATAAAAGCTTTGACGTCCGAGTCAGGTTACAAGTCATAAACTTTAAAGTCTGAAAGAGTTATGAGTCATATGTTCTGGAGTCTGAGTCAAACTATGAATCATAAGCTTTGAAGTCTGAATCAAGTTAAGAGTCACAGGCTTTGAAGTCCAAGATGAGTTATGAGTCATAAGCTTTGAAATTCAAGCCAAATTGCTAATCATAGGTTTTTAAGACATAGTCGAGTTATGAGCTTGAAGTCTGTGAGGAGTTGTGAGTCGTAATCTTCAAAGTCAAAGATGAATTATGAGTCATAAGTTTTGAGTCGGGTTTTGAAGTCTGATTAATGTTACAAGTCTTAAAACTTCAAATGCAAGATGAGTCCTAAGCTTTGAAGTTTGAGAAGAGTAGTGAGTCATATGCTTTGAAGTCTGAGTCATGTTATGAGTCATAAGCTTTGCAGTGTGAGTTTAGTTGCGAGTCATAAGCATTGGATTTTGGGTCGAATTGCAAATTGTAAGCTTTGAAGTCTGAGTCAAGATGCTGGTCAATAAATGAGGAACTCAAGTCATGAATATGAGACTTGAATCCCTATCTCTGCATGGCCCTGCTGTAGGAGAGTATCAGTAACAGCTCCAACCTAACGGCCTACAAACCAATAACATCTCGCTACATCTGTCTCTGGAGTAATTACGTCTTAAAATGGCCCTTTGCTCGATTATGGCCCCCTCAAGTCCAATTATACTGCACACAAGGATAATCTGATCATCTTGTTGTACTTATGTTCAGGAAATTCAAGCTATTTGTTCGAGATCTGAGAGAGGAGCGGCTAGGTTCATTATCGAGTTAAAGAGCGGTTCAAAAGGGCAAGTTGTTTTTGCTTTAGCAACGAGATTTCTTTATTTTTCAATTGTCTAAGTCCAAAAATGTGTGTCCTTGACTGAAAGCTGCAGAAATGATGACACATGATACATAGATGATAGTACTAATTGGGGCAATATGAGGTGCTGATCAATAAGATCTGAGAATAAACATTTTAGAGTCACACGTGGCATCACAGCTATCTTTTTCTTTATTAAATGATAGAAATGATGTGTGAAGATTTTTAAAGGTCATTAGATTGCTTTCATATGAGGACTTTGTACCACAGTACTATTTGGTTCGATTTTAAATCACTTTTTTTTTTTTTTAATAAAATAAGTACACTGAAATAAATGATTCGTTGGCTCAACAACCATTACGTATAAATATAAATGGATTAAGGTCAAAAACGTTAATTTTTAAAAACATTTTAGCTAACTTAACATACATTAGTGTTTTCAACACAAAAATGTCAATTACAAGGTGAAATTAAGAGTATGCATAAAGTGAACAAAAAACGTGAGTCACGTCAAATACAATTACAGTTAGGTTAAGGTTAAGTAAACCCAACATAAAATTTGAAGTATGACTGTGAGCCACGTGATATGCAAATATCTGGTGAAAGACATGAAGAAGCCATTTTCTGAAGCACAACTTGGTGAAGACGGTGAAAACTTTGTCAGGTAATCTTTAAATAAATGAAGTAAAATATTAGAGTTTTACTTTTTAACATCCATTAACACTCATTTATTGTGTTAGTGCTCAAGGGGGTACTTTTTAAACAGAATGTTTTAATTGCTTGTTAGTACTTGGTAAAAAAAAAAAAAAAAAAGTTTGCAAGCATCGAATTTGTGCGAGTGTTTGTAGCATGTAGCATTGCAATCTGTAGCATGTAGCATTGCAATCAGTAGCATGTAGCTTTGCAATCTGTAGCATGTAGCTTTGCAAGCTGTAGCATGTATCTTTGCAATCTGTCAAACAAAATGCTTCATTTTTGTACTAACTGTCTGAAAACCTTTTGTAAACTTTTGTTGAATGAAGTGATATTTTTTTCTTATTGAGCTGTACTCAATTCATTATTCATGTTTTTTTAAACGATAGTATTGTAACCATTGTCCAAAAATAAAGTTTAAAAAAATGTTTTATTTTGTGCTAATTGTCTGTGTTGTTTATTTTAAGATATTGAATGTTCAGTGCAGTAAGCAGAGCAGTTTTATTCAACTCAATGAATTACCTTGTGTTAATGTAAATGAGCTACACAAACACATAACTAAGGTTATCTTTTACTTAATTACTTCAAGTTGAATTTACTTAAAAACTGTGAAGCAAAAATGGTGTATATATATTTTAAGTAAATCCAACACATATTTTCTTTCAGTGCATAACAAAGGTTTTCTTGTTAATTGAACTTAAAATTACTTCAAGTTGAATTTACTTAAAAAGTGTGAAGCAAAAATGGTGCATATATATTTTAAGTAAATGCAACACATCATTTTTTTCAGTGTAAACTGAAGAAGGGTTCTTTGCTCTTGTCAGTAAAGCTTTCGACCACTGCCAAATATTGAGGAAAGGATTCTGGGTAATTGGCAATTTGAATCCCCCAAGAGTCAATTTTGGAAAATTGGGTCAATTAAACTATTACATTGCAGAATTTTGTTGGAATCTTGATAATTCTTTGGTTTGATTTGCTCAAGTTGCTCCTCAAAAAAGGGAAATAAAGATCTGGCATCTTTAATCAGCATACAGATTGAGATCTGCATCTTCCAACAAAATGTCTATCCCCTGGAAATTCGGTAACATTTTTAACTATCTGGTCATAATGTACTTGCGTTTTACAGAAAATATCCTTCAGCTGAACAGTGATCTTCGATTTCCTTTTAGCTTTATTACCATTGATGTGAAAATAAACCATAGCTTACAAGGAAATGTTTGAATAGAGAACCAGCACCATGCTTTGAGTTCTGGCTAGACTCCCCCCCCCCTTCATCCTGCAAAAGCGTTTTTCATCAAAACCTCAACTTATTGTCTCGTTACATGAAAGGTGATGAGTCATTTGCAATCATAATTAGGCTATTAACGACGAGCTGACTGTGTATTGAATCTCTCCCAGCCAGTACCCCCCTTTGCAGAATAAAAAAGAAAAATGATTTTCTGTAAAAAGCTACTCTGAAAAATGAAGTGAAATGGATTCATATCATACTGATCAAAGGTGACAGCATACTATTGAAGGGTTGCAGATCCATAAGTGTATGTGTTTCTAGGCCTTTCTGAAATACGTTAAATATGTCTCCTTTCTTGATGAATACCGAAATAGAGAGAAAATATGAGGTGAGAAAAGGATGGTGGTGAGAGGTTTGTTGGTAATTCCCATATCTCCCACAGTTATGGGTTTTTATGCCTTAATGGCCATCCATTTTAGCAGCATCCAGAATACACCCTGCCATTTAAATCAACCGGAGGGGGACTATGGAGTGGATAAAGTGTATATTTCACTAGAGTGAAAGGATTCATAAAGATCTGGGCCCAGCAGCACTGAAATTCAAATAATAATAGCTAAATGAAAGAGATAGAGAGAAATAGACAGTCAGACAAAGTGAGAGATACAGATAAAATAAGAGACACATTTTGTGTCGGCTGAAGAAAACATGAATGGTACTGCATTTCCATCAGCTTTTATCCAGGTCGATTGCATCCGAGCACAGTGCTGAGCAGTTAAGTGTGTTGCTCAAAGGCCTAGTACTGGGATTTAAACTCACAACCATCAAAAGAACACCAGCCAAGCTCACACAATCATCAGGACCAAAAATATTTAGCATATATTCATTTAATCTTCTACAAACCTTTGTATTGAAGTGCTGGAGTGCTGGAATTTCCATTAATATCTTATGTGGATAGTTTTAATATTTGAAAAGTTCACGTTCCTCTTCTTCTGCAAGAATTCTGCAGGTTTGTGCCACCCAGATTGACTATATCCTTGAGTCCACTGAGAGGTGAAATAAGATAATTGAATCAAGGTATAGTATGTGATGGTCGGTTATGCAATGGACAGTGTAAAATGGCTTAATAATAAGTAGCCATATTTAGGGTTTTTCACAAAATGTTGATTGTCGACCAAAAATAGACCAATGCAAGCAACCATATCTAATGCTTGTGCAGTTTTTACATTTTGATCTGAAAGTCATTGAACTCTACGTTATGGTCCATATCATGCTGGAGATATGGTCTGATAAAGCGGGTACATGGGCATGTTCCAGTGGCCAGATTCAATTGAGTTCATTACTGAAATTATATGAATCTGTTAAAAAAAAAGGGCAAAGGGTGGATTTACAAGTTATTGTACTGGCCGAAAGAATAAGTTCATGAGTACTGTATATATATATATATATATATATATATATATATATATATATATATATATATATATATATATATATATATATATATATATATATATATATATATATATAGTATATCCCCTGAACTTCGCTCTTACTATTCACTTCTATTTACTCTTACCCGAGATCGTGTATATTTTCGACCCATCTGCCTTTTCACTGTATGACTTTATATTCAAATTATTATTTTACAACTTCCATCTGTTGTTACCCAGCTCATGGTGGGATGCCTTTTGAATCTCAAGATTTCCTCTCAAGGTTTCTTTCTCATTCTCTCTCAGGAGGTTTTTTTCTTACTCATTAGGAATCTAGATCTAGACCACTGATTTATTGTATGTAAAGCTGCTTTGTGAAAAGGACTATTGTTAAAATCGTTATACACGTACAATTTAATTGAATTATATCTGACAGCTCTATACACGCGAACTGCAATGAAAATCATGTGAACTGGAAAGTAGCTGTGAGAATTCCATCCAACACAAAAGCTCGGATGACTGACCTCTGCCTTGATAGGAATCTGACTAAATTGCTGAACGTCTCTGTGGAAATTTTTAGTGAGCTGTTCATCATTTTTATGCTTAATCATGAAGGCCATTTTTTCTGATCTCCTTTAGGCCACCTGGTCATTGTAAAGAAAGTGTCTTGATGACAATACATTACCATCACACACCCACAGGATTAGAATTAATTGTCCTGCAATAACAGCTGTGTTTTTGGCCACACAGCAAAAAATAAGGCATTAAGCAGCAATATACAGCAAATAAAAGAACTAAATTCAGATGAAACAATTAAATGACTGCTTTTTTAAGAGCTCATAGATATGCTACAGCACTCTCCTCTTCTGCCCCATTAATCCTTGTAATACAATAGTGTGTGTGTGTGTGTGTGTGTGTGTGTGTGTGTGTGTGTGTGTGTGTGTGTGTGTGTGTGTGTGTGTGTGTGTGTGTGTGTGTGTGTGTGTGTGTGTGTGTGTGTGTGTGTGTGTACGCCTGCAATTTCAGTAGAATGGCAAAGGTTTTTAGAGGAATTTTTAATATATCCACTTGTCTGTGTGGTTTAAACTATTTGGGTATGCTTATTTACACCAACAGTCACACTAATAGCTAATAATATAATCTGATTTATCTTATCAGAAAATTCAGAGATAATTCTGAGGTAGCTCAGGCATGGCTGAGGTAAATCAGGCAATGCTGTGGTAAATCATAAATCTCATGTAATTTATAACTAATTCTGAGGTAAATCACACAGTTCTGTGGTAAATTGTAACTAATTCTGAGGTAAATCACACAGTTCTGTGGTAAATTGTAACTAATTCTGAGGTAAATCAGGCAACTATGTGGTAACTCTGAGGTGACTGTGATTCTGAGGTGATTCTTATTGAATTCCGATGTAAATAAAGCAATTCTGAGGTAATTCAGGTAATTCTTAGCTAATTCTGAGGTAAGGTAAATAATGTAATTCTGATGAAATACGTAGGTAAATCTGGCAACTTTGTGGTAAACTAGCTCATTCTGTATGGGATTAGATTTGTGCCAAAAGTATTCAACATAACTTTTCAAGAAATGAACAAAAATATACAATGAGAAAGAAAAAAAAAACACTCTGAAACTGAAAACAGTGAAATCAGTGACAAAAATCTAACATCGTCTTCAAATAAACATTCTTTGTTAACAGTTTTCTAAGCTTAATTTTGCTAATCACGGTTTATGAATGCGCTGTCAGAGTTTTCGTTTACGCTTTCAAACTTTTCATTTAAGCTCCGCAAGTTTACATTCGCCATTCTGGCACAAACCTCACGTGTGGGCGGGGCTTAACAGCGCTTTACTCTCATTGGCTAGTGAGATTTAGCTCAACAGCTTGAGTGTCCAGCTGAGGAGGAGCATGACATTGATGATGATGACAATGCCGCCGCTCCGTGCCGCTCCTGAGAGAACATCTAAAGAAAAATAGTCGTATGAGACTCCCCAAACCTCAAATATTAATGATGAAATAATATATTGACTAACCACATTCAGAACGCTCTCCAAAATTCACACCACTGAAATCTCTACTTCCTGGTCAGGGAGCTGTCGAGCCAAATCTCACTAGCCAATGAGAGTAAAGCACTGTTAAGCCCCGCCCACACATGAGGTTTGTGCCACAATGGTGAATGTAAACTTGCGGAGTGTAAACGAAAAATTTGAAAGCATAAACGAAAACATAAACCGTGATTAGTGAAAAGGAAGCTTAGAAAACTGTTAACAAAGAATGATGTTTATTTGAAGACCATGTTACATTTTTGCCACCGAGTTCACTGTTTTCAGTTTCAGAGTGTTTTTTTTTCTTTCTCATTGCATATTTTTGTTCGTTTCTTGAAAAGTTACAAATACAAAGTTCAATACTTTTGGCGCAAATCTAATCCCATAAATCTAATCCCATGATTCTTAGCTAACTTTGCTGTAAATAAAGCAATTCTGGGAATATCAGGTAATCGTGGGGAAAATCAGGAAACTCTGTGGTAATTCTTAACTCATTCTCAGGTAAACCGGGCAATCCTGAGCTTAATCAGGCATTGCTGAGATAGATCAGGTAATTCTGAGGTAAATCAGGTAATTCTGAGCTAATTTTAAACTAATTCTAAGGTAAATAAGACTATGCTGAGGTAAATCATGATTCTGATGTAATTCTTAACTAATGGTGAGACAAATCATGCAATTCTGTGGAAGATTGTGACTAATTCTGAGGTAAATCAAGCAATTATATGGTAACTCTGATGTGATTGAGTGATTCTGATGTGATTCTTAGAGAATTTTGATGTAAATAAAGCAATTCTGATGGAATATGTAGGTAAATCTGGCAACTTTGTGGTAAATTAGGTCATTCTGTATGGGATTAGATTTAAGTCATTCTGATGTGATTCTTGGCTAAACTGGGCAATCCTGAGGTCAATCAGGCAATACTAAGATAAATCATGTAATTCTGAGGTAAATTGGGTAATTCTAAGGGAAATCATAATTCCGATATAATTATTAACTAATTCTTTGGTATATCACGCAATTCTGTGGTGAACTGTAACTAACTCTTAGGTTAATCAGGCAATTATGTGGTAACTCAGGTAATTCTGTGTTTATTCTTAAGTAATTATCATGGAAATCAGGAAAATCTGAAGTAAATCATGCAATTTTGTGGTAACTGGTAATTCTTAGCTATTTAAATCTAAAGTAATGTTTTTATCAAGAGGAAATGCTTGCTTATTATAAATTTGCAAACCACTTTGGGCCATTATCAATATGAATTGAGTTATTTGTCTTGTGTCTCTAATTGTCAAGCTGCTCTGTTGTGCACCATATCAATAGCACTTTGTGATGATAGCCTTGAGTCGTGTTATAAACTAAGTTTGACTGAATTAGCTTATGCTTCATACAAGATTGAATTCTTTTCTTCATACAAGATTTTATTCTTTTGTACAAACACACATGGACATCCTGCCATAGAACACCTTGAGCGTAAGAGTTAAGAAGGACATTTGAAACTTGAATACTTCACTAATATCCCAAAACCTGCCACTCAGACAATGTTTTGACCTTTCATTCATTGTGACATAAACAGTGAACAAGTACAAGTGAAAGACAGCTATATCAAACCAGCAATGGTTTGTATGGCAGCTGCAGTGAAACTAAATTCTCTGAAATGATAATGACAACCCAAACATGTGTTTGAAGATCTATATAGAACTTTAATCTTTATAACTGAAACGTCTTGTGATGTTAGTTAATTTGAGTTAATATATCTCTCTTCTCTTTTGCACCGCTCTTACATCATCATCTGAAGGAAGATCAAATGAAGCTGTACTAATCCTGTGGGAACAAAACTAATCTTCGCCTCACCTGAGAATGAGAAAACGGCTACCAGCTTCAGAGACCGCAAAAGTGAGATGGCATGATACCCCATGTCTGATTTGCTCTTCCACTCTAAATTCGGAGAGAGTTGATGATCTGATATCCCATCGCTCATGAAAGCAGGGGACATTATGGAATTCATTAACCCTACACAAGTGTGTGTAACACACTTTTTCTCATGGTGAGAGAGTAATGAGGCTCATTATGTCATGCTGTGAAAGCCCTGAATTGATGCCACCTCGGACTACCCTGAGATCCATATCGAAGTTGTTTGCATTAGCATAAACACAGCAAAACTTCATAACATTACTAAGAAACAAAGTGAACCCTAATAACAGCTTGTAGACTTGTGCTGGGCAGTGACTTTTTGGTTCTTGTTTAAAAAAAAAAAATCCTTTCACCTATAAATTTGTTGCATTTGCACATGTTGAATCCATGCTGTGAGTGCGTGGGCTGGTGGTACGTAGCGTTAATGGAGTACTAATTAATAAATAGTTACATTTATATAGTGCTTTTCTAGGCACTCAAAGCACTTTACATAGTATAGGGGGGAATCTCCTCAACCACCACCAGTGTGTAGCATCCACCTGGATGATGCGACGGCAGCCATAGTGCACCAGAACGCCCACCAGCTATTGGTAGAGAGGAGAGATGTAGCCAATTCAGGGATGGAGATTATTAGGGGGCCATGACAGACAAGGGCCAATTTCACCAGGACGATAACCCTACTCTTTACGAGAGGTGACCTGGGATTTTTAATGACAACAGAGAGTCAGGACCTCAGTTTAACGTCTCATCCGAAAGACGGTGCTCTTTTTACAGTATAGTGTCCCTGTCACTATACTGGGGCATTAGGACCCACACACACACACACACAGACCACAGGGAGAGCACCACTTCCAGCAGCAACCTTAGTTTTCTCCAGGAGGTCTCCCATCCAGGTAGTCTCCCATCCAGGTACTGGCCAGGCTCAACCCTGCTTAAATTCAGCAGGAAAACAGACAAGAACTGCAGGGTGATATAGCTCTGGCTGTTAAAGTAGCTGTTAAAACTTAAAGTTATATAGCCTATACATAGAAAAGTGTTCATAGCTTTTGCAACAACTTTATTCCTACTTTATTCCTATTGTTCTACCACTGTTTCACAGTTACAATATTTCTAGGCATGAAGACACCACTAGATGCGACTTAAATTCAACCAGATGTGACTTACACCTGCATTTGAAAACATGACTTTTAAATGCTCACATATGTGTAAGCTAGCTCAGGGTATGCACATTGGGAACGATGGCACATCATATACAAATGGTTGTTAGGAAGAGAAAAAAAAAAACAACAACACATGACATGTGTATTCTTAGTGATGCACAGTATAAAAAAAGCTATATTTCTTTGTAATATACCTCCAGTTCTCTTTGCAGAACAGACATTCATTGCTGCCTGTGTCTCCCCAACCAAATCTTCCTTCACATTTCTTTTTTTTTCTACCACAGGTTTGACAAAGTCACATGATTATACACAGCTCACATGATTATTTTAATGATAATGCAGGAGTCAGGGATCAGGAGCACTTCAGCAGGGCTCTCTCCTGGAAAAAGATGGTGTAGTGAAGCCCATGAAGTGTGCACACCGCTAAGGCCACAAACCACCAGACCGCAAGTGATATAAGTCATGTAGTACAGCAATTCTGAGATGAAAGTCATGTGGTGTCCATTAGGCATTAGTAAAGTCAAGAAAAAGTTACGTTGAATATTAGTTTGCATATTGATGTACAGTATATTCATAGATTCTAGTATTTTTAATAACAGCAATGGTTTATGGTGTGTACAGTGGTATTTTGGGCATTTAGAAAACATGTTAAATTATTTCTTATTCAATCTAGACTATTTGTAAATGGTTTAAAATGACATGTTCAGGTGTACTTATTGAGGTTGCACAAGCTGGTGTCAGTCTATCGCTAGTTGCTGTTTTAATTTATTAATTTGCTTTTTTTCCCCCCACAGTGCATTTTTTTCCAGTGTTATAAATGATGAGTATTTAAAGTTTTGCTTTCACAATGAGAAGTTGCGCTACAGTCTACTCTACAATAGAAATTATAGAGAAACAAAAAACAGGGAAAAACAGTGCTTTAATATGTTCAAAGTCTTATTTTGAAAGCTATGAAATTATGACATGAACCACTTTTGTGATCTGAGTCGGAAATGAGATTGATATTTTTTTCCTGTGATTGCCAAATTGTGGCTGGTAAAAGATTTCCCAAGAAAAAAATGGCCCCATCTCATCCACTCTCAATTCTTTCTGATTCTCGTCACCTTCCTTCTCCATTATAGCGCGCCCTCTTTGCGAAATCTTGTCCTATAGTCATCAACCAGGACCGAAGTGTTAACGACTCCCACTTGTCCCCAACCAACAGCAAGCCATCATTTTCTCCATCAGCTTTCAGCTCCCCCCCAATGACAAAAGTGGATTGAGTGTAGGGGTAAAAATAATATGCTGCAGATTGAAAAGGGAGAGTGGAGAAGTCCCCCCCCCCCCCTATTTCCTTCTGCTTCCTGAAGCTGGTGTGTTTGAGAGGCAGCTGACAGGAGCAGGCGTCTCACTCTTCCTCATGTGGAGAGGGTAAGCTATCTCTGCCATGAGAAGATGAGAAAGAGAGGGAAAGAGAAGGAAATAACCAACCGGGAGATGAAAAGAAAGAAGAAAGACGGAGCGCTGACAGAAAGAGACCATGTCGTGCGGTCTATTACAATTTTCTTTCCTGCTTCCTGTTTGTGCACTCTCACACATGCTATGGCGTGACAAGGAGTGTCAATCAAAACTTCATATAAAAATGAAGCCATGGATTCATGAACAGGTCAATCAGTAGTTGATGGGTAGAACTAAAATAATGACTATGGAAAAAAACAAAACAAAAAAACAATTGAATGTGCTGTTAAAAATAATCAATCAATAATAAAATGCATTATCATAATTAAAATAATCAACCTTCCTGACATTTTTTAGTTTGGAACACTTTCTGATAAAGAAAAATAGATTTTAGAGTGTGCATTTGGGGTAAGGAACACCCTGTGTTCATTATTTTTGTCTGAACTATTCATGAAACTATTAAATACCCAGCTATTTGATGGGATTCTGCCTCACTTATGAGGTTCTAAAGCCTCTTTCTTGCACTCACAGAGGTGGCATTCTGCCATGCTTGATTTTCACCTTCAAATAAACTAGCAAGCCTGCAAAGCGTCATAAGTAACACCCTTGATTCATTTCATTTATTTGAGTCTAAGAAAAAGCGCACGGAGGGCAAGCTCTCGCTTTCAACAGTGCCGAGTTACAAAGACAGAAGGCAGAAAACAACAATCATAACAGACAGAAATGAAAAATAATGGAAATAAATATTCATAATCACAAACAAGTAGGCTAATGATATTTATTTAAATTGGCTGAGAATAATAAGAGTGTGATTATTTCAACATGGCCCACCACGACCTTGTTCCTTGGTCTATTAATCTTCACAGTGTCAGAGTGAAGCCATCAAGTATTACAGTCCTCTCGCCCTGCTTCTATCATAATTTTCTGGCTCTTCATTAGCATGTAGAATTATGAAAATGACAAAGCAGCAGTGATGTGTCTCAGCAGAGATACCCCCATGTATCCACGACTAATAATTAAGATTGCACCATTTCCATAAAGAGCCTCATTTTCTTTTAGCATTTGCATAATTCATTGTGTCTTGCAGGGATGAGGGAAGGGCAGGATCATGAGCAGGCTTCATCCAATCTGTGTCAAGAAAATATCTTCGCAGGATCACCTGCACGCTGAAAATGGAGCATATCTCGGGATTACGACAGCGATGGCAAAATATACACCCAGACAAACTTCCCTTTGAATCAGCATTTCACTTGTGCCCTTATGCTAAGCAGCTTCCAGAAGAGAATGTAAACGTTCGTATACTATAGAGATAAAACGAAAATATGGAGGCGTGCCATTATTTTACTGCACCCAGCACCCAATAAAGTAAGTGTTATGGAAACACATTTCATATGTGTGTGTGTGTGTAAACATTTTATTTAATTGCTCTCAGTAGCAGTTCGTCCATTGGGGGGAGGTCAAATAATGGGAACTGCAACAAGCACTAATGGAGGCCCATTGGGGAAGGAATCATGCTGCCCAGGCTTGGGGAAGGGTCAGCGGACAGGACTGCACTAGGTCAAAAATACTCCACGGCCACCAGGATCTAGTTTTATAGTAAATAATTGGAATGAAATCTAATTAAAAAAAGCACAGACACTTTGACTATAAGGTATAGAACCATTTCTATTGTAAGATTGGAAGAGGAAGAGGGGGATTATGGAGTGGATAATGTATATCAGAAATGCGTGAGCACCACACTGACCTTATTTTCCATAAAGACTTTGAAAAAAGAAGAGAAAAATTTTTTCCTGATGTGTGAATTTTTCAGTCTAGATTGAAGTATTTTGTGTGGATTTTCAGATTATCGAGTATTTTGTGCTGGATATTTTGCTGAAACCTGGCAACCCTGGTTAATGATATCAGCTCTACTGTGTATGTTTTGCACATGGGGAACACACCTATGAAATATATTTGAACATAGGGAGTTACTCTAGAAAATCACTATATAGTAGCCTATAATAGCCTATGTCAATCATGATAGAGGTCATTCATTACATCGTTATTAATGCTGGTTGTACAACCAAAATCTATGACTACAGCAGTATACTACCGCTACTGGTTGCTTTCTTCTACATAAAGTACTGAAAATTACCGACTTTCCAGAACTGAAATGTGTTTCTTTTCTGCACATACTGTATCTCCATCACAAGTAAAGTTCTAGCAGGTCATGAGGTCAAACCCCAGCACCACCAAGCAGGCATCATGATCCTAGATCAAGACCCTTAACCTTCAACTCCTCAGTTGTATCCGGTCTCAAATGTAAGCCGCTTTAGTTAAAAGCATCATGCAATCTCAAATGTTCCGTCCAAAGCTGTGCTTCCAAATTAAGCCTGAACTCTAGTGCAAGAAATGGACTTTTCTGAATTGTCAAGAAGCATGGTTGACAAATAAATAGAGATTCTTTCCTGTTTGGATTGGTTGGACGTTGGTGGTCTCAGGGGTTTTATGCTAAACTCAACCTTAGCTTTAATTCATCTCAAGCCTCATTTTCCCTGCTTATGCAGTGCTAAGATGAATTTCCCTGACAAAATCATTCAGAAAGTGAGGCGGTGTAACTATTTTGTAACAGAAGTAATTTAAAATGTCACATTTGCTTGAACAGAGCTGAGAACTGCACAGTGTGATCTCACCATCTTGGAAATTTGCTTGAAGTTTCAAAAGCGCCCATTTATAATGAAGTAAAATGAGGAACTTCTTTCTCATTAGAACGCCTGAGGCAATTCTGCTTACCATCGCTCTGATTAATTAGAGAGCTGGAAGTATAATGTGTGTTGCTGAGCTGCAAGAATACTTCAGCTTCAATCCAGGCATGAGAAAATACGAGACTTTCACAAGTATATGACTTCACTAAGCAACCTTATGCAACTATCTACAACGATCATCCATAATATTAAAACCATCTGCCTAATATTGTGTAGGTCCCCCTTGCGCCGCCAGAACAGTCTGTCCCATTGAAGCACGGACTCCACAAGACCTCTGAAGGTGTGTTGTGGTATCTGGCACCAAGACGTTAGCAGCAGATCCTTTAAGAACTTAAAGTTGCAAGGTGGGGCCTCCATGGATCAGACTTGTTTGTCCAGCACATCCCACAGACGCTCAATCGGATTGAGATCTGGGGAATTTGGAGGCCAAGTCAACACCTTGAACTCTTTGTCATGTTCCTCAAACCATTCCTGTACAATTTTTTACAGTGTGGCAGGGTGCATTATCCTGCTGAAAGAGGCCACTGCCATTAGGGAACACCGTTGCCATGAGGGGGTGTACTTGGTCTACAACAATGTTTAGGTAGGTGGTACGTGTCAAAGTAACATCCACATGAATGCCAGGACCCAAGGTTTTCCAGCAGAACACTAGCCAGAGCATCACACTTCCTCCACCGGCTTGCCACTTCCCATAGTGCATCCTCTTCTCCAGGTAAGTGACGCACACGCACCCGGCCGTCCACATGATGTAAAAGAAAAGGAGATTCATCAGACCAGCCCACCTTCTTCCACTGCTCCATATTCCAGTTCTGATGCTCATGTGCCCATTGTAGGTACTTTTGGAGGTGGACAGGGGTCAGCATGGGTTATGCAGCCCCATACACTGCAAGCTGCAATGCACTGTGTGCTCTGACACCTTTCTGACAACGGTTCACTGGTTGTCCTTCCTTCCATCCTTGGAGCAATTTTGGTAGGTACAAACAACTGCATACGGGGAACCCCTCACAAGACCTGCCATTTTGGAGATGCTCTGACCCAGTTGTCTAGCCATCACAATTTGGCACTCAGGTCCCTACTCTTGCCCATTTTTCCTGCTTCCAGCACATCAACTTCAAGAACTGCCTGTTCACTGGTTGTCTAATATATCCCACCCCTTGACAGATGCCATTGTAACGAGATAATCAGTGTTATTCACTTCACCTGTCAGTGGTTTCAAAATTATGGCTAATCAGTGTAAATTTATTTGATAAGAGTCTGTAATACTGTCACCACTGGGTATCAGTGACAAGTGTTAAGCTTTAATAGTGTATCATTAATATAATTCGATCTTGAGTAACACAAGATCGAATCCATATTTTCAGACTGATGTAATCCAAGGTTAAGGTTTTAAATCAATGATCAGTTAAACCATTTTTAAAATGAAGTAGCGCAGCACTAGAACTTAAAACCTTCGATCAAGAAATCTTAATTGGTTCTAAACATAATCCTGGTGCAACTCCACTAAATAAAACAAATGCATTAAAATGTATAACATATATATATATATATATATATATATATATATATATATATATATATATATATATATATATATATATATATATAAATAAAACATATAACATATATAACACAACATAACATACATATATATATATATATATATATATATATATATATATATATATATATATATATATATATATATATATATATAGATAGATATATATATATATATAGATATAGATATATACTATAAATATACTGTAATTCAACCCTATTAAAGTTATGGCAGATAATAATCCACTGTTTTATCCCAACAACAGCATCAGACTGCCGATGTACCCGATTTCACCTTTATCTAATAGTTTCATCCCTCACATCGGAAACATAAACCAGTGATGGATTTCATCATCCATCCAGTTTGCCTCTCCATCATCTCCATGTATGACAAGGACGCTCATAAACCACATGAATTATAGATCTTAAGAGGGATCCAGCAGTTTGGCGTGACTTTCCCGAAGGATAGTTCATAAATCGTTAATCTGACGGCAATGAACTTTAGTCACTTTAGTCTCGCCACTCTGGATACAACAAGAATACAACAAGGATCAGCAAATTCGCTTGTATTTTAATTTTTAAGCTCAATATTTTTAAATAATGATGATTAGAAAGGTAAATTAGCGTATAAACTGATGACATTCTTAGAGTACAGTACATTACATTTGCAATGTTTTAGTCAGCAGACATTTTTATCTAAAGTGTCTTACAATATTTAGTATATTTTCCACCTGAACCATTCATATGAGCCTTTCTCAAAGTCTCAAATGTTATATTCGTTTTGAAACACCTAGGCTGAGCATTTCCCCCCCTAATACAGTATGACTTCTTCTTTGATTTTCCCAGACATGTCTGAGAGTTTTGATTATAGTTATAGTTTTATGGGAATACGTATTGTGCCTGAGTAGAAGTGAAATTTCTTTAAAACAAAACAACAACAACAACAACAACAAAAAGATCAGGTTGCTTGCACTATATAAATATCACAGTAAAGGAAATATGTCAATAATGTGATGAACTGATTCGCTTATTGTCTCAACTCTGTGCAACTCACAACATCCACTTCATCTTCATCCTAAGAATCTATAAATATTGACCCCAGGAAGTCAATGACATTGTGTTTTTTTTTAACGATTTAGTTCTAGATGCTTCTCAGCGCGAAGTTGCGCATCAGTTATTCTGACCTTTAGCACAGTTCATATCCTCTGTAATAAACTTTATGAGTTGCATAATCTTCTCATTACCATCACCCTGGAGGGAAATTGGGTCATTATTTTAATATATTAAGTATTCTAATTATTATCACATCCATAATATCCTTGCACTATATAATTTCTCTTGTCTTGTGTGTCAATCATAGGTTGTGAAATCATAAAAGCTTTCAAACACATCACAGCCTCTATAAACTTAATACATGTACATTATGGGATTCTTTTTTCAGATTTAATCATCAAAATGATCTTGTTTCTTAAATCGATTATCTATCTTCATAATTCATAATCTTAACTCCTTTAGCCAGCCAGTTAGCTAACATGAGTTTACCTGACACAATTTCTGACAGGATTTTTAATTCCTATTCATAATCCATAATCTTCACAGCTTCATAGCCACCTAGCTCTCATGAGCTAACCTGACAGGATTTCACACAGGAGTTTCAATTCATAATAATAATTAATAATCTCTACTCCTAACACTAGCCATCTAGCTACTATAAGCTAGTCTGGCAGGCTTTCTGAGAGGGAATAATATTCATACATTTTTGACAGGATTTTTATATAACAAGATTAACTAGCCAGTTAGCCAACACGAGCCATCCTGACTGGATTTGTGAGAGACAGTCATTCAGAAATGTAAATAATCTTCACTGCTAATGCTAGCAAAATGGCTAACAGAAGCAGATAATTAGCTAAGCTAACCCAAGGGGTAAGTGGTTAAGGTTCTACCTTGTTCCATTGCATAAAAATGTCCAAATGAATAAATATATGGATATATTATGGCTGTTTACTTCTTTATCCACCTAGCTGAAGCTAAAGTGGATCATTTTTGACCCTGTTGTTTGTAAAATGTTGCAGCCTGCTCCATTTCGACTAGCCGGCTGTTTACACCTTGGTGTTTACACGCTGGTGTGCAGATGCTCTGCGTGAGAATCTCTGCTTGCTCATCAATTACGGTAATAAAAGACATACATAGAACGCCTCAAGTGGAAGTCACATCTCAGAATCTCAACATGGGCTGCAACCATCTGGGTGGTAATTACAGTGATTACATTTGTTACTGCTTCAGTTCCATTTGCTTGCTTAATGATTATGCTGGAAATGTCAAAAATCTTCCATTTTATCTCGATGAGCAATTGAGGGCGGATGCAGTCTTGTAATATTGCTAACAGGTACAGAATGACACCTGGCACAGAATGACAGGTGAGTGCTCATGAAAGATACAACATCGCTGAAAGTAAGAAATTTGATATTATACTAACTTCTGCTTCCTGCCATGAGCCGTAAATATTTTTATTCGTATTAACGTTTTAATTGTGTCTGGGTAATAAACCTGAGAAGCTTAGTGTGGTAGGAATGAAGACACAATGAGACTATATACTGGATTCCTCTATATGGAAAAATGTTTTTAGGCCCTATGGCTTAGGGCTGTGACTGGACAGTGACTGCATTTCAGTGTGACATCAGTTAGACTTCTAACTGAAGTCAGCATTTAATTCTTTAAAAATCAGTTGCTGATTGATTTTCACTGAAGAGACAAAGCGATCGATGCAATGAAGGTTTTGCTTTTCAGTGTGTCACGATCGAAAAGCAATACTGTATCTGCACTGTATTTAGTGAATATTGTATAACATTTACTTTTAACATGTGTTCAGTGTTTAATTCTACATTTTAAAATAGACTTAATTGGGATTTTTTAACCATGTGTTTTACGAAATACATATGTAACATTTCAATATAGTTGTATTATTGCGACACAATGGTTAATTAAACAAACAAAACAAAAAACCCAGACATTTCTTGGTTGCAAAAGTTTTCACCCCCTCCCTCGATGAACACGTGGTAGAACCACCTTCGGCTGCAATTACAGCTACAGTCTTCTGGGATATGTCTATCAGCTTTGCACACGAGGGGGTAAATACTTAAGAAAGGCGCTACAAAGGAGAGAAAAATAAATCATCAGGTGGAATCTATTAGCAAGTCAAGGATGTTGTTAAATTGTTTCGCTTTTTGATTAGACCCTGAGTCTTATCAGTGGTATTTAATTAACTTTTATGACCATTTTAAATATCTTTCTTTATTGCTATATTATATATCCTTTTCATAATTGATTATAATTCGGTTTAATTTACTGTCATATGTAGCACACTCTGGGAACATATATATATATATATATATATATATATATATATATATATATATATATATATATATATATATATATATATATATATATATATATATATATAATCTGGGATTTTTTAATAATTAGAATTATTGTACCATAAAAGTATTTATTAAATCTGTTTATTAATTAGTATTATTTAATTGTGTTTATTTAATAATATTAATTAAAGTGATTTCCCTTAAAAATTATGTCTTGCTAAATAAATTAATGACATCTATCACTACAGAATGAAAGATTATGTGTGTGTCAAGTATGAAATGGCTACTAGTGCCCATAGTATAGTGATTTGGACAGCATTTGGACAGCAAAAATGGCTGTGAACACAGGGTGATCATTTGTAACATTTTATACGAGTTTGCTTGGACAAATTCTTGCGGATTTTCAGTCATGAGGCGAATACGAAACAGCTAGTACTAGTACAATACAGGACAGTACTTTACCTAGCTCATAATATTATTGAACATAAATTCAACACATGCCAAAAAAAGTGATCTGTGAATGATTAGGATGATTATTAATCATCTAAAATCAATTTACTGCATATTCTGTCTCATATTCCGGTTGCCTCTGTAATATTTTATTACAGTCACGCCTTTTCACATCTGATGAAATCTAAGCAGGATTTTTCTAGAACTTAGCTTTCGGAGCGTGTTATGAATATCAATCAAACATCTGACTCTCTTCAAAAATATAGGTGTCAAAGATGTAAAAAAAAAAAATAAATAAAAAATAAAATAATAAAATCAACCTGAAGTGTTTCATCAACGGGTATAAATACAGGGAGCGGTCTTTTTCTCAGCTCACAGGCTTTTACTCGAGGAGAAAAGTGAAGTATAAGCCCAAGGCTTAGGCATATTGACGAGCGCCATCTTACCGCCTACGGAAACAGTGACAAAGTATGTGACAAGCTATTCTTCATATCAACTTTCGCATCGATGCGATGAAACCTCCCTCCAAGCGAGGCATCTGCTTGGAGCAACTCTGTACAATAAATAAATAAATAAATAAATAAGGGGGGGGGACAGACTGCTGTGAACGTCAACAGCCATTTTAATATCTATGCATATGAGTTATGAAGAGGCCCTGGGCAGGTAATAAAGAAAGACTCGAGTTATTCATGGGTAGCGATTTCGAGCTGGTACGGAGATGCAGAGATGGAGAGTGTGTGATGACGTGCGTCTACTTTAAAGATGCTGAAATCAGCCTGCAGTATGGAAGCGCAGGAGTGTTTTCACTTTATAAAACATCACCATCTGGTGGACAGAGAGGTTCATGCAAAATCATTCCAGGACTTTTTTTTTTTTTTTTTTTTTTTTTCCAGAAGTGCCACAATCCTATTAACCTCATTCATTTAAAATAAGTTAAAGCCTATTAACCTCATCATTTAGTATTGGCTTTGGGCGATTTATGAAGGTCAACACTTGTTTTATTTCTTTAGCATATTCTATTAATATAATCTTCCACCATTTGATGCATGAATGTGAATTTCACCTCTGTATCACCTCATATTTACACCACAGTGAAACAGGAAGTCATGGAAGACCGCTGTAGATATCCTAACCACTCGAACTGAAGCATGTTACATTTTGTTCATTATAGTTTTTAGGGCTGACAATAATTTTGACACTTATTATTATTATTATTATTATTATTATTATTACTTTCTCAGAATAAATGTACAGCTTTTTTAAGGTTAGATACGTCTCATATTTAACCACCCATTGTGTGGTTAAACTAATTAACAACAACAACAAAAAAGAATAAAAAAAAATCATCTTCATAACCTTCATTAAGTTTTTTAAATTCATCTTTACCAAGGGAGCCAATACTTCTGGAACTGCCTGGCTCCAAATTCTCAATGTCGCCCTCCTAACTTTATATATTTTGCTCTATATATGAAATAATACGTAATATTGAATTAATGTGTCACACTTTTCATTTTCCCCACTTTTCAAGCAGTCATTCAAAAAAAAAAAAAAATCTGTTGTTGTGAGTCGTCTTTTCCCGAGTTAAAGCAAAAACTGATTTTTAGCCATTTTTTTTTAGTTCAATTGACAAATTTCAGCTACAGTGCTTCTTTAGGCTGCACTGTTAACAACAAAAATAAATAAATCAGTGTAACGAATGAGCAAAATAATAAATCTGTGTAATATATTACACTAATTAAGGACAAATGTTTCATTTTTAATATAATTCCCACCCACCAGCTAGCTCCCCTCTATCACGTCAGATACCACTCGTGGTGACGGCTAGTATGTGTTTCCTTCAAGACATGTGAAGCCACCGCATCTTTTCAAACTGCTTTTCATGCTAAATCACATGTACAGGGATAAATATAGGGAGAGTATATTTCCGTAGTTGTCCATTATACAATCAATATGATGTTGGGAAATGGGAAATGATTACTCATGCCTGTATGTGTAGAATAGACAAAATAAACAAAGCTTCTGACCTTGGCATTTTGAAAATGGTCGAATGAAACACAACGAGCTCTGTGGCAGCACCCGAGGTGTCATTTTAGCTGGGAATAGAGCTCCAAAGTTGGCTAAAATGCCCGTATTCTGCGGCCTCTTTCTCAGGCACCGTGGATTGCGGAGGCATGGTGCTGGTGTTGTTTGAAAGCTACCGAAGAGCTCGTTTTAGTTTTTAATGTGGTGCGTGAAACATCAGAAACATCAAAAGTGCACATGCATGTCCTGTTTTGGTAATGCCACAGGTTGCCCGTGCAAGAGAAGTCGTGATCATGTTACCAGAGTGCTCTCTCTATTTTTACTCTATGGACAAAGTGCAGGTGAACACTTGGAGGAAAGCGCACATTTGGTTATCACTCTGATTGACATGGTAGTGAGTAATGACATCCCCATGGTTGTAGGACCTTGTACTTAGGAACTTGTCTCTGTTTTGGGCATTAATCTCACTAAGTATGGTCCTGGTCTTAAAACGAGTTTGTAAAATAATATTCGTGTTATTGTTTCATTTTACATGAACATAGTTTAACAAGAAATAATTCCTCCCTCTGGAAAACAGACTCATCATTGGTGAAATGCACGAATGAAGCCAACTAGTTGAAGTAAAGGCTTGGCCTTGACAAGCATTTGATGGTTTCGATCCTGACTTGGTATCGCATTCATTTGGACTTGATCTTGGCTTGACATCCTAAAGACTGTATTTTGACTCGATCTCAGCTAGTCCCTTGGCCACGGCCAATTTTGCTCTCGCAGTCTCCCGAATGCTTTACTCTCTACTATAATATTGACTACTAGGCTACAAGTACGTGTGTACTTGTATCCATCCATCCATCAAATTTCCATACCACTTATCCTACACAGGGTCATGGGGGAGTCTGGAACCTACCCCAGGGAACTCGGGGCACGAGACGGTGGACACCCTGGATGGGGTGCCAAGCCGTATTCACACTCATTCACACACTACGGGCAATTTGGAAGAAAAAAAATTGCCAATCAGCCTGCAATGCATGTCTCTGGACTGGGGGAGGAAACTGGGGTACCCAGAGGAAGCCCCCGAAGCACAGGCAGAAGATGCAGACTCTGCACACACGGGGCAGAGTCGGGATTCAAACCCCCAATTCCAGAGGTGCGATGCAAACGTGCTAACCACTACATTCGTGAGGTCTCCCAGCTCAGAACCAGAACAATTACAGAACCATAACCCACTAGAGAGGAACTGAGATTTAATCAGCGGAACCCGTTCTCTTCTGAATGACAGTGGAAGTAGTGGAAGAGTACAGATTATAAACGTACATTTGGTTGCAAATGAAATGTCATTACCCATAATGCATTGCTTTCAAAGTTACATTTATTCATTTGGCAGAAGCTTTTATCCAAAGTGACTTACAAATGAGGCAGAATACAATTCATGCATATAGCGATAAAATGTCTTATAATAATTTAGTGCTTTTATACGACCTGTTAAGCACAGAGAAAAAGAAAACTTCCATCTATTTAACAACTGATGACTGATTTAAACTCAGCTTTTGAAATGATCACCACTGCATTAAGGTTTGATGTTATTATAACATGGTTCGCCTTATTTCCTGAGAAAGT